>CM024570.1:3469681-3799615 GCA_014182515.1 Eucalyptus microcorys | reverse complement strand
GGCGCTCATGATCACAATTATCGTTTCTTCATTTGTCCTATGTGAGACCCTCACTTTTGGAAGGTACTAACATTACCAATTGGTTCATCAATTCAAATTACTTTCTTCTTTTTATTCATTGATGATTGTGATTAATGTCCCAAATGTGTGGGCTTTCTTTCAGTATTCTTGGTGGGGTTTTGCTAGTTGGAGGACTGTACAGTGTGTTGTGGGGAAAAGCAGGGAAAAAGTTATGGACCAAGGAAGTTGCAAGCCTCCTGAGGTTGACCAAGAATGCTCACAATCCAAACAAGAGGAGGCTTCTCATAAATCACCAGACATACTTGTCTGAATCTCTTATTCTGGGACAAAATAAAAAGGTTTCCCAATTAGGCAAGGATTATTGTTAAGGTTGTAGTAATTGCAATAAAAATGCATATTTGAGATTCACAGTTTTCAGGAAAATGTGCCCTCTGTGAACAGGCTTAATTCTTGCTTGTCCAAATTTGAATTAGAACGTGTATTAAAGCGCATCGGTACTGTTGTTTTCATCTTTCCTAATAGACCCGGTAATGAAAGGACCGATCCTAAAGATCAAGTGGTTTTGACAACATTTTTATTTGGGTTAATATAATGAAAAATTCCAGATGCGTACATCTATGACAAAAGATAAACTTTAGGTTAATTCGGTAATATCTAGTATAGTATCAACTAGCAGTGTCCACAAGACTGCGTGTATGGAAGAAACTGACCTCTGAAATACTTAGCTAAATTACCTTATTACAGAAATATGAGAATTAGTAAATGATAAAAGCACATTTTATACATGGGCAAATACCACAAAAAAGCCCAAAACCATGCCTACTATGACATAAATACTCCAAATTTTTTTTTTATCGCCAAAAACCTTAAACTTGCCTACTATGACACAAATACCCCCAACTTCTTTTCATTCACAAAAAAAACCCAAACTTATAAATATGTGAGATATTTACCCTTACTTCAATTTCATCCATGGTATATTTGTCAAACTGGTATAAGTTTAAGATTTTTTATGACATTAAAAAAAAAAAAAAGTTAGGGTTTGTTGTGTCATAATAGGCAAGTTTATGGTTTTTAGTGACAGGAAAATAAAATTGGATTATTTGTGTCATAGTGGGTATAGTTTAGAATTTTTCATAGTATTAACTCATAAATTACGCATTTGCTGATGGGTGCAATATTTGTTAAGTAAACAATAGAGGGAATTTAGCGAAAGAAAAAAAGATTGCGATCCCTTCAAAGTAGGGGGTCCGCTATAGGTATTATAGTATTAATAGTATAGCTAAGGAAAAGCAACGTATTGACAATTGAACGATATATTGATATATGCCCAACAATTGGTGATGGTATGGAGGTTCAAAATTTACACATTGACAATGGGTTTAATAAGACATCGACTTTCACATGAGAAAAATTCTTATATATGTCCTTTTTTTCTTCTCTTCCCCACTTCAATTAGGCTTGTTTGATTGTTTGGAGTGATTCTAACTTCAATTTCAACCTTATTTTATGCCTTTTATTTAGTCAATTAATGGTACAATTTGTCAAAAATTATTTATATGCATAAAAAATATAATTGCCTGTATTTCGCATTCATAGAAATTAAACGTAATATTATTATAATTTCTTGTAAGATAGCATAATTGTGTAGTGAATTCGATTATAAGATACGATATTTCTATAATCTTTTGTAATTTAAATAGTTACATGATAAAATGTGATTTTCGTAAACTCATGATAGTTTGTTTTCCCACACAAGTTGAACCTTTTTATGGAGATATTCAATGCCACAATAAGGCGAGAAAAGTTGATAAGATATAAATACTCAGCAGATCCAAGAAATTTTAAGTTGCTTCTTTTTGCATGAAAAGCCAGCCTCACTCTATTCGCTAGCCCTATAAAGTTAAAGAGGAAGAAATATTCCACCTATGCCTGCTTTGAGCTTAACTAGGCTCAATTCACCATTATTGAAGCAAAATTTAGCCTTAGGAAGACAAGGGATTTTACTTTTTATTTACATACCACTCTCCTTATTTTAAAAACGGTACTGTTAACATGTGCCCTAGATGCACTTATATATCACTAGTACAATCAGTGCATTCAAAAATGATAAAAAAAAATTAATGAGTTACTTAACAAGTGCAGAAATTTTAGACAATTATGATCAGATGCATATATATAATCTCAAAGCATGCAAATAGATACTTAAAGGTAGTAGAAACTCGGGGGTATAGCGAAGCAAAATCCACGAATGGGTGGACAAGGAATCTAAGAGGACATCCGTTGACTTTAGGTTATCGCAAAATACCAAGTTCCACACTTCACCAATCACGAAAGGCAAGTTTTTATTATGTATTTTCTACTTACTGTCCATCACATCCAACATAAAATCAATGTGTATTCTTGTATCTTTCACGCACTCTTATAAGTGCAGCCCAACAATTTTTCTTCCCACTCATCCCAGATTCCAAAGTAAGAAATCCTCGGACAGGAACCTCTGCAGAAAAAATGAGGGATCAAGAAAAGTAGTGCTTTCCATGATCCGGTTAGCAATCACAATATGAAATTTTCTGATGAGATTTTTTCCTTCTAAAAAGAAGTTATTTTTAATAAGCGGAATTTGAATACTCTATGAACAGAATTGATATGCAATGTTGGTTCCACTGAAAAGATTGAAAGAAAGATTCAAAATTCAGGAATGATCTCCATTCAAATAAATATAATGGTGTTAATTTCATATTTATGATGTCGATCATATGGCTTATTTACTTTTCAATTTGAGTGATCATAGCATATATTGTTGGTGTTAGGCTCCACTTTGTTAAACCATCTACAATAGAAATTGAGCCGCACATATCATGCACATGTCTATGTGATTACCATCATTTCATTGGTAAAGTAAGTCTTCTAACTTCTCACAATGCAATTTACATACTTTGCCGTATTGTTGGTTAGTCAAAGACAATTGAGGTAGATTATTGATTTACTTCCTTTACCAATTGGAAATAAAATGAGGAAATTGCCATTGAATGAATCTTCTTAAAAACAAACAAAACCAAAAAACTTTAGAGAGTTTGTTTTCAATTTATATTTTTTAGGGAGTCTAAAATTTTTACTTCCCTAGTTCATGTTTTGAAAATTTGATGCCTTTACTTTCTAGACCATGTTTAGAGTACTATATACCTTTCTTATCGTAGTTCATTTTTATGAAGTTCCATTCATGTACAAACATTTTTATGGATGACGTCGCCGGCCGAACTTGTCTTGACCATGTGCTTATTCGGTTCATTTTTCTTCAATTTAGGTGATTATGGATCGTCAAAGAGCACCCATCCGTACGCAATCTAAAGTAAAGATAGCCAACCAAACTGAGATGCAAGATCGTGTTGCTGATATTAAGGATCAGACAAAACAATCTTTACCGCACTCCAACGGATGTCATCCCAGATTGAATTTTTCCGGATGAAGCCCATTCCTCACACAAGAATTGTTTAAGGACCCTGCTCAAGTCACTGACAAGAAAGCCAAGTCTGCTGATGTGCCAAAAATCAAGCATGATAAGCCCTTTGCAAAGCTCGAAAAAAAATGAGGTGATTGCAAGGTTTGCAAAACCAACACCGGTAGACCTATCCATTTATGCCAAAGTTAAGATGCCAAAGAAGTTTAAAATGCCGGAGTCTGAATATGAAGGCACTTCTCGCCTGAAGATCCATTTACAAACATATTTGGTCCAAATGACTCAATATGATGATAAACTAGGACCTTGTTAAGGATCTTGCAAATTGCATAAAGAATAACTTTTGAATAACTTTCTTTAGGATGAATAATAAAGAGTTACCCCTCAAAGCTAATGCTCGCAATGCTGCAATGTTTCATGAGCTCAATCCAATCCCTTGTCATTGTCGTTCCTTTTGGTGAGAGATCCTACTCAGTGGAAATTGGGTTGGAACGTCTGCCTCCTCGTCATGACTTATTGTGTGAGCTCGCTAATCTTTTCTCTTAGTTGCTCCATACGTGCCCCAATAGATTATTTCTCATATTGAATTGTTTACTATTTGATATGACAAAACAGGGAATAGTAGTAACTGGGCTGACATACTATCTACTATCCCCAATAAATTAATTTCTCGTTAGATAGCATAATTGTGTAACGAAATTCAATTATATGATACAATATCTCTATAATATTTTGTAATTTAAATAGCTACATGATAAAACGTGAGTTTCGTAAACTCGTATTATTATTATTTTTCATGCTAAAGTCGAACCTTTTTGATGGAGATATTCAACACCACAATGGGGTGAGAAAAGTTGACGAGATATCAGCACTCAGCAAATCCAATAAATTTCAACTTGCTTCTTTTTACATGAAAAGCCAGCCTCATGCTTTTCGCTAGCCCAATAGGGTTGAAAAAGCAGAAGAAATATTTCACTATGCCTACTTTTAGCTTAATTAGGCTCAATCTACCATTATTGAAGCAAAACTTAGCTCTAGGAAGACAAGGGATCTTACTTTTTATTTACATGTCACTCTCGTTATTTTAAAAGGATCCTGTTAACATGTGCCCTAGACACTTTTATATATCACAAGTACAATCAGTGCATTCAAAAATAATAAAATCTTCTTAATGAGTTACTTAATAAATGCAGAATTTAGATAGTCATGACCAGACACGTATATCTTATATCAAAGCATGCAAGGAATGGGTGGACTCAGGGGATATAGCAAAGCAAAATCCACGAATGGGTGGACAAGGAATCTAAGAAAACATTGGTTGACTACGGGCTGTCGGAAATACCAAGTTCCACACTTCACTAATCCCAAAAGGCAAGTATTTATTATGTATTTTCCACTTATTGCCCATCACATCCAACATAAAATCCATACTTATTCTTGTATCTTTCACGCACTCTTGTCTGTGCAGCCCAACAATTTTTTCTTCCCACTCATCCCAGATTCCAAAGTAAGAGATGCTCGGACAGGAACCTCTGTACTCACGGATATTAGTTTCTTATGTAGAAAAAATAAGAAGGGATAAAGAAAAGTTGTGCTATCCATGATCCAGTTAGCAATGACAATATGAAATTTTCTGATGTGATTTTTTTTTCCTTCTAAAAAAGTCATTTTAATAAGCGGAGATTTGAATACTCTATGAACAGAATTGATATGCAATCTTGGTTCCGCTGAAAAGATTGAAAGAAAGATTCAAAATTCAGAAATGATCTCAATTCAAATAAATATAATGGTGTTAATTTCATATTTATGATGTCGATCATATGGCTTATTTACTTTCCAATTTGAGTAATTATAGCATATATCGTTGGTGTTAGGCTCCACTTTGTTAAACCATCTAGAATAGAAATTGCATCGCACGTATCATCCGCATATCTATGTGATTGCCATCATTTCATTGGTAAAGTAAGTCTTCTAAGCTCTCACTATGCAATTTACTTACTTTGCCGTATTGTTGGTCAGTCAATGACAATTGAGGTAGATTATTGATTTACTTCCTTTACCAATTGGAAATAAAATGAGGAAATTACCATTGAAAGAATCTTCTGAAAAACAAACAAAACCAAAAAACTTTAGAGAGTTTGTTCAATATATAGTTTCTAGGGAGTCTCAATTTTTTCTTCCCTAGTTCATGTTTTGAAAATCTGATGCCCTTACTTCTAGTCCATGTTTAGGGTATTATATACCTTTCTCATCCTAGTTCATTTATAGGAAGTTCCATTCATGTACAAACATTTTTAATGAATGAAATGAAAAAGAAAAAACTAGACTGATGTCACGGGCCAATATTGTCTTGATTATGTGCTTATTCGGTTCATTTTTCTTCAATTTAGGTGATTATAGATCGCCAAAGATCACCCATCCATATGCGACCTAGAGTAAAGATAGTCGATCAAACTGAGATGTGAGATCATGTTGCTAATATTGAGGATCAGATGAAGCAATCTTTACCGCACTCCAACAAATGTCATCCAGGATCAAATTCCTCCGGATGAAGCCCATTCCTCATTGCAAGAATTGTTTGAGGACCTTCCTCAAGCCATTGACCTCAAGCCACTGAGAAGAAAGCTAAGTTTGTTGATGTGCCAAAAATCGAGCATGATAAGCGCTTTGCAAAGCTCGAGGAAAAAATGAGGCAATTGCAAGGTTTGCAAAACCAACGCCCGGTGGACCTATCCATTTATGCCAAAGTTAAGGTGCCAAAGAAGTTCAAAATGCCAAAGTTCAAATATGAAGACACTTCTCATCTGAATATCCACTTACAAACATATTTGGTCCAAATGACTCAATATGATGATAGAGAAGCAGGATACAATTTTCATAAAACACTTTTATAAACAAACTGAGTTTATATACTGAGTTTATATACAAAAGTCTATACCAAAAAGAGACTACCAGGCTACCCTATCCCGAACCCTATCTACTTGGGATCCGAGTCTGCCACAACACCGTCAGGGGTGTCGGTCTCTAGAGGCTCAACTACCTCTACTGCAAGATCCTCACCCTCGGGTCCCAGGTACGCCTCCATCTGAGCTATGAGCTCGGCGTCATGCACGAGGTCGAGATCTACCAAATCCTCATCCTCGACGGCAAATCCGTCAAAGCCATTCAGGGGGCCCTCTCGAACACCATTGGGCTCGTGGCGAAACCACGCCTTGAATCTATGAGGAACCAACTAAGGTAGGCCTTCATAAACCCAATAGTAGTAACTACGAGCTCACGGGTCCAGTCAAGATTCCCGTGGATAGGGAGTACGGTACGCTAAGTCTCGGCCTCTCAAGGCCACCCAAAACGATCCGGCCTCATTGCCATCTAAGGACCTGAAAAGAGTGAGCCCACGACGGGGTGAGACAATGTCTCCGCAACTTCACCCCCTAAACCCCGACTAGGAAGGAAATACACCTAGAAGTAGTCTAACCACACATCATAGATGACTCACCTCGCCTCAGTTCCTTCCTGTATGTCAGTACAGTTCATATCACAAATGAATATAATAAATGCACACATCAATTGGAACATCTCACTCAATTTCAATCAATCACAAAGGTCCCAATTATAAGGCCAAATCATTATGTCACGTCCCATACAATGCCACACAATTTTGTCCCATAATCTGGCGCGTCTATCTCAATCAATCACACGTTCCAATTGATTACGGCCCCTCGGGCACGGCCTACTCGACGTTCGGCAGTCTTCTGGCGTAATCAAGCATCGTCTCACTCCATTGAGCATGGCAACGTCTACACGAGATGGCAATCCCGAAGGAGCATCCCATATAGGAGCAACGTCCACTCAACGCACATCGGGGACGGGTTCTCATAACCATCACACGATCACTCAATTTTGGCCAAGGACACCGTGCATTATACTCAAATGTCTCAATTAAGATAATGCACTTGGTCTATTTTCTTCGTATTAAGAACATGTGGCATCTGAGAAATTTCGACGATCTCCGAGTATGCGACGGTCCGTGACTAGCGACGGAAGTGCCGTCGGACGGTGTTATTGACATTACAATGGACGTCATTTTGTTATTATTATTGAACCTAATATGTCACGTTTAGTAATGGTCCGATCGTCGAGTAGACTATAGTCTTGTCGGAAATCTTTCGTACGATCAAGCGAGACCGAGGTTCGTTACAAGTAATGTGTCAATAAGATGTCTTTTATACTAACCTTAGCCGTTCAATCCTTTAGACCATTATACTTTCGACCCCGAGATTTGCTGCCACGATTCCTATTTTAATGGTCAGCGAGCGCATATCTTGCACCAAGCTACAGCCTAATTCAGTCGACTATAGGAGCCCACTAACGAAGACACGTTCATGTGACAGTCAACCGAAGGAAAAATGTTTGACCCATCAGCCACGTGACTCCATTTCCGGTGGCCAGCGAAGGAGGAGCTCGGAACAACTGCTTCGTTCGTGTCTTCAAGTGGCCAAAGAAAATTGCCACATTTCCTCCACCTGTCTTCACCTCCTTCTACCGTTGGAACATCTTCATTTGTTGACTGATTTTTAACAAAACCAATGACCAAAGTGGCGAGCGGTCAAGCAAATTGGGAGAGAGAGAGATCGAGAGTGAGCAGTGGGCTAGCGAGCGAGAGAGAGACAGTTTGAGCGTGCTGTGAGCAGGAGTGAGGGAGAAGGTCGCCCCTCCGCCCGTGCTCTTCCGTCCGTGCCCGTGATCGAGCTGCTGCCATTGACGCCACTGGTCTTCGCCGCCGTTGAGCCGCATTCAAAGACCCGCGAGCTTCCCGTTCGGTTTGTCGATTGAGCTTAGGAGTGAGGCAAGTGGAAGTTCATTAATCTATGTCTTTGCATGCTGTGATTATCTGGTGAAGTGCTGGTAGATTTGAGAAAATGCTGAAATGGAAACTGCATGTTGGGTTTTTGGATGATTGAGATGAAGATTGAGTGCTGTTCTGTGGAGGATTAAATGTATTGTTCCTGTGCTATGTTGGATTGAACTCGATGAGTACTAGATTGAAGTTAAAAGTCATTACACTTTGTTTTTGAGTCTTGTATGTCTTGAAAATTTAGTGAAAGTTGGCTGTTTTGATCGAGCAAAGTGAAGTGAATCTATTGAAATCAGTAGACCGTTTTGTAGAGAATAGCTTGACCTGTGATGATTCTGTGAATTTTCTGTAATTTTATAAATATAATTAGACTTTGAACCCTTAATGAAAGTTGTAGGAAACATTCTTAGGAATAACATATCAAAATTTGGGAACAAGCGGACAAGATTTAGTTGGTGAAACAAATTTTCTTCTGTAAGTACTGAATCTGAAAGTTACTGCAGAATTTTGAAGGAAACAGCAAACTATTACTCTTTATACACAACGAATCTGACTTATTGCTCTTCATGAAACTTTTTCCTTTAGGTCTTTATTATAACATATCAAAATTCCAGAATTTTCTGAGTTCATTAGGGGTTATTCCGAAATTGTTACTAAAACTGTGCATTGTGAGATTTGAGCTGTTTTGTTCCGAATTTACTCAAAATGTCCCAAAGGTGAATGCATCTTGAGTTGTTCTCTGGCATGATGATATTGGCATTCAGCATATCATGCAACATTGAGATTTGATGAAGATTCATGGGACATCTTGTCATTGCATTGAAAAGTGTTTTTGGAAATTAAGATGTTAATTGTTGCCGTTGGACCCTCGGGTCAACGATGCCCCGGGAGTCAGGATGCCCAAAGGATCGAATGAGACGATGCCTTGTGGATGCCCGGTGGCCCTAAGTGGCTGAATGTCGAAGGTCTTTCCCTGGGAACTTCCGGATGCCCGGTTGTATGCTAGTCGATACGTAAATCCGGAGTGCCGGGGTAACCATTCTCATGGTGAGCCTCGGAGGTTTCCTCGTGATGCCAGGTGGGGTACGAGATGCCTGGAGGTGTGATACGCTCCGGATGCCCGGTGGCCCTAAGTGGCTGAATGCCGGAGGCTTCCGCGACGCCAAGGTTGGGTGCAGAATCCCAGAAGGATGCAAACATTGGTCCTCTGAGGAGTGAAACCTTTTGAATGATTAAAACTGGTGAGTATATTAAGTGTGAGTGTGGTCTGGTTATAGGACTAAATTATATGGCATGGAATGAGACGTATCATAACAGTTTAGCCCTATGATCGGGACTTGTGTAACTAGACATGATGCATCTTGAGGGTTTCGAGATTCTACTTGCCATTGCATTAAAGAATTTCATGATTTTGATACATACTTATCATTTGATTACCTATTTTCATCTATCTTGCATGAATCTAGATATTAATGATACTGCACGATATAGCTTAATGAATCTTTTACTGCTGAGTGGTTGTACTCACCCCGTTTGGGAACTAACATTTCAGATTAGAAGATATGTCTCTGCTACCAGTCACTTCCGGTACATTTTACGATGTCCCCGTTGACGTCGAGTGCTAGTGTTCGGAGCACCCTCATCCTGAGTTACGAGGGTTGGTTTTTATTCAAGTACGGGTTCTAGTCATGTATGACATTGGTTTACCGATGGCCCGGTGATTCAGGAGTTTCGTCGGTGCACGTTCATCGTGATGGTATCATGCTTTGGGGATGTTGCCGCCGCCACTAGCGACGGACCGGGCTAGGTGTGACCGAGAGTGACGGTTAGTAGATGAAGCATTTTTGGACCACCGACACTAAGCGATAGACTTTTGTATATGACTGTATGGAAAGAAAAGAAAAAGGGAAGTCGGTTATCTTTTGGTATGTAGCCGAGTATAGAAAACCACGGCAAATTTTGGTGTACCAACTGATGTTGTCTATCAAGTCTATGTAAATAAAAGTGTTCGGCCTTGACTTATAAATCTGTCTAGTAGGTGTGCATCATTTTCAGAATATCGGATAGCGAGATGTTGATTTTGCTTCCGCTATATATTTATAAATTGCGTAGGGACTCATCTAAAAGATGTAAACCCCTAGGACTTATGGACTTATTATAATTCTATGGTATCAGAGTGATATATTATCAAGATAAGTGAAAGGTAAGCGAACTGTGGCGACCCCAATGAATCGAGGGCCGTTGAGGGGTGCCATAGAACACCCGGTGAAAATAATTGTGTGTGGGTACACAGTCAAATTGAACTTTAAAAATTGATATCATTCCTTTTAAAATCTCACCATTTGATATAATATTTAAAAATATTTTCGGTGTCAAAACCTAACACCCGGTATTTTCTAATTAAATACCAAAATTTCCTAATTTTAAAATAAATACTCAAAATCACAATCACCACTCAATTTGTACAAATTAACATTCAATTACATAAACTAAGCACACCACTGCAATCATCACGAAATTCCAGTCACCAACTATCCCGGTATAATTTCCAAAAATATTAAATAATTAAATTAATTACAAAATTAATTAAATAAATGTAAATTAATCCAATAAATGCAAACTTAGGCTGAAAATGCTAATCTAACCACCTAAACGGGCCTAGAAAAATAATGCACCCATCCACATAAATAGTACATTCTATCTAGCCCTTAATTAATCTAATTTAACCACCTAACAATCTTAATTAACCAACTAAATCACTAATTACAACTAACTAACCACTTAAGCCCTACTTAGCCTAACCTAATCACCCCTTAAGCAAGGTTTAATGAGTAAACTCACCGGTTTGACGGGCCGGTGGGTTCACGGCAACGACAGAGCGACGGCAAGCGACACTCGGGTCTACGGCAACGTCCAACAAGGTTCGAACGGGCCTAGAAAAGCACACAAAGCTCGCAATTGGGCTGTGAGGTTCGGTTTTGGTCGTGGCTGAAGAAGGCTTAAGCGAGCGGCCGGAATGGCAGCTGGAAACAAGCTAGGCGGGCAGCGAGGCTACAATGGGGGACTAGGCGGTGGCTCCGGCGGCTAGACGGTAATGGTGGCACGGCTTCGACGGCCTGGATGGAGGCTTGGGACAATGGCCTGGGCTCATAGGGACGGTGAGCTGGCACGGACAAGCGCACGGACGCGAGTGGGCAACAACGCGACTTGCGAGCGGCAGTGACGGCGCTCAAGTGGCAGGGGACGGCGTGCAGGGCTGGGCTAGCTGGCTTCCTCTGGTTTCTTGAGCTCAAATGACCACAACAATGGATAAAGGAAGGCCAAGGAGGAAGATGAAGGCTGCAGCTAAAGGGGGGACCCAAATGCCTCCAAAGTCTTTGAAAAATATCCAATTCACTCATTGATTGGCCCCCACTTGTGGCTGCCTCAATCCTCAGCCATTTCTTCCACAAATTTTTCTCACCATGGAAGCAGCAAAAATGTTGCACACCGCTTGGACCTACGAATTTGGAACATTTCCCCCTCCAATTTCATCCAATTCCAACTCAATTGGACTCAAATTGGTGTCCATAAATTCAGCCAATGTGCCCACATCCATCCCATGATTTTTTTCTCATCAATTGAACCAACATGATGGCCAAAAGTGCGCTCAAAAATGGTCCTCTAATTTTCCCGATCCAAAAACGCTTAAATTTGATTTTTTGCCAAAAACTCAGGTTTGCAGAAAATTCTTCAGAGGATGAGTTGACCTTCCTAAAATAAATTGTGACATAACAAAACTTTCAATTTCTTAATCGGGTTCAATTTCGCCGTTAATTTCAACCGAACACGATTTTAGCTTAACCTAACCTACCGGGTAGCTTTTAGGAATTTTTAGCGCAGTTGACCCGTGATCAATTATTTTCGAGTCACATTGTATCTCTTCGACTCATTGGCAATTCTTGGTTGTCGTGAAAATCTCGAGGTTTCAAATACGGGTACAGGGTACAAAAATGATAGAAAAATCAATTTAGTGCCGTTCAACAAGAATTTTGCAATTAAGTGGAATCACCCACACTTTAATCACATATCTCTATCGAACCGACCTATTTCCGATCTCTTATCGATTTTGAAGTGCCGTATTGAATATTGTAGATTAGCACGGTCGAGCAGTCAATTTCTAATCGAATTCTCAAGTCTGTTGCGTTAAAATCCCTTAACGGCTTCACTGATAGATTAGTTATCTCATGAGTGATCAGCTCAGAGAAAAAGACTATAGGCACGTTGATGAAAAGCCCAACTCATTCGATCGAAAACAGAATCAGAAAATCGAGATGTCACAATAATACTTGATTAAAAATAGCTTTGATTTTGAATTTATTATGTTTCTCTAGTCAATCAATGATGCGACATGTCAAGAATAATTATAGATATTAATATGGTTGTTTGCATTTCTTACTAACAAAAATAAGTACATATTCTTGTAATCTCACATAGCGTGAATCTTAGAGGAAATTCAATTGTCAGATAAAATAATTCTATGAAGTCTTATAAACAAGGGAAAAAGCCACCAAAAACCCCAAACTTTGCCCAGAGTGACAAATTTACCCCAAACTTTTTTTTGTGACATGAAAAACCTCAAATTTTGCAAATTGTGGCACAGTTACCCCCATTAAGGGCATTTTCGTCTTTTTTTTTGTTTTTTATTTTTTTTATTTTTTTTTCTTCTCTCTTCCCTCCACCGGCCATAACGGAGCCGACGGAGGGAAGCCGGCATCCAGCGATGGCGGCCCTCACCGGACGCCGGCGGAGGGAAGCCGGCATCCAGCGATGGCGGCCCTCGCCGGACGCCGACGGAGGGAAGAAAAAAAAAAGTTTTTAAAAGTAAAAAGACCAAAATGCCCATATGATTTGAGGTAAATGTGTCACACAAATGAAAATTCAGGATTTTTGTGTCACAAATAAAAGTTTGGAATAAATATGTCACGGTTAGCAAACTTCAAGGTTTTTCATGTCACAAAAAAAGTTTGGAGTAAATTTGTCACTCTGGGCAAAGTTTGGGGTTTTTGGTGACTTTTTCCCTATAAACAAATAGTGATATGATAATATGTGTTTTTCTTGTACATGATGCAAACCATATAAACTAATGGAATTCTTTTATACCTATTGAAATATTATCCCATATCGTTTGATAATAAATTTTACGCGCTCTTTATATATATTTATGGTCTCCCCACTTATTAATTTATTTTTTTGGGTTAGATATCCTAACAATAACAACCCCAAAGAAAAAGTATGAAATATAAATGTTTGTTCCTCAAACCGAATTATTTCCAGCAACTTTTTCCGACTCCTTCCATAGTAAAAGGAAAGAAAATGGAATACGATATTCTAGATTTATATTACTAACGGAGGTCAAAGAATGATTGCCAGGTAGTTCCCTAAATAACATTATTTTCTAAATTGAATTCACATCTTTCATCTTACAACTATTTAAAATTTATTTCCTAAATCAATCCATATTATAAAAAAAATGTATCCATATCCGTACATAAATTTTAATTATTTTCAACAGACGTACGACTGTGCTCTTTTTCTAATATAAAGAATAGGAGGTATTCGTCCTTGAAGTCAAAATATAGCCACAATAATTATCTCAGCTCCTTCTATAGATAATTTAAAGTTGATGGATCCTATTCCAAACCAAAATGGGGTGAGAAAAGTTGATGAGATATAAGCAGCAGATCCAAGAAATTTAAAGTTTGTTTCTTTTCGCGTGAAAAGCTGACCTTGCACAATTCGCTAGCCTTACAGGGTTGAAAGAGAGGAGGAAATATTCCATCTATGCTTACTTTGGAAATATTCCACCTATGCTACACATAATCCAACATTATTAAAGCGAAACCTTACTTAGCTCAAGGATGAAGGATCTTAACCTTTATCTACATACCACTCTTTTTTTTTTTTTTAATTAAAGAACTTCATTAAAGTGTGTACTAAAGGTATTTGTTAAACATACTTTATAAGAAAATATACTAATTTCAAAATATTAACTGTGTATATCACAAAAAAAATCCAGCACATTGAAAAATGACAAAAATTTCTTCATTTGCTATTTCACAAGTGCTCATGAAGCACTCAGTAAGTAAAATCTTTCTTAAAATGTGTTTCATAAAGTTGAGTATTATATACGTACAGTATAAATATTTTAAACATAAATAGTAGGATGCGAATAGCATAATCTCAAAACATGCAAACTGATATGCCCTAGATGGTTGAAAATGAGTGAATATAGCGAAGGAAAATCCATGAATTGGTGGACTAGGAATTTAAGAAACCATTGGTTAATGCCATAGGCTGTTGATCACATCTTTACCTAACGGTTCTTTAAAAACTCTAATGACGAATATCTATATATAATTTACATTCCAATGATTCTCTCCATCACTTTTTATCCATAATTGAATAAACATAATATTCATTTTTGTAGTTGTAGCGCAAACAGCTTTTTCCCTCCCTTTTCCCAAATTCCAAAGTAAGAAATGCTTCGACGGGAACCTCTGCAATCATGGCAGAATATATCAGTTACTTATGCAGAAAAAATCAGGAGGAATCAAGAAAAGTTGTGCTTTCCTCGAAAATCCATCTAATGATGACGATATGAAATCTTCCGACATGATTTATTCCTTAAAAGGCACTTGGGTTTGATGAGCAGAGATTTGAATAGTCTAGTAAGGCAACAAAATTAATATGTATTATGTAATAATGATTCCAATGATAAGATCGAAAGAAACATTCATAACTGAGGGTTGTTTTCAATTCGAAGTAATGTAGGACATAAATCGTATGATTTATCTCTCTTCCATTATACATTTTATTTAGAAAAATTATAGCAAACACCATCAATGTTACAAAAAAAAAAAAAAAAACAACAACTTACACAAGCAGCTTTATACACTATTGATTGGAGAAATATGGTGATTATAATCTCATATTAAGGATGGATGAAATCGCATGTGTAAAATTTTCTTTATACTAATGGTTTATGCTCTATTTTTCCTTTTACTTGATTTTATATATACCGGTGTTAGGAAAAGCTAAATTTAAGTATTTTACGATATTTAAAGTATGAGACTACGTTTTACAATTCTTGTCTTGATAATTATGCACGATGATAACACTTAGCTTATGTTATTTCTATTTGAGACTTTTAAATACACTAACCACACTCCACCTCTCCTCATTACATAGATGTTTCCTCCTCCTTTTAACATATTACCAAGTTTTTGTCCAAGAAATCTTTTCACAAGAGATTCACGTGGGCTTTGCTTATAAATTCAAAGATGAACCCATTTCAAATGAAATATATGAACATACAACAGTTATAATTTGAAATAGAAAAGTAAAATAAAATCATGAGCATAGCATGAGCTTGATTTTTAGAGAAATTTTAAAGTACTTGAAGTCGCTCAAATGTGGATCTTTGCTCCTATCAACAGCTCGAAAGGTCCCCACAAAAGCAGCCTCCTATTCTTACCACACAGATGTCCTGACAAATGCGGCTGCATTGCCTCCTCTTTTCAATAAAAAGTACTTTATACAACACGGCTCACAACATTGACACGCTTGATGACATAATATCATTTTAATTTTCTATCGCATATGAAAATAAAGTATGATATGATGTCAATATATCACGTGACATGACTATCTCGTTTGCTTTGATACCCATCATGGTGAACTTATAAATGCTCTGAAGACCCTCATAATCAGAACAAGCTTGAAAGAAACAGAAAAAGAAAGCATCACAAAAGCATATAGCACATTCCATCAAACATAGAAAAAAACCTCTCATTTCTGATACGAGTACTTCATGGAGATGAAGGATATGAACACCAAAAAACCTTATTTGGTGGTTGTGCTTGTCCAAGCGATCTATGCCGGCATGTTCTTGCTCTCGAAAGCCGCGTTCGATGGTGGCATGAACAACTTTGTCTTCGTCTTCTACAGACAGGCCACTGCCACCATTTTCCTGGCCCCTTTCGCCTTCTATTTCGAATGGTAGTGATAATAACTTAGCAGACTCTGTTCTTCTTCTTTCTCACATCTTATTGTCTTTAATTCCCATTGATATGGAAGCTTATGATGGCTAAAATTCATTATCCAAGATTTTGGCTACTTTCTTGATTTGGTTTCTTGATTCCAGGAAAACCGCTCCTTCCTTATCGTTTGTAACTTGCTGCAAGATATTTCTAATTTCCTTGCTTGGGTAAGCATATGTGAATCTCTATTTAACTTACTTAAGAACGCAATATACACAAGAAGGAAAAAAAAATTCTTTCTTTTTCCACAAACGAAATATGGTGAGTCAGTTGGAGCTTTCTTGAGAATTTCAGGATCACTGCAAGCTTGGACATCTATGGCGTAGCCCTTGTGTACACGTCAGCAACTTTGGCAGCTGCGACCACGAACTGTTTGCCTGCCATAACCTTCTTCTTGGCAGTTTTGCTCAGGTGAGCTTTACTTATTCTTTTATTACTGAGTTATTAGTATAAGATGAGTCTGGTATTAATGAAGCCTCTTCTTTCCCTATTCTTTCTTTTGTCTTTTTCCTCTTAGCGTTTTTGGGGGACGAAAGTAGACACGAAAGATATATTATTATGATTATGTAATGATAATCGCAAGAATATTCCACACTTCCCCTCCTTTACTTCCTCAAGTAAACAGCTGGTGTGAAAGAAGATTCAGAACAATACAGACCACTTTTAAGGCCTATATTCCACACTTTCCCCTCCACAGAAGAGAGAGAGAGAGAGAGAGGCCCCGTGCAAAGTGACATCTCGGCTTTGCTTGATGAAAGATGACATGAGAGAGGGAAAAGAGATTTATGGAAAATTTACCATTTATTGGAGTCTGACAGACTGATACATCACTTTACAAATCAATTTTATAAATCAATTTTGAAAACAATGATTCCTTGGCAGGATGGAAACGTTGAGATTGAGGACTATCTCAGGCTTGGCAAAGCTTGCAGGTGTGATTGTGTGCCTGGGAGGAGCAGCGATCTTGGCCTTTTACAAGGGTCCACACATCAAACTCTGGTGCCATCATTTTGTGCTTCATGGGCATCACAACATAAACAGTCCGTCCCATCCTTCTTCGGGCATCAACTGGGTCAAGGGTTGCTTCCTCATGCTCTCTTCCAATTTCTGCTGGGCTTTGTGGCTTGTTTTGCAGGTACAGAAAAAACTCCATAACATCTTCATCACGCATAAGTACAGGAGATCCGCTTTGCATGTGCCGCCTAGAGTTGCTCAAATTAGGACCTTATTATGGACCTTGCAATTGCATAAAGAATGACTTTTGCATTGATGTGTCACATATGCTTTTCTAGGAGCGTCCAAAAAAGTTAATTGTGATTTATTTTGCGTAGGGACTAGTAATAAAGAGTTACCCCTCGAAGCTAATGCTCACAATGCTGCAATGTTTCATGAGCTCAATCCAATCTCTCGTCATTGCCATTCCTCTGGTGAGAGACCCTTGTCAGTGGGAATTGAGTTGGAATGTCCGCCTCCTCGCCGTCGCTTATTGCGTGAGCTCACTCATCTTTTCTCTCGGTTGCTCTATACATACCCAACAGATTATTTCTCCTAATGAATTGCTTACTATTTGATATGACAAAACAGGGAATAGTGGTAACTGGGCTGACATACTATCTACAATCCTGGATCATTGAGAAAAAGGGGCCAGTTTTCTTAGCCATGTCAACACCACTGGCGCTCATGATCACAATTATCGTTTCTTCATTTGTCCTATGTGAGACCCTCACTTTTGGAAGGTACTAACATTACCAATTGGTTCATCAATTCAAATTATTTTCTTCTTTTTATTCATTGATGATTGTGATTAATGTCCCAAATGTGTGGGCTTTCTTTCAGTATTCTTGGTGGGGTTTTGCTAGTTGGAGGACTGTACAGTGTGTTGTGGGGAAAAAGCAGGGAAAAAGTTATGGACCAAGGAAGTTGCAAGCCTCCTGAGGTTGACCAAGAATGCTCACAATCCAAACAAGAGGAGGCTTCTCATAAATCACCAGACATACTTGTCTGAATCTCTTATTCTGGGACAAAATAAAAGGTTTCCCAATTAGGCAAGGATTATTGTTAAGGTTGTAGTAATTGCAATAAAAATGCATATTTGAGATTCACAGTTTTCAGGAAAATGTGCCCTCTGTGAACGGGCTTAATTCTTGCTTGTCCAAATTTGAATTAGAACGTGTATTAAAGCGCATCGGTACTGTTGTTTTCATCTTTCCTAATAGACCCGGTAATGAAAGGACCGATCCTAAAGATCAAGTGGTTTTGACAACATTTTTATTTGGGTTAATATAATGAAAAATTCCAGATGGGTACATCTATGACAAAAAGATAAACTTTAGGTTAATTCGGTAATATCTAGTATAGTATCAACTAGCAGTGTCCACAAGACTGCGTGTATGGAAGAAACTGACCTCTGAAATACTTAGCTAAATTACCTTATTACAGAAATATTAGAATTAGTAAATGATAAAAGCACATTTTATACATGGGCAAATACCACAAAAAGCCCAAAACCATGCCTACTATGACATAAATACTCCAAATTTTTTTTTTTATCGCCAAAAACCTTAAACTTGCCTACTATGACACAAATACCCCCAACTTCTTTTCATTCACAAAAAACCCAAACTTATAAATATGTGAGATATTTACCCTTACTTCAATTTCATCCATGGTATATTTGTCAAACTGGTATAAGTTTAAGATTTTTTATGACATTAAAAAAAAAAAAAGTTAGGGTTTGTTGTGTCATAATAGGCAAGTTTATGGTTTTTAGTGACAGGAAAATAAAATTGGATTATTTGTGTCATAGTGGGTATAGTTTAGAATTTTTCATAGTATTAACTCATAAATTACGCATTTGCTGATGGGTGCAATATTTGTTAAGTAAACAATAGAGGGAATTTAGCGAAAGAAAAAAGATTGCGATCCCTTCAAAGTAGGGGGTCCGCTATAGGTATTAGAGTATTAATAGTATAGCTAAGGAAAAGCAACGTATTGACAATTGAACGATATATTGATATATGCCCAACAATTGGTGATGGTATGGAGGTTCAAAATTTACACATTGACAATGGGTTTAATAAGACATCGACTTTCACATGAGAAAAATTCTTATATATGTCCTTTTTTTCTTCTCTTCCCCACTTCAATTAGGCTTGTTTGATTGTTTGGAGTGATTTTAACTTCAATTTCAACCTTATTTTATGCCTTTTATTTAGTCAATTAATGGTACAATTTGTCAAAAATTATTTATATGCATAAAAATATAATTGCCTGTATTTCGCATTCATAGAAATTAAACGTAATATTATTATAATTTATTGTTAGATAGCATAATTGTGTAATGAATTCGATTATAAGATACGATATTTCTATAATATTTTGTAATTTAAATAGTTACATGATAAAATGTGATTTTCGTAAACTCATGATAGTTTGTTTTCCCACACAAGTTGAACCTTTTTATGGAGATATCCAATGCCACAATAAGGCGAGAAAAGTTGATAAGATATCAATACTCAGCAGATCCAAGAAATTTTAAGTTGCTTCTTTTTGCATGAAAAGCCAGCCTCACGCTATTCGCTAGCCCTATAAAGTTAAAGAGAGGAAGAACTATTCCACCTATGCCTGCTTTGAGCTTAACTAGGCTCAATTCACCATTATTGAAGCAAAATTTAGCCTTAGGAAGACAAGGGATTTTACTTTTTATTTACATACCACTCTCCTTATTTTAAAAACGGTACTGTTAACATGTGCCCTAGATGCACTTATATATCACTAGTACAATCAGTGCATTCAAAAATGATAAAAAAAAAATTAATGAGTTACTTAACAAGTGCAGAAATTTTAGACAATTATGATCAGATGCATATATATAATCTCAAAGCATGCAAATAGATACTTAAAGGTAGTAGAAACTCGGGGGTATAGCGAAGCAAAATCCACGAATGGGTGGACAAGGAATCTAAGAGGACATCCGTTGACTTTAGGTTATCGCAAAATACCAAGTTCCACACTTCACCAATCACAAAAGGCAAGTTTTTATTATGTGTTTTCTACTTACTGTCCATCACATCCAACATAAAATCAATGTGTATTCTTTTATCTTTCACGCACTCTTATAAGTGCAGCCCAACAATTTTTTCTTCCCACTCATCCCAGATTCCAAAGTAAGAAATCCTCGGACAGGAACCTCTGCAGAAAAAATGAGGGATCAAGAAAAGTAGTGCTTTCCATGATCCGGTTAGCAATCACAATATGAAATTTTCTGATGAGATTTTTCCTTCTAAAAGAAGTTATTTTTAATAAGCGGAATTTGAATACTCTATGAACAGAATTGATATGCAATGTTGGTTCCACTGAAAAGATTGAAAGAAAGATTCAAAATTCAGGAATGATCTCCATTCAAATAAATATAATGGTGTTAATTTCATATTTATGATGTCGATCATATGGCTTATTTACTTTTCAATTTGAGTGATCATAGCATATATTGTTGGTGTTAGGCTCCACTTTTTAAACCATCTACAATAGAAATTGAGCCGCACATATCATGCACATGTCTATGTGATTACCATCATTTCATTGGTAAAGTAAGTCTTCTAACTTCTCACAATGCAATTTACGTACTTTGCGGTATTGTTGGTTAGTCAAAGACAATTGAGGTAGATTATTGATTTACTTCCTTTACCAATTGGAAATAAAATGAGGAAATTGCCATTGAATGAATCTTCTTAAAAACAAACAAAACCAAAAAACTTTAGAGAGTTTGTTTTCAATTTATATTTTTTAGGGAGTCTAAAATTTTTACTTCCCTAGTTCATGTTTTGAAAATTTGATGCCTTTACTTTCTAGACCATGTTTAGAGTACTATATACCTTTCTTATCCTAGTTCATTTTTATGAAGTTCCATTCATGTACAAACATTTTTATGAATGATGTCGCGGGCCGAACTTGTCTTGACCATGTGCTTATTCGGTTCATTTTTCTTCAATTTAGGTGATTATGGATCGTCAAAGAGCACCCATCCGTACGCAATCTAAAGTAAAGATAGCCAACCAAACTGAGATGCAAGATCGTGTTGCTGATATTAAGGATCAGACAAAACAATCTTTACCGCACTCCAACGGATGTCATCCCAGATTGAATTTTTCCGGATGAACCCCATTCCTCACACAAGAATTGTTTAAGGACCCTGCTCAAGTCACTGACAAGAAAGCCAAGTCTGCTGATGTGCCAAAAATCAAGCATGATAAGCCCTTTGCAAAGCTCGAGAAAAAAATGAGGTGATTGCAAGGTTTGCAAAACCAACACCGGTAGACCTATCCATTTATGCCAAAGTTAAGATGCCAAAGAAGTTTAAAATGCCGGAGTCTGAATATGAAGGCACTTCTCGCCTGAAGATCCATTTACAAACATATTTGGTCCAAATGACTCAATATGATGATAAACTAGGACCTTGTTAAGGATCTTGCAAATTGCATAAAGAATAACTTTTGAATAACTTTCTTTAGGATGAATAATAAAGAGTTACCCCTCAAAGCTAATGCTCGCAATGCTGCAATGTTTCATGAGCTCAATCCAATCCCTTGTCATTGTCGTTCCTTTTGGTGAGAGATCCTACTCAGTGGAAATTGGGTTGGAACGTCTGCCTCCTCGTCATGACTTATTGTGTGAGCTCGCTAATCTTTTCTCTTAGTTGCTCCATACGTGCCCCAATAGATTATTTCTCATATTGAATTGTTTACTATTTGATATGACAAAACAGGGAATAGTAGTAACTGGGCTGACATACTATCTACTATCCCCAATAAATTAATTTCTCGTTAGATAGCATAATTGTGTAACGAAATTCAATTATATGATACAATATCTCTATAATATTTTGTAATTTAAATAGCTACATGATAAAACGTGAGTTTCGTAAACTCGTATTATTATTATTTTTCATGCTAAAGTCGAACCTTTTTGATGGAGATATTCAACACCACAATGGGGTGAGAAAAGTTGACGAGATATCAGCACTCAGCAAATCCAATAAATTTCAACTTGCTTCTTTTTACATGAAAAGCCAGCCTCATGCTTTTCGCTAGCCCAATAGGGTTGAAAAAGCAGAAGAAATATTTCACTATGCCTACTTTTAGCTTAATTAGGCTCAATCTACCATTATTGAAGCAAAACTTAGCTCTAGGAAGACAAAGGATCTTACTTTTTATTTACATGTCACTCTCGTTATTTTAAAAAGGATCCTGTTAACATGTGCCCTAGACACTTTTATATATCACAAGTACAATCAGTGCATTCAAAAATAATAAAATCTTCTTAATGAGTTACTTAATAAATGCAGAAATTTAGATAGTCATGACCAGACACGTATATCTTATATCAAAGCATGCAAGGAATGGGTGGACTCAGGGGATATAGCAAAGCAAAATCCACGAATGGGTGGACAAGGCATCTAAGAAAACATTGGTTGACTACGGGCTGTCGGAAATACCAAGTTCCACACTTCAGTAATCCCAAAAGGCAAGTATTTATTATGTATTTTCCACTTATTGCCCATCACATCCAACATAAAATCCATACTTATTCTTGTATCTTTCACGCACTCTTGTCTGTGCAGCCCAACAATTTTTTCTTCCCACTCATCCCAGATTCCAAAGTAAGAGATGCTCAGACAGGAACCTCTGCACTCACGGATATTAGTTTCTTATGCAGAAAAAATAAGAAGGGATAAAGAAAAGTTGTGCTATCCATGATCCAGTTAGCAATGACAATATGAAATTTTCTGATGTGATTTTTTCCTTCTAAAAAAAGTCATTTTTTATAAGCGGAGATTTGAATACTCTATGAACAGAATTGATATGCAATGTTGGTTCCGCTGAAAAGATTGAAAGAAAGATTCAAAATTCAGAAATGATCTCAATTCAAATAAATATAATGGTGTTAATTTCATATTTATGATGTCGACAATTTGAGTAATTATAGCATATATCGTTGGTGTTAGGCTCCACTTTGTTAAACCATCTACAATAGAAATTGCATCGCACGTATCATCCGCATATCTATGTGATTGCCATCATTTCATTGGTAAAGTAAGTCTTCTAAGCTCTCACTATGCAATTTACTTACTTTGCCGTATTGTTGGTCAGTCAATGACAATTGAGGTAGATTATTGATTTACTTCCTTTACCAATTGGAAATAAAATGAGGAAATTACCATTGAAAGAATCTTCTGAATAACAAACAAAACCAAAAAACTTTAGAGAGTTTGTTCAATATATAGTTTCTAGGGAGTCTCAATTTTTTTTCTTCCCTA
This sequence comes from Eucalyptus microcorys, assembly GCA_014182515.1. Classification (NCBI taxonomy): domain Eukaryota; kingdom Viridiplantae; phylum Streptophyta; class Magnoliopsida; order Myrtales; family Myrtaceae; genus Eucalyptus; species Eucalyptus microcorys. Next base: position 3,775,886 of record CM024570.1, on the reverse strand, counting down.
GTTCATGTTTTGAAAATCTGATGCCCTTACTTCTAGTCCATGTTTAGGGTATTATATACCTTTCTCATCCTAGTTCATTTATAGGAAGTTCCATTCATGTACAAACATTTTTAATGAATGAAATGAAAAAGAAAAAACTAGACTGATGTCACGGGCCAATATTGTCTTGATCATGTGCTTATTCGGTTCATTTTTCTTCAATTTAGGTGATTATAGATCACCAAAGATCACCCATCCATATGCGACCTAGAGTAAAGATAGTCGATCAAACTGAGATGTGAGATCATGTTGCTAATATTGAGGATCAGATGAAGCAATCTTTACCGCACTCCAACAAATGTCATCCCAGATCAAATTCCTCCGGATGAAGCCCATTCCTCATTGCAAGAATTGTTTGAGGACCTTCCTCAAGCCATTGACCTCAAGCCACTGAGAAGAAAGCTAAGTTTGTTGATGTGCCAAAAAATCGAGCATGATAAGCGCTTTGCAAAGCTCGAGGAAAAAATGAGGCAATTGCAAGGTTTGCAAAACCAACACCCGGTGGACCTATCCATTTATGCCAAAGTTAAGGTGCCAAAGAAGTTCAAAATGCCAAAGTTCAAATATGAAGACACTTCTCATCTGAATATCCACTTACAAACATATTTGGTCCAAATGACTCAATATGATGATAGAGAAGCGAGGATACAATTTTCATAAAACACTTTTATAAACAAACTGAGTTTATATACTGAGTTTATATACAAAAGTCTATACCAAAAAGAGACTACCAGGCTACCCTATCCCGGACCCTATCTACTTGGGATCCGGGTCTGCCACAACACCGTCAGGGGTGTCGGTCTCTAGAGGCTCAACTACCTCTCTTGCAAGATCCTCACCCTCGGGTCCCAGTGCACGCCTCCATCGAGCTATGAGCTCGGCGTCATGCACGAGGTCGAGATCTACCAAATCCTCATCCTCAACGGCAAATCCGTCAAAGCCATTCAGGGGGCCCTCTCGAACACCATTGGGCTCGTGGCGAAACCACGCCTTGAATCTATGAGGAACCAACTAAGGTAGGCCCTCATAAACCCAATAGTAGTAACTACGAGCTCACAGGTCCAGTCAAGATTCCCGTGGATAGGGAGTACGGTACGCTAAGTCTCGGCCTCTCAAGGCCACCCAAAATGATCCGGCCTCATCGCCATCTAAAGACCTGAAAAGAGTGAGCCCACGACGGGGTGAGACAATGTCTCCGCAACTTCACCCCCTAAACCCCGACTAGGAAGGAAATACACCTAGAAGTAGTCTAACCACACATCATAGATGACTCACCTCGCCTCGGTTCCTTCCCGTATGTCAAGACAGTTCATATCACAAATGAATATAATAAATGCACACATCAATTGGAACATCTCACTCAATTTCAATCAATCACAAAGGTCTCAATTATAAGGCCAAATCATTATGTCACGTCCCATACAATGCCACACAATTTTGTCCCATAATCTGGCGCGTCTATCTCAATCAATCACACGTTCCAATTGATTACGGCCCCTCGGGCACGGCCTACTCGACGTTCGGCAGTCTTCTGGCGTAATCAAGCATTGTCTCACTCCATTGAGCATGGCAACGTCTACACGAGATGGCAATCCCGAAGGAGCATCCCATATAGGAGCAACGTCCACTCAACGCACATCGGGGACGGGTTCTCATAACCATCACACGATCACTCAATTTTGGCCAAGGACACCGTGCATTATACTCAAATGTCTCAATTAAGATAATGCACTTGGTCTATTTTCTTCGTATTAAGAACATGTGGCATCTGAGAAATTTCGACGATCTCCGAGTATGCGACGGTCCGTGACTAGCGACGGAAGTGCCATCGGACGGTGTTATTGACATTACAATGGACGTCATTTTGTTATTATTATTGAACCTAATATGTCACGTTTAGTAATGGTCCGATCGTCGAGTAGACTATAGTCTTGTCGGAAATCTTTCGTACGATCAAGCGAGACCGAGGTTCGTTACAAGTAATGTGTCAATAAGATGTCTTTTATACTAACCTTAGCCGTTCAATCCTTTAGACCATTATACTTTCGACCCCGAGATTTGCTGCCACGACTCCTATTTTAATGGTCAGCGAGCGCATATCTTGCACCAAGCTACAGCCTAATTCAGTCGACTATAGGAGCCCACTAACGAAGACACGTTCATGTGACAGTCAACCGAAGGAAAAATGTTTGACCCATCAGCCACGTGACTCCATTTCCGGTGGCCAGCGAAGGAGGAGCTCGGAACAACTGCTTCGTTCGTGTCTTCAAGTGGCCAAAGAAAATTGCCACATTTCCTCCACCTGTCTTCACCTCCTTCTACCGTTGGAACATCTTCATTTGTTGACTGATTTTTAACAAAACCAATGACCAAAGTGGCGAGCGGTCAAGCAAATTGGGGAGAGAGAGAGATCGAGAGTGAGCAGTGGGCTAGCGAGCGAGAGAGAGAGTTTGAGCGTGCTGTGAGCAAGAGTGAGGGAGAAGGTCGCCCCTCCGCCCGTGCTCTTCCGTCCGTGCCCGTGATCGAGCTGCTGCCATCGACGCCACTAGTCTTCGCCGCCGTTGAGCCGCGTTCAAAGACCCGCGAGCTTCCCGTTCGGTTTGTCGATTGAGCTTAGGAGTGAGGCAAGTAGAAGTTCATTAATCTATGTTATGCATGTTGTGATTATCTGGTGAAGTGCTGGTAGATTTGAGAAAATGCTGAATGAAAACTGCATGTTGAGTTTTTGGATGATTGAAATGAAGATTGAGTGCTGTTCTGTGGAGGATTAAATGTATTGTTCCTGTGCTATGTTGGATTGAACTTGATGAGTACTAGATTGAAGTTAAAAGTCATTACACTTTGTTTTTGAGTCTTGTATGTCTTGAAAATTTAGTGAAAGTTGGCTGTTTTGATCGAGCAAAGTGAAGTGAATCTATTGAAATCAGTAGACCGTTTTGTAGAGAATAGCTTGACCTGTGATGATTCTGTGAATTTTCTGTAATTTTATAAATATAATTAGACTTTGAACCCTTAATGAAATTTGTAGGAAACATTCTTAGGAATAACATATCAAAATTTTGGAACAAGCGGACAAGATTTAGTTGGTGAAACAAATTTTCTTCTGTAAGTACTGAATCTGAAAGTTACTGCAGAATTTTAAAGGAAACAGCAAACTATTACTCTTTATACACAACGAATCTGACTTATTGCTCTTCATGAAACTTTTTCCTTTAGGTCTTGTTTATAACATATCAAAATTCCAGAATTTTCTGAGTTCATTTAGGGGTTATTCCGAAATTGTTACTAAAACTGTGCATTGTGAGATTTGAGCTGTTTTGTTCCGAATTTACTCAAAATGTCCCAAAGGTGAATGCATCTTGAGTTGTTCTCTGGCATGATGATATTGGCATTCAGCATATCATGCAACATTGAGATTTGATGAAGATTCATGGGACATCTTGTCATTGCATTGAAAAGTGTTTTTGGAAATTAAGATGTTAATTGTTGCCGTTGGACCCTCGGGTCAACGATGCCCCGGGAGTTGGGATGCCCAAAGGATCGAATGAGACGATGCCTTGTGGATGCCCGGTGGCCCTAAGTGGCTGAATGTCGAAGGTCTTTCCCTGGGAACTTCAGGATGCCCGGTTGTATGCTAGTCGATACGTAAATCCGGAGTACCGGGGTAACCATTCTCATGGTGAGCCTCGGAGGTTTCCTCGTGATACCAGGTGGGGTACGAGATGCCTGGAGGTGTGATACGCTCCGGATGCCCAGTGGCCCTAAGTGGCTGAATGCCGGAGGCTTCCGCGACGCCAAGGTTTGGTGCAGAATCCCAGAAGGATGTAAACATTGGTCCTCTGAGGAGTGAAACCTTTTGAATGATTAAAACTGGTGAGTATATTAAGTGTGAGTGTGGTCTGGTTATAGGACTAAATTATATGGCATGGAATGAGACGTGTCATAACAGTTTGGCCCTATGATCGGGACTTGTGTAACTAGACATGATGCATCTTGAGGGTTTCGAGATTCTACTTGCCATTGCATTAAAGAATTTCATGATTTTGATACATACTTATCATTTGATTACCTATTTTCATCTATCTTGCATGAATCTAGATATTGATGATACTGCACGATATAGCTTAATGAATCTTTTACTGCTGAGTGGTTGTACTCACCCCGTTTGGAGACTAACATTTCAGATTAGAAGATATGTCTCTGCTACCAGTCACTTCCGGTACATTTTACGATGTCCCCGTTGACGTCGAGTGCGAGTGTTCAGAGCACCCTCATCCTGAGTTACGAGGGTTGGTTTTTATTCAAGTACGGGTTCTAGTCATGTATGACATTGGTTTACCTGATGGCCCGGTGATTCAGGAGTTTCTGTCAGTGCACGTTCATCGTGATGGTATCATGCTGGGGATGTTGCCGCCGCCACTAGCTGACGGACCGGGCTAGGTGTGACCGAGAGTGACGGTTAGCAGATGAAGCATTTTTGGACCACCGACACTAACTGATAGACTTTTGTATATGACTGTATGGAAAGAAAAGAAAAAGGGAAGTCAGTTATCTTTTGGTATGTAGTCGAGTATAGAAAACCACGGCAAATTTTGGTGTACCAACTGATGTTGTCTATCAAGTCTATGTAAATAAAAGTGTTCGGCCTTGACTTATAAATCTGTCTAGTAGGTGTGCATCATTTTCAGAATATCGGATAGGGAGATGTTGATTTTGCTTCCGCTATATATTTATAAATTGCGTAGGGACTGATCTAAAAGATGTAAACCCCTAGGACTTATGGACCTATTATAATTCTATGGTATCGAGTGATATATTATCAAGATAAGTGAAAGGTAAGCGAACCGTGGCGACCCCAATGAATCGAGGGCCGTTGAGGGGTGCCATAGAACACCCGGTGAAAATAATTGTGTGTGGGTACACAGTCAAATTGAACTTTAAAAATTGATATCATTCCTTTTAAAATCTCACCATTTGATATAATATTTAAAAATATTTTCGGTGTCAAAACCTAACACCCGGTATTTTCTAATTAAATACCAAAATTTCCTAATTTTAAAATAAATACTCAAAATCACAATCACCACTCAATTTGTACAAATTAACATTCAATTACATAAACTAAGCACACCACTGCAATCATCACGAAATTCCAGTCACCAACTATCCCGGTATAATTTCCAAAAAATATTAAATAATTAAATTAATTACAAAATTAATTAAATAAATGTAAATTAATCCAATAAATGCAAACTTAGGCTGAAAATGCTAATCTAACCACCTAAACGGGCCTAGAAAAATAATGCACCCATCCACATAAATAGTACATTCTATCTAGCCCTTAATTAATCTAATTTAACCACCTAACAATCTTAATTAACCAACTAAATCACTAATTACAACTAACTAACCACTTAAGCCCTACTTAGCCTAACCTAATCACCCCTTAAGCAAGGTTTAATGAGTAAACTCACCGGTTTGACGGGCCAGTGGGTTCACGGCAACGACAGAGCGACGGCAAGCGACACTCGGGTCTACGGCAACGTCCAACAAGGTTCGAACGGGCCTAGAAAAGCACACAAAGCTCGCAATTGGGCCGTGAGGTTCGGTTTTGGTCGTGGCTGAAGAAGGCAGCGAGCGGGAACAGTGGAAACAAGCTAGGCGGGCAGCAGGCTACAATGGGGGGACTAGGCAGTGGCTCCGGCGGCTAGACGGTAATGGTGGCACGGCTTCGACGGCTGGATGGAGGCTTGGGACAATGGCCTGGGCTCATAGGGACGGTGAGCTGGCACGGACAAGCGCACGGACGCGAGTGGGCAACAACGCGACTTGCGGCGGCGTGACGGCGCTCAAGTGGCGTGGGACGGCGTGCAGGGCTGGGCTAGCTGGCTTCCTCTGGTTTCTTGAGCTCAAATGACCACAACAATGGATAAAGGAAGGCCAAGGAGGAAGATGAAGGCTGCAGCTAAAGGGGGGACCCAAATGCCTCCAAAGTCTTTGAAAAATATCCAATTCACTCATTGATTGGCCCCACTTGTGGCTGCCTCAATCCTCAGCCATTTCTTCCACAAATATTTCTCACCATGGAAGCAACAAAAATGTTGCACACCGCTTGGACCTACGAATTTGGAACATTTCCCCCTCCAATTTCATCCAATTCCAACTCAATTGGACTCAAATTGGTGTCCATAAATTCAGCCAATGTGCCCACATCCATCCCATGATTTTTTTTCTCATCAATTGAACCAACATGATGGCCAAAAGTGCGCTAAAAAACGGTCCTCTAATTTTCCCGATCCAAAAATGCTTAAATTTAATTTTTTGCCAAAAACTCAGGTTTGCAGAAAATTCTTCGGAGGATGAGTTGACGTTCCTAAAATAAATTGTGACATAACAAAACTTTCAATTTCTGTAATCGGGTTCAATTTCGCCGTTAATTTCAACCGAACACGATTTTAGCTTAACCTAACCTACCGGGTAGCTTTTAGGAATTTTAGCGCAGTTGACCTGTGATCAATTATTTTCGAGTCACATTGTATCTCTTCGACTCATTGGCGATTCTCGGTTATCGTGAAAATCTCGAGGTTTCAAATACGGGTACAGGGTACAAAAATGATAGAAAAATCAATTTAGTGCCGTTCGACAAGAATTTTGCAATTAAGTGGAATCACCCACACTTTAATCATATATCTCTATCGAACCGACCTATTTCCGATCTCTTATCGATTTTGACAGTGCCGTATTGAATATTGCAGATTAGCACGGTCGAGCAGTCAATTTCTAATCGAATTCTCAAGTCTGTTGCGTTAAAATCCCTTAACGGCTTCACCTGATAGATTAGTTATCTCATAAGTGATCAGCTCAGAAAAAAAGACTATAGGCACGTTGATGAAAAGCCCAACTCATTCGATCGAAAACAGAATCAGAAAATCGAGATGTCACAATAATACTTGATTAAAAATAGCTTTGATTTTGAATTTATTATGTTTCTCTAGTCAATCAATGATGTGACATGTCAAGAATAATTATAGATATTAATATGGTTGTTTGCATTTCTTACTAACAAAAATAAGTACATATTCTTGTAATCTCACATAGCGTGAATCTTAGAGGAAATTCAATTGTCGATAAAATAATTCTATGAAGTCTTATAAACAAGGGAAAAAGCCACCAAAAACCCCAAACTTTGCCCAGAGTGACAAATTTACCCCAAACTTTTTTTTGTGACATGAAAAATCTCAAACTTTGCAAACTGTGGCACATTTACCCCCATTAAGGGCATTTTCGTCTTTTTTTGTTTTTTATTTTTTTTATTTTTTTTCTTCTCTCTTCCCTCCACCGGCCATGGCGGAGCCAGCGGAGGGAAGCCGGCATCCAGCGATGGCGGCCCTCGCCGGACGCCGACGGAGGGAAGAAAAAAAAAGTTTTTAAAAGTAAAAAAGACCAAAATGCCCATATGATTTGAGGTAAATGTGTCACACAAATGAAAATTCAGGATTTTTTGTGTCACAAATAAAAGTTTGGAATAAATATGTCACGATTAGCAAACTTCAAGGTTTTTCATGTCACAAAAAAAAAAGTTTGGAGTAAATTTGTCACTCTGGGCAAAGTTTGGGGTTTTTGGTGACTTTTTTCCTATAAACAAATAGTGATATGATAATATGTGTTTTTCTTGTACATGATGCAAACCATATAAACTAATGGAATTCTTTTATACCTATTGAAATATTATCCCATATCGTTTGATAATAAATTTTATGCGCTCTTTATATATATTTATGGTCTCCCCCACTTATTAATTTATTTTTTGGGTTAGATATCCTAACAATAGCAACCCCAAAGAAAAAGTATGAAATATAAATGTTTGTTCCTCAAACCGAATTATTTCCAGCAACTTTTTTCCGACTCCTTCCATAGTAAAAGGAAAGAAAATGGAATACGATATTCTAGATTTATATTACTAACGGAGGTCAAAGAATGATTGCCAGGTAGTTCCCTAAATAACATTATTTTCTAAATTGAATTCACATCTTTCATCTTACAACTATTTAAAATTTATTTCCTAAATCAATCCATATTATAAAAAAAAAAATGTATCCATATCCGTACATAAATTTTAATTATTTTCAACAGACGTACGACTGTGCTCTTTTTCTAATATAAAGAATAGGAGGTATTCGTCCTTGAAGTCAAAATATAGCCACAATAATTATCTCAGCTCCTTCTATAGATAATTTAAAGTTGATGGATCCTATTCCAAACCAAAATGGGGTGAGAAAAGTTGATGAGATATAAGCAGCAGATCCAAGAAATTTAAAGTTTGTTTCTTTTCGCGTGAAAAGCTGACCTTGCACAATTCGCTAGCCTTACAGGGTTGAAAGAGAGGAGGAAATATTCCATCTATGCTTACTTTGGAAATATTCCACCTATGCTACACATAATCCAACATTATTAAAGCGAAACCTTACTTAGCTCGAGGATGGAGGATCTTAACTTTGATATACATACCACTCTGTTTTTTTAATTAAAGAACTTCATTGAAGTGTGTACTAAAGGTATTTGTTAAACATACTTTATAAGAAAATATACTAATTTCAAAATATTAACTGTGTGTATCACAAAAAAAGCCAGCACATTGAAAAATGACTAATTTCTTCATTTGCCATTTCACAAGTGCTCATGAAGCACTCAGTTAGTAAAATCTTTCTTAAAATGTGTTTCATAAAGTTGAGTATTATATACGTTCAGTATAAATATTTTAAACATAAATAGTACGATGCGAATAGTGTAATCTTAAAACATGCAAACTGATATGCCCTAGATGGTTGAAAATGAGTGAATATAGCAAAGGAAATCCATGAATTGGCGGACTAGGAATTTAAGAAACCATTGGTTAATGCCATAGGCTGTTGATCACATCTTTACCTAACGGTTCTTTAAAAACCCCAATGATGAATATCTATATATAATTTACATTCAAATGATTCTCTCCATCACTTTTTATCCATAATTGAATGAACATAATATTCTTCTATCCTTTTAACATATTACGAAGTTTTTGTCCAAGAAATCTTTTCGCAAGAGATTCACGTGGGCTTTGCTTATAAATTCAAAGATGAACCCATTTCAAATGAAATACACATGATGGTTAAATTATGAACATACAACAGTTGTAATTTGAAATAGGAAAGTAAAATAAAATCATGAGCATACTGTCGCGACCAAATTTTCGGGGTGTGAACCACCTAGGGTTTGGCTAATGGATTGTTAAGCCTAGACTTAACTCGGGCTCTCCCAAGCCCATACCAATTCGCGACTTAAGTTTGAATTCTTAATATGCAAATGATTTTCAATCAGGAGTCGCCACCAATCTATTTTTTGGTGGGTCGATTAGAAACCCAAGTAAAGTAACGGGAGATTTACTTTACTCCTACAAACCAAAGACTAAGGGTACGGAGACTTGGTTACGTTAGATTTCTCTAACGCCCTTTCGGTACTTTTCTTTTTATTTTGAAAAATGTTTGGCAAGCAATTTGGATTGATTTTAAATCTATTTCCCTAACATGTGAGGTGTTCATGCAGGTGTGCAAACCACCAATTTAACACCCAAGAAAGCAATTAAATGATGCAGAACTTACCTCAAAGCAACGAAAGCATCTGCAGTGTTAAATTAAAATCCACATCAACAATCCTAGATATGGTTTCTAATTAACACGCAATTTCTTTTTTTGTTTTCATTTTTTAATGAGACTATAATCCATATACAATGCAATGCTTTTAATTTCACATGAAATGATATAGCATGGCAACATGTCCTAAACTATATAAATAAAATTTTTGTGATCTCTTAATGAACATGCAATTATTAAATATGCAATGACTTAATTCTAATGATGTGTGATGCAATGCAATGACGTACAAGATTATTTTAACTAAAATGACATGCGACATACAATTTAATATGCGAGCTATATGTCACGCGACATTTATTAAATGACCTAATCTAATGACGGACAATTTCTAATTAGAAATGAACCTAACAATAATCACTAAAATGACGTGTATTTCATGAACCTAATTCTATATGACATGCAAATGACATTTTTTATTTTAAAAATGCAATCTATCCTAGAAATTGCAACTAATTTATCCTAAGACAAATTTTATGAAATTTGAAATGATCTAGCTAGATTAAGATTCTATCTAATTTAAACTAGGGATTAAGTCATATTAAATCCTAATTTAAACTAAGACATTATCTAAATCTAAAATGCAATTTATCTAAAAAAAAGATGATCTGAATTTAAAATGAAACATGCAATTCTAATCCAATATGCACAATGATTTTTTTTTGTCTGTTTTTCTTTAAGAAATTCGAAATTAAAACTAACACATAATTAAACATGCAATTCAAATAAAAAACTAACAACCTAAATGAATGCACTTTCTTTCTTTGGATTTTTTATTTAAAAATTCGAAATAAGATTGCAATCCTAAATATGCAAGATACTAAAAACAAACCTAATCCTTATTCAGATTTTTTTGATTTTTTTATTTAAAAATTTGAAATAAGATTGCGATTTTAACCCTAAGACTAAGAATATTCTAAAACAAACCTAACCCTAATTCGAATTTTTTTTATTCTTTTTTCTCTTATGAAAATAAAATTGATCCAAACATACGACATCAAATCAAGCAAGACAATATTGATATCTAAAAATTGGCGAACCATATCTCGCGCATGAGATCGGGGCGGAAGCGGATGCGTGCGGCAGCAACTCGGACCACCGGCGAAGGGCGTCGCGGGCCGAGAAACTTCAGGTGCAAGCGTAGATCGGAAGCGGGGCCATCTGGTGTGGTGGCGCGGTGAGGCGGCGCCGGGGCGGTCGAGATGCGGTCGCTAGACGCCGGTCGCGGCGGTGCTCACAGCTACAGAGGTGCGACGGATCGGGCGGCGAGGGAGTCCGAGCGGCTTGTGGTTTGATGGCGTCGGCGCAGCGCGGGCGCGGGTGAAGAGAAGCCGGCGACCGGGGCAGCGGATGGGATGGGGGGCAGCGAATGTGGGGAAGACGATGAACAGTAAATGTCCAATCACTTCCTCCCCTCTGCTACTTCTGCTTTTACTTTTCACTTTCCTTCACTTTTTTTCTTTTCTTTTCAATCGACCAAAAGAAACCTACAAAAGCCCCCTTTCTCTCACCGTACACGATTGCTTTTATAGGTAAAAATAGGTGATCTTGTAGAATATTTTATCTCGCTTTTTCAATATACACGAAGATAATCTATAACCTCCCCATCACCCAAAATCCTCTTATTTTCCATATCTCCTTAATATTCCCAACGATCTTATCACCTAAAGACTGAAGATAAGATTGCAACCCGATTCCAAAAACCACCGTAATATCGCATCAAATTTCAATTTCCCATGAGATAATTAATTTAAAAAACAACGGGCTTGGGCTAATTTGTTCCTTTCGTGGGCTTAATCCAACTAATTTGAACCCGTCCGCACTGGTCCTAAAAATAAAAATGCAAAACATGTAAAAATAAATGCACTTAAAAAAATTATATGCTATGCAATTGAATTATAATATTTTTTCTTAGGGGTTAAAAATTAAACCCTAATTTTTATGCAATAAATTACTAAATGGGTTGCCTAAAATTTAGCTGTCAACACATACCATGAGCTTGAGTTTTCGAGAAATTTTAAAGTACCTGAAGTCGCTCAAATGTGGATCTTTGCTCCTATCAGCAGCTCGAAAGGTCCCCACAAAAGCAGCCTCCTATTCTTACACAGATGTCCTGACAAATGAGGCTGCATTGCCTCCTCTTTTCGATAAAAAGTACATTATACGACACCACTCACAACACTCACACACATGATAACATAATATCATTTTAATTTTCTATCGCATATGAAAATAAAGTATGATATGATGCCAATATATCACGTGACATGACTATCTTTGCTTTGATACCCATCATGGTGAACTTATAAATGCTCTGAAGACCCTCATAATCAGAACAAGCTTGAAAGAAACAGAAAAAGAAAGCATCACAAAAGCATATAGCACATTCCATCAAACATAGAAAAAAAACCTCTCAATTCTGATACGAGTACTTCATGGAGATGAAGGATATGAACACCAAAAAACCTTATTTGGTGGTTGTGCTTGTCCAAGCGATCTATGCCGGAATGTTCTTGCTCTCGAAAACCGCCTTTGATGGTGGCATGAACAACTTTGTCTTTGTCTTCTACAGACAGGCCACTGCCACCATTTTCCTGGCCCCTTTCGCCTTCTATTTCGAATGGTAATGATAATAACTTAGCAGACTCTGTTCTTCTTCTTTCTCACATCTTATTGTCTTTAATTCCCATTGATATGGAAGCTTATGATGGCTAAAATTCATTATCCAAGATTTTGGCTACTTTCTTGATTCCAGGAAAACCGCTCCTTCCCTATCGTTCGTAACTTGCTGCAAGATATTTCTAATTTCCTTGCTCGGGTAAGCATATGTGAATCTCTATTTAACTTACTTAAGAACGCAATATACACAAGAAGGAAAAAAAATTCTTTCTTTTTCCACAAACGAAATAAGGTGAGTCAGTTGGAACTTTCTTGAGAATTTCAGGATCTCCGCAAGCTTGGACATCTATGGCGTAGCCCTTGTGTACACGTCAGCAACTTTGGCAGCTGCGACCACGAACTGTTTGCCTGCCATAACCTTCTTCTTGGCAGTTTTGCTCAGGTGAGCTTTACTTATTCTTTTATTACTGAGTTATTAGTATAAGATGAGTCTGGTATTAATGAAGCCTCTTCTTTCCCTATTCTTTCTTTTGTCTTTTTCCTCTTAGCGTTTTTGGGGGACGAAAGTAGACACGAAAGATATATTATTATGATTATGTAATGATAATCGCAAGAATAGTCCACACTTCCCCTCCTTTACTTCCTCAAGTAAACAGCTGGTGTGAAAGAAGATTCAAAACAATACAGACCACTTTTAAGGCCTATATTCCACACTTTCCCCTCCACACAGAGAGAGAGAGAGAGAGAGAGAGAGAGAGACGCCCCTTGCAAAGTAATATCTCGGCTTTGCTTGATGAAAGATGACTTGAGAGAGGGAAAGAGAGATTTATGGAAAATTTACCATTTATTGGAGTCTGACAGACTGATACATCACTTTACAAATCAATTTTATAAATCAATTTTGAAAACAATGATTCTTTGGCAGGATGGAAACGTTGAGATTGAGGACTATCTCAGGCTTGGCAAAGCTTGCAGGTGTGATTGTGTGCCTGGGAGGAGCAGCGATCTTGGCCTTTTACAAGGGTCCACACATCAAACTCCGGTGCCATCATTTTGTGCTTCATGGGCATCACAACATAAACAGTCCGTCCCATCCTTCTTCGGGCATCAACTGGGTCAAGGGTTGCTTCCTCATGCTCTCTTCCAATTTCTGCTGGGCTTTGTGGCTTGTTTTGCAGGTACAGAAAAAACTCCATAACATCTTCATCACGCATACGTACAGGAGATCCGCTTTGCATGTGCCGCATAGAGTTGCTCAAATTAGGACCTTATTATGGACCTTGCAATTGCATAAAGAATGACTTTTGCATTGATGTGTCACATATGCTTTTCTAGGAGCGTCCAAAAAAAGTTAATTGTGGTTTGTTTTGCGTAGGGACTAATAATAAAGAGTTACCCCTCGAAGCTAATGCTCACAATGCTGCAATGTTTCATGAGCTCAATCCAATCTCTCGTCATTGCCATTCCTCTGGTGAGAGACCCTTCTCAATGGGAATTGGGTTGGAATGTCCGCCTCCTCGCCGTCGCTTATTGTGTGAGCTCACTCGTCTTTTCTCTCAGTTGCTCTGTACGTACCCCAATAGATTATTTATCCTAATGACTTGTTTACTATTTGATATGACAAAACAGGGAATAGTGGTAACTGGGCTGACATACTATCTACAATCCTGGATCATTGAGAAAAAGGGGCCAGTTTTCTTAGCCATGTCAACACCACTGGCGCTCATGATCACAATTATCGTTTCTTCATTTGTCCTATGTGAGACCCTCACTTTTGGAAGGTACTAACATTACCAATTAGTTCATCAATTCAAATTATTTTCTTCTTTTTATTCATTGATGATTGTGATTAATGTCCCAAATGTGTGGGCTTTCTTTCAGTATTCTTGGTGGGGTTTTGCTAGTTGGAGGACTGTACAGTGTGTTGTGGGGAAAAAGCAGGGAACAAATGATGGACCAAGGAAGTTGCAAGCCTCCTGAGGTTGACCAAGAATGCTCACAAACCAAACAAGAGGAGGCTTCTCATAAATCACCAGACATACTTTGTCTGAATCTGTTATTCTGGGACAAAATAAAAGGTTTCCCAATTAGGCAAGGATTATTGTTAAGGTAGTAATAATTGCAATAAAAATGCATAGTTGAGATTCACAGTTTTCAGGAAAATGTGCCCTCTGCGAGCGGGCTTAATTCTTGCTTGTCCAAATTTGAATTAGAACGTGTATTAAAGCGCATCGGTACTGTTGTTTTCATCTTTCCTAATAGACCCGGTAATGAAAGGACCGATCCTAAAGATCGAGTGGTTTTGACAACATTTTTATTTGGATTAATATAACGAAAAATCCCAGATGGGTACATCTGTGACAAATAGATAACTTTAGGTTAATTCGGTAATATCTAGTATAGTATCAACTAGCAGTGTCCACAAGACTGCGTGTATGGAAGAAACTGACCTCTGAAATACTTAGCTAAATTACCTTATTACAGAAATATTATAATTAGTAGATGATAAAAGCACATTTTATACATGGGCAAATACCACAAAAAGCCCAAAACCATGCCTACTATGACATAAATACTCCAACTTTTTTTGTGTCGCCAAAAACCTTAAACTTGCCTACTATGACACAAATACCCCCAACTTCTTTTTCTGTCATGAAAAAACCTAAACTTATAAATATGTGAGATATTTACCCTCTACTTCAATTTCATCCATGGTATATTTGTCAAACTAGTATAAGTTTAAGAATTTTTATGACATTAAAAAAAAAAAAAGTTAGGGTTTGTTGTGTCATAATAGGCAAGTTTATGGTTTTTAGTAACAAAAAAAATCGGATTATTTGTGTCATAGTGGGTATAGTTTAGAATTTTTCATAGTATTAACCCATAAATAAATCGTATAAATATTGTGGAAAGAAAGCCACTCTAAGATTTAAAATCATTCAGGAATGTCATTATAAGATAAAACAAATTCAAATTGGGGGGGGGAAGAATATGAATAATTTACGCAGTTGCTGATGGGTACAATATTTGTTAAGTAAACAATAGAGGGAATTTAGCGAATGAAAAAAGATTGCGATCCCTTCAAAGTAGGGGGTCCGCTATAGGTATTATAGTATCAATAGTATAGCTAAGGAAAAAGCAACGTATTGACAATTGAACGATATATTGATATATGCCCAACAATTGGTGATGGTATGGAGGTTCAAAATTTACACATTGACAATGGGTTTAATAAGACATTGACTTTCACATGAGGAAAATTTATATATATGTCATTTTTACTTATCTCGTCCCCCCCCTTCAACTAGGCTTGTTTGATTGTTTGGAGTGATTTTTACTTCAATTTCAACCTTATTTTATGCCTTTTATTTAGTCAATTAATGGTACAATTTGTCAAAAATCATTTATATGCACAAAAATATAATTGCCTGTATTTCGCATTCATAGAAATTAAAGGTAATATTATTAAAATTTATTGTTAGATAGCATAATTGTGTAATGAATTCGATTATAAGACACGATATTTCTATAATCTTTTGTAATTTAAATAGTTACATGATAAAATGTGATTTTCGTAAACTCATGATAGTTTGTTTTCCCACACAAGTTGAACCTTTTATGGAGATATTCAACGCCACAATAAGGCGAGAAAAGTTGATGAGATATCAATACTCAACAGATCTGAGAAATTTTAAGTTGCTTCTTTTTGCATGAAAAGCCAGCCTCACGCTATTCTTTAGCCCTATAAAGTTAAAGAGAGGAAGAAATATTCCACTTATGCCTACTTTGAGCTTAACTAGGCTCAATCCACCATTATTGAAGCAAAATTTAGCCTTAGGAAGACAAGGGATTTTACTTTTTATTTACATACCACTCTCCTTATTTTAAAAATGGTACTGTTAACATGTGCCCTAGATTCACTTATATATCAATAGTACAATCAGTGAATTCAAAAATGATAAAAAAAAAAAAAAAAAATTAATGAGTTACTTAACAAGTGCAGAAATTTTAGACAATTATGATCAGATGCATATATATAATCTCAAAGCATGCAAATAGATACTTAAAGGTAGTAGAAACTCGGGGGTATAGCGAAGCAAAATCCACGAATGGGTGGACAAGGAATCTAAGAGAACATCCGTTGACTTTAGGTTATCGCAAAATACCAAGTTCCACACTTCACCAATCACAAAAGGCAAGTTTTTATTATGTATTTTCTACTTAAGGTGCGTTTGGTAACATTTCTATTTAAAAATTGTTCTAGGAAACAGAAATAGAAAAAAAGTGTTTCTGTTCCGGGGAACAATTTTTGAACAAAAAACGCGTTTGGTAAACTTGTTTCAGGAATAAAAATTAACAGAAATACGTTTGATAAATTTGTATAATTTTTTTATTTCTTTTAATTTTTTAATATTTTTATTTTATTTTTCTATTTTCTTTCTTATATTTCTTATTTTTTATTTATTTTTCCTTTTTTTCTTTTTTCTTTTTCCTTTTTTTTTTCCTTTTTTCTTTTTCCTTTTTTTCTTTTTTCTTCTTTTGGCCGGTCGCTCTTCCTCCCCGGCATCTCCTCACACGACCGTGCCAAAGCACGTCCGCGCGGCAGCCGAGCCGACGGTGACCCGAGCCACACCGTCGTCTCCCTCCACCGCATCGGCGACCGCGCTCGACGCCTCCTCGCCGCCACCGTACCGGCCGTTCGTCGGAGCAGCCCACTGCGCCCCGCACGCCGCGACGCGCGGACCCGCGCCCGACGGCGTCGCCGACCTCTACGTCCCCAGATCCGTCGCCGCCGCTCCGTGTTCTCCCCTCGCGACACCAAACCGGCACCCGAAGCCTCCGCCAACAACCCAGCGACGCCGGAGCCCCAAAGACCGCCCCTCCGCCTCACGCCCGATCGACGCATCTGCGGGTCTCGAGCCTCCATTCGCCACCACCGCAGCGCAGATCTCACCGCGCCGTGACCCACTACTTCGGGATCCGCTCGATCGTCGACCCCGCGCCGGCCCACGACTCGACCGGCCGTCCTCGCCGCTCCCCCTGGCCGCTGGGCAAGCTCGGCCTCGCCGGATCTGGGCGAGATCGAGCTCGCCCAGCCAAGCGCGAGGTCGGCCTCGCCGCGCCGGGTGGAGATGCTCGCAGGTGGAGATGCTCGCAGGTGGAGACGCTCGCAACAGCTGTCGGCGCCGGAGAGGACGACGGTGGAGAAGCCGAATGGTCTCAAGACAGAGGCGGCTGTCGGCGTCGGAGAAGACGACGGTGGAGATGCTCGCAGGAGAACACGATTTTGTTCCTTTTTTGTTCTTCAAATATGTTTCAGAAATAAGAAACATAAATTTGTTGTTTCTTATTTCTGTTCCCTTTTTGTTTCTGGGAACAAAAAAACAAAAAAGGAACAGAAACGCAACCAAACGCGTTTATGTTCTTTTTTTGTTCCCAGGAACAAAAAAACAGAAAAAGTGTTTAAAAACAAAAAAAAAAAATGAAAACAAACACACCCTTACTGTCCATCACATCCAACATAAAATCAATGTGTATTCTTGTATCTTTCACGCACTCTTATAAGTGCAGCCCAACATTTTTTTCTCCCCTTTCATCCCAGATTCCAAAGTAAGAAATGCTCGGACAGGAACCTCTGCACTCATGGGTATAAGTTTCTTACACAGAAAAAATGAGGGATCAAGAAAAGTAGTGCTTTCCAATGATCCGGTTAGCAATCACAATATGAAATTTTCTGATAAGACTTTTCCTTCTAAAAAGAAGTTATTTTTAATAATCGGATATTTGAATACTCTATGAACAAAATTGATATGCAGTGTTGGTTCCACTAAAAAGATTGAAAGAAAGATTCAAAATTCAGGAATGATCTCCATTCAAATAAATATAATGGTGTTAACTTCATATTTATTATGTCGATCATATGGCTTATTTACTTTTCAATTTGAATAATCATAGCATATATCGTTGGTATTAGGCTCCACTTTGTTAAACCATCTAGAATAGAAATTGAGTTGCACATATCATACGCATGTCTATATGATTACCATCATTTCATTGGTAAAGTAAGTCTTCTAAGTTCTCACAATGTAATTTACTTACTTTGCCGTATTGTTGGTCAGTCAATGACAATTGAGGTTATTTATTTACTTCCTTTACCAATTGGAAATAAAATGAGGAAATTACCATTGAATGAATCTTCTGAAAAACAAACAAAACCAAAAAACTTTAGAGAGTTTGTTTTCAATTTATAGTTTTTAGGGAGTCTCAAATTTTTACTTCCCTAGTTCATGTTTTGAAAATTTGATGCCTTTACTTTCTAGTCCATGTTTAGAGTATTGTATACCTTTCTTATCCTAGTTCATTTTTAGGAAGTTCCATTCATGTACAAACATTTCTATGAATGAAATGAAAAATAAAAAAAGCTAGACTAATGTCATGAGCCGATCTTGTCTTGACCATATGCTTATTCGGTTCACTTTTCTTCAATTTAGATGATTATGGATCGTCAAAGATCACCCATCCGTCTGCAATCTAAAGTAAAGATAGCCAACCAAACTGAGATGTGAGATCATGTTGCTGATATTAAGGATCAGACGAAACAATCTTTGCCGCACTCCAACGGATGTCATCCCAGATTGAATTTTTCCGGATGAAGCCCATTTCTCGTGCAAGAATTGTTTAAGGACCCTGCTCAAGCCACTGACAAGAAAGCCAAGTCTGCTAATGTGCCAAAAATCGAGCATGATAAGCACGTTGCAAAGCTCGAGGAAAAAAATGAGGCAATTGCAAGGTTTGCAAAACCAAACGCCCAGTGGACCTATCCATTTATGCCAAAGTTAAGATGCCAAAGAAGTTTAAAATGCTGGAGTTTGAATATGATGGTTTTAATTGGTGATGGGCTTAAGGCCCGTCCGCCCATGCTGGGCCCAAAAGGCCCGGCCCACGGGAATAGGGCCCGTGGATGGGGGAAGGTATAAAAGGGAAGAGAGAGAGAGAGATGACAACGGTTGGAAACAGAAAACGAACGTACGTCTTCTCCCGCGCGCTCTCTCTCTCTCCAAAAAGAAAAAGAAGAAACAGTAAGTATAAGGCACGTTCTTCTTCCCTTCAAGGCGTCATCGGATCGAACGGGGCCAAGTTTCTCTTCCTCTATCGGCGTCGGTGTCTAATCTGTGGCTAACAAGGTACGCTCGAATCCGTGGTGTACTTTAGGATCGGTGATACGTGTTATTCCCGGGCTTCGTCTTCCGCATTGATTTAGGGGCTCGATTTAGTGTCAAATCCAATTTTCGGGGATTAGTTATTCCCAACATTGGTATCAGAGCCCTAGTTCACGTTTTTCCCGACCTGTTTGATGTTTTTGATTGATTTTTCGTAAAAAATACTTTCGGCCGTACGGATCGGGGCAAGAAATCCCGACACTCGAGCGTTGTTCGTCCATTTTTTCGAGTTTCTGTGATTCGAAATCGATTTCTGAAGGCATACGGTGAAAGGGCTTGTCGAGACGAGTCCGGCGACAGGTCGTGCGCCGCCGGGCGACGCCGCACGCACCCACACGCGCGGCCAGAAGCCGATGCGCGTGGGCGCGACGCGCCCGGAAGCGCTGGCTCGCCCAGCGCGTGCAGCACACGCGCCGGTCGGCGAACCGGCGCGCACCGGTCGACGGACCGACGCGTGCTGACGTCATCATGACGTCACCCAACGGTCGGTAACCGCTAGGATGACGTCATCGATGACGTCAGTGCCGACGACCGTTGGCCGACCGGCGACCCGACCCGACCCGCGGACGCCTGGCACGCACGCGGCATGTGCCGGCCGACGCCTCGCGTGACGTCGGCCGCGTACGCGCGCGGCACGTGCAGTCGGTTCGTCCGACCCGGCCCGATCGGCCCGACCGGTCCGACCGGTCCGACGACCTGACCGTTGACCCGTTGACTCGTTGACCGACGACCGTTGACCGTTGACTTTGACCGTTGACCCAAAAAAAAAAAAACGGAATTTGTTTCTTTTTCAATTATGTCTGTGTGGGTTAGAGGTAATCCATTTTTTATTTTGCATTTGTTGCATGAATCATGGAAAATTATGTATTTCCCATTTTGTTTAATTGTGGATTATAAGTGATCCATTTGAGTTCTACATTCGTTGCAGGAACTATGATGCGTTATGCACGGATACCGCAATCCCAAGAACGGACGAGGGAAGTGCAATACTTAAAAGGCTGATGACGAGTTAGCTGATTATCGGTGGCATGACGGTGATTTAGTATCACATGTGGTCGGGGTCAATCGGATGATACAGAAATCATCGGAATGGTTATCTTATGCCGGATTTTGAGAAGGTGCCGGCTTTGATGAACACTCTTCCACCTGAATGGTAAGCAGTGTTAGATCGGCTATGGGAGGTCAACGTGGTCCCGAATTACAGGGGGCTAGTGAAAGCTTTTGTAAGAGAGTACTATAGGATTGAGTTGGCCAAAACTTCAACCCTTAGATTGAGCGCCACATGGCGCAGAGTGAATGCGCCTTGGTGGCGACATGAAAGCTCTCCAAAAGTTTTCCCATGGTTGGCAAATGTGCCTTCAGTTTTCTCAAATACTTTGACTGATAGATTAGAAGAGACTTTCCCTATTTATTTCTTAGATTAATTATGAGATGTTTTGTGGGTGTAAATATCTCTTTCCATGTTCATATTTTTCCCTGTATATATTGCTTAGTGTAATATATAATGTATTATGTGAAAGTATTATTATTCTATTGGATGTTAGATATTATTTGCTTTCTATTATTGTTGACTGATGTGGATAGTTCATAGAAGTTTTTGTAACTTCATAGAATTTGTTTTGCATAAGACAATTATATTAATGATAGTTTTAAGTTAGGATTTTGGAGGATGATTGGAAACATAGTGACCTTTTGATTCTGAAACATTACTTGAAATTATTTATTAATATGATGGGTCTGTGCAAATAGGGATGCATAAATGATAGGCATTAATTATTCGTGCATGTATGTCCGATGTGTTCGGATCGATGTTTTCAGCAACTAAGAACGTAATTGCTGATATGAACGGCAACAATTGTGAAATATTGAATATGAAGATTCAATATGTGCTGGAAAAGTAAGAAGCACTAGAAGCTCTTGACCATGTTATGGAAGATCTTGAGGATGTTGTGTGCCACCTTGAGCTGGTAGAGGACCGCTTAACGGCATGTGAGCTGAAAATAGAAATTTACAATGCTGGTTCTAGCTCAGAAAGGGCTTTGAGCTCTAAGCGCAAGCGTATTGATTCGTTCAATATGTGGGAATGCAAAGGATCAAGTCCTTATTGCAAGAGATCAAGAGTTAACCAACACAAGAGAGGAAAATGTCCTCAAGTGAAGAAAATGTCAAGGGTGAGGTGTTACAATTGTGACAAGAAAGGTCACTATGCTCGCGACTGTCGTGAGCCAAAGAAGGTAAACACCTCTTGTACATTTGAGAACTTTACTTTTGTGTCAAGTTCTGTATTATTAGCTGAATCCAATCATTTGTGGACTGTAGATTCAAGAGCAACAGACAATGTAGCGAAGGATAGAGGATCCTTCGTGGAATTCCAACGAATACCAACTGGAACTAAGTGGATCTATGTGGGAAACAACTCCGAGCTGAAGTTAAAGGGATTGGCACCTGCCAACTGAACATGTGTGGTGGGCGCACCTTGTTCTTACATGATGTTCTAAATGCTCTGGAGATTCGTCGAAATTTAAGTGTCTGTTTTGATGTTGGTTAAGCTTGGTTTTAGTGTGAACTTCCGTAATAACGGTGTAGATTTGTATTTGGATACAAACTACTATG
This sequence comes from Eucalyptus microcorys, assembly GCA_014182515.1. NCBI lineage: Eukaryota > Viridiplantae > Streptophyta > Magnoliopsida > Myrtales > Myrtaceae > Eucalyptus > Eucalyptus microcorys. Next base: position 3,753,706 of record CM024570.1, on the reverse strand, counting down.
ATTGTGGTCACTTTCTAGATGGTTTTATTGTACTAAATGTTGACTGTGGTGATGTCAATATATGTTATTCCCTTGTTTCACGTCTTCTACTTCATATGATAATGATGTGAATGTGTGGCATGCTAGACTTGGTCATATTGGCCAATAATGTATGAATAGACTAGCCAAAGAGGGCTTGTTGGGCAACATTGAAAAAGTCGATTTGCCCATATGTGAGCATTGCCTAGTAGGGAAAATGACAAGGAAACCATTTGGAAAAAGTAAAATAGCTGAATTTCCTCTGCATTTAATCCATTCTGACGTTTGTGGTTAAATGACTGTGAGAAGAAGGCATTGGGCTGTTTATTTCATCACTTTTATATATGATTATACTCGATTCGGATATGTCTTTTTGATTTCTCATAAATCTGAAGCATTATGTTGTTTCAAAAGGTTTATGAACTTGGAAGAAAATCAATTAGACAAGAAAATAAAAGTATTGAGATCCGATCGAAGTCGAGAATATTTATCGATGAGTTCGAGACAATAATGTGATGAAAAGGAATATAAATACAATTGTCTATTCCATATACTCCTCAACAAAATGGTGTTGCGGAGAGAAGAAACAGAACCCTACTGGAAATGGTTAGGTCCATGATGGCGCATGCTAACTTACCTATCACTTTTAGGAGTGATGTGTTGTTAACTGCTGCCTATATACTTAACCGGGTGCCTTCCAAATCAGTTACTTCCACTCCATATGAGTTATGGACAGGTAGCAAAACCGGATTTAAGTTTTCTTAAGCCATGGGTTTTGTATTGCCTATACTCATGAGTCCTTTCACAAGTTTGGGAAATTGGGTCCCAAAGGAAATAAGAGTATTTTCATGAGATACTCCGAACACTCGAAAGGGTATGTGTTCATAGGTGAGCAGGAAAGTGGGAGTATAACTGAATTTGAATCACAGGATGTCACATTCTTAGAGGATGAATTTCCTAAGAAGGGCGAAATAGGTGAGGATTACTCTCTATTTGAAACCTTGGATCAAGATAATGATATTTATGGAGTTCGTCCAAGTGGGAGTAATATGAGAAGTGATGAATTGAATTCAACTCATTCTCAATTACAACCACATGATGAGACATCATCATTATCTAATCCTAGTGGGAGCATAATGGAAAATGATGTGCTAAGTGTACAATCTCCCATACTGTGAATGAGTCGCCAAAGTATTCCCCTTCGACGTTTTGACATTGAAGATGAAACTTTTTATGATTGCTCCACAAGATAAGGATGAGCCAAGAAATGTTAATGAGGCTCTGAATTGCCCTAGTAAGGAAAAATGGATTTGTGCAATGGAAGAGGAAATGGAGTCAATGAAATCAAACCAAGTCTGGGAACTGGTTGATCTTCCAAAAGGACACAAAGCTATTGGGAACAAGTGGGTTCTCAAAATAAAGCGAAAGGCTGATGGCTCGATAGAAAGGCATAAGGCTCGCCTTGTGGCGAAGGGGTATAATCAACAGGGAAGGAAGGAGCTGATAATGAAGATACATTTTCTCCGTAGAGGGATTTACCTCGATTCGCATTATTCTGGCAATAGTGGCTAGTATGGATCTTAAGTTACATCAAATGGATGTAAAGACTGCTTTCCTCACTGGAGAATTAGAAGAAGGAACATATATGGAACAACCTGCTAGTTTCATAGTGAAAGGCCAAGAAGAAAAGGTATGTCGACTTTGGGGGTCGATATATGGTCTTAAGCAGTCGTCAAGACAATGGTATATACGTTTTCATAATGCCATAATGGGATATGACTTTACAATGATAGATAAGGATCATTGTGTATATATCAAAAGATCCTAAGATCAATTTGTGATCATATCATTATATGTTGATGATATACTAATCGCCGGAAACAATATGGAGTTTGTCAATTTTGTCAAAAGTTGGTTGTCTTCCAACTTTGAGATGAATGATATGGGATTGTAAACCCATAGACACTCCTATTGCAAAAGGTGAAGGATTGAGCCATAGACTGTGTCCAAGGACTCCACAAGAGAAGGAACAAATGCAACATGTTCCTTATGCTAGTGCTGTTGGAAGCTTGATGTACGCTATGATGTGTACAAGACCTGGCATATGTTTTGCAGTTGGAATGATGAGTAGATAACAATCCAATCCAGGTCAAGCACGTTGGAAAGCCGTTAAAAGAATACTGAGGTATCTAAAGGGGACTGCTGATTATACGTTGAGTTATTATGGAAAGGATCTGCAACTCAAAGGCTATTTTGATGCTGATTGGAGTGGAGATTTAGATGAAATAAAATCTACCTTTGGGTTTGTTTTCTTATCGAATAATGGCACCATATGTTGGAGCAGTAAGAAACAAAAGTGTATAGCCTTGTCCACGATGGAAACTGAGTTCGTGGCATTATCAGCAGCAATAAAAGAAGATGTTTGGCTTAAGAGATTATTGGATCATTTAGGTGTTATTTGAAGTGCTGCAGATTCATTATTGGTTAACTGTGATAGCCAAGCAGCAAAAGCGTACACCAAAGATCCAAAATATCATGGCAAGACCAAACACATAGATACCAAGTATACTTTTGTCAAGGATATGATTGCACAAAAAGATGTGAACTTAGAGTACATACTACGCATAGAATGGTAGCAGATCCTATGACAAAGCCAATACCTAGAGATGTGTTTTGTGGCCATATGAAATCTCTAGGATTGCGTATAGTCGATGTACTTGGATTATAATTTCCTGAAGCGTTCACATTTGATGAATTTGTATTTTTCATCATTAATGCCTATGAATCTTTGTTTGATCTTTATGCATCTTAATGCTCGGTGCATTATTTTAAGTTGAGGAAGTATGTCGGACAGATATAAGATTAGCCCACTCACACGGGTAATCGCCTCTATTTCTTGTGTGATAAATAGAGATGAGACTGTTTTTAAGCTTATTATCTAGGTGATAATCGAGAGCTCAAGCTTAAAATACGTATGTCGCCTTAACTGGGTGTTAAGATGAGGACATAATACTTACTATGTCTGAAAGTAAAATACCCCACATATTTTACTTTATCTCGTCTATGATGCCGATGTGAGTTCGATGAATTTTGTGAATGAGTAGATACGTGAACTCAAGTTAGACATTGGGTATGTCCGAACTATCATCCGTACGGTATTGAAGGTGTAGACATACGCTCCATAGGAAAGGAGTTATTATCGTAATACGTATTTCATACTACGTATGCATGAGACGACCAATAAGAGTGGCAAAAGTTTGATCTCAACTTTTTATGTCGTGTGAGACTCTTGAGGAAAAGAGTTCCTCAATTTTTTAGTCCCCTCATGACTCTTACTTATTCTCAAAATTTCTATTTTGTGTTTGCTATCTTAGGATGTTGCCAATGGTCATGAGTTTGATTGGATCTAATGGGACATTTCTAGAAAAGCAAGCTGAACTGAAATTGAGAGTTTGAAGGAAAGAGGAAGATCGAATTTGGAGAATCACATTGTAGTTTTGTATTCACCGATTAACCAATTATGACTGTCTTTGGGATAATCATAATTGTGAATACAATATATATATATATATCATTGTTTAAAAGAGATCAAGAGAGATATAAATGTGATCGATCGATCTAGGGTACTGCATACTAAATCTACTCAGAGTGTGATGCCCATTATGAGCTGCTATATATTCCTAACAGATGTATGGCAACAAGCTCTCAAAGTATGCTGGTCGCACGGATTATTCACCGGTATGAATGTTGAAGAGAGGTAAAGAGAATCATGTTTCAGCCCACCATGTGCGAGTGGGAGATGATGGTTTTAATTGGTGATGGGCTTAAGGCCCGTCCGCCCATGCTGGGCCCAAAGGCCCGGCCCACGGGAATAGGGCCCGTGGATGGGGGAAGGTATAAAAGGGAAGAGAGAGAGAGATGACAACGGTTGGAAACAGAAAACGAACGTACGTCTTCTCCCGCGCGCTCTCTCTCTCTCCAAAAAGAAAAAGAAGAAACAGTAAGTATAAGGCACGTTCTTCTTCCCTTCGAGGCGTCATCGGATCGAACAGGGCCAAGTTTCTCTTCCTCTATCGGCGTCGGTGTCTAATCTGTGGCTAACAAGGTACGCTCGAATCCGTGGTGTGCTTTAGGATCGGTGATACGTGTTATTCCCGGGCTTCGTCTTCCGCATTGATTTAGGGGTTCGATTTAGTGTCGAATCCGGTTTTCGGGATCGATTATTCCCAACAGAATATGAAGGCACTTCTCGCCTGAAGATCCATTTACAAACATATTTGGTCCAAATGACTCAATATGATGATAAACTAGGACCTTGTTAAGGATCTTGCAATTGCATAAAGAATAACTTTTGAATAACTTTCTTTAGGATGAATAATAAAGAGTTACCCCTCAAAGCTAATGCTCGCAATGCTGCAATGTTTCATGAGCTCAATTCAATCCCTTGTCATTGTCGTTCCTTTTGGTGAGAGATCCTACTCAGTGGAAACTAGGTTGGAACGTCCGCCTCCTCGTCATGGCTTATTGTGTGAGCTCGCTAATCTTTTCTCTTAGTTGCTCCATACATACCCCAATAGATTATTTCTCCTATTGAATTGTTTACTATTTGATATGACAAAACAGGGAATAGTAGTAACTGGGCTGACATACTATCTACTATCCCCAATAAGTTAATTTCTCGTTAGATAGCATAATTGTGTAATGAAATTCAATTATAAGATACAATACCTCTATAAAATTTTGTAATTTAAATGGTTTCATGGTTTCATGATAAAATGTGATTTTCGTAAACTCATTTTTTTTTCTCATGCTAAAGTCGAACCTTTTTGATGGAGATATTCAACACCACAATGGGATGAGAAAAGTTGATGAGATGTCAGCACTCAGCAAATCCAAGAAATTTCAACTTGCTTCTTTTTGCATGAAAGGCCAGCCCCGTGCTATTCGCTAGCCCTATAGGGTTGAAAAGGCAGAAGAAATATTCACTATGCCTACTTTTAGCTTAATTAGGCTTAATCCACTATTATTGAAGCAAAACTTAGCTCTGGGAAGACAAGGGATCTTACTTTTTATTTACATGTCACTCTTGTTATTTTAAAAAGGATCCTGTTAACATGTGCCCTAGACACTTTTATATATCACAAGTACAATCAGTGCATTCAAAAATAATAAAATCTTCTTAATGAGTTACTTAATAAATGCAGAAATTTTAGATAGTCATGGCCAGACACGTATATCTAATATCTAAGCGTGCAAGGAATGGGTGGACTCAGGGGATATAGCAAAGCAAAATCCACGAATGGGTGGACAAGGAATCTAAGAAAACATCGGTTGACTTCGGGCTCTCGGAAATACCAAGTTCCACACTTCACTAATCCCAAAAGGCAAGTATTTATTATGTATTTTCCACTTATTGCCCATCACATCCAACATAAAATCAATACTTATTCTTGTATCTTTCACGCACTCTTGTCTGTGCAGCCCAACAATTTTTCTTCCCACTCATCCCAGATTCCAAAGTAAGAGATGCTCGGACAGGAATCTCTGCACTCACGGATATTAGTTTTTATGCAGAAAAAATAAGAAGGGATTAAGAAAAGTTGTGCTTTCCATGATCCAGTTAGCAATGACAATATAAAATTTTCTGATATGATTTTTTTCCTTCTAAAAAAAGTCATTTTTTATAAGCGGAGATTTGAATACTCTATGAACAGAATTGAAATGCAATGTTGGTTCCGCTGAAAAGATTGAAAGAAAGATTCAAAATTCAGGAATGATCTCAATTCAAATAAATATAATGGTGTTAATTTCATATTTATGATGTCGATCATATGGCTTATTTACTTTCCAATTTGAGTAATTATAGCATATATCGTTGGTGTTAGGCTCCACTTTGTTAAACCGTCTAGAATAGAAATTGAGTCGCACGTATCATGTACATGTCTATGCGATTGCCATCATTTCATTGGTAAAGTAAGTCTTCTAAGCTCTCACTATGCAATTTATTTACTTTGCCGTATTGTTGGTCAGTCAATGACAATTGAGGTAGATTATTGATTTACTTCATTTACCAATTGGAAATAAAATGAGGAAATTACCATTGAACGAATCTTCTGAAAAACAAACAAAACCAAAAAACTTTAGAGAGTTTGTTCAATATATAGTTTCTAGGGAGTCTCAAATTTTTTACTTCCCGAGTTCATGTTTTGAAAATCTGATGCCTTTACTTCTAGTCCATGTTTAGGGTATTATATACCTTTCTCATCCTAGTTCATTTTTAGGAAGTTCCATTCATGTACAAACATTTTTAATGAATGAAATGAAAAAGAAAAACTAGATTGATGTCGGGGCCGATATTGTCTTGATTATGTGCTTATTCGGTTCATTTTTCTTCAATTTAGGTGATTATGGATCGCCAAAGATCACCCATCCATATGCGACCTAGAGTAAAGATAGTCGATCAAACTGAGATGTGAGATCGTGTTGCTGATATTGAGGATCAGATGAAGCAATCTTTATTGCACTCCAACAGATGTCATCTCAAATCAAATTCCTCCGAATGAAGCCCATTCTTCATTACAAGAATTGTTTGAGGACCTTCCTCAAGCCACCAACAAGAAAGCTAAGTTTGCTGATGTGCCAAACATCGAGCATGATAAGCGCTTCGCAAAGCTCAAGGAAAAAATGAGGCAATTGCAAGGTTTGCAAAACCAACGCCCAGTGGACCTATCCATTTATGCCAAAGTTAAGGTGCCAAAGAAATTCAAAATGTCAAAGTTCAAATATGAAGACACTTCTCGTCTGAATATCCACTTACAAACATATTTGGTCCAAATGACTCAATATGATGATAAACTAGGACCTTATTAAGGATCTTGCAATTGCATAAAAAATAACTTTTGAATGAGTTTCTTTAGGGACGAATTATAAAAGTTAGCCCTCAAAACTATTGCTCGCAACGCTGCAATGTTTCATAAGCTCAATCCAATCCCTTGTCATTGCCATTCCTTTTGGTGAGAGATCCTAGTCAATGGAAATTGGGTTGGAACGTCCGTCTCCTCGCTATGGCTTATTGTGTGAGCTCGCTAATCTTTTCTCTTTGTTGCTCCATACATACCCCAATAGATTATTTCTCGTATTAAATTTTTTACTATTTGATATGACAAAACAGGGAATGGTAGTAACTGGGCTGACATACTCTCTACTATCCCCCAATAAACGAATTTCTCATTAGATAGCATAATTGTGTAACGAAATTTGATTATGAGATACAAAATCTCCATAATATTTTGTACTTTATATGGTTACATGATAAAAATGTGATTTTGATAAACTCATATTAATTTGTTTTCACGCTAAAGTTGAACCTTTTTTATAGAGATATTTAACACCACAATGGGGTGAGAAAAGTTGATGAGATATCAGCACTCTGCAAATCCAAGAAATTTTAAGTTGCTTTTTTTGCATGAAAAGCCAGCCTCATACTTTTAGCTTAACTAGGCTCAATCCACCATTATTGAAGCAAAACTTAGCTCTAGGAAAACTAGGGATCTTACTCTTTATTTACATATCACTCTCCTTATTTTAAAAAAGGTCCTGTTAATATGTGTCCTAGACGCTTTTATATATCACAAGTACAATCAGTGATAAAATCTTCTCAATGAGTTACTTAACAAGTGCAGAAATTTTCAACAGTCATGGTCAGATGCGTATATCTAATATCAAAGCATGCAAACAGTTACTCCAAGGTAGTAAAAACTCGGGGGATATAGCAAAGCAAAATCCACGAATGGGTGGACAAGGAATCTAAGAAAACATCGGTTGACTTTGGGTTGTCTGAAAATCCCAAGTTCCACTGTCACGTCCCGAACCTCGAGTGCATCCACATCCCTCGGTGGTCGATAAAATTACGACGTCCAAAGACGCGTCGCCAACCCATTCATTTTATTGCACATGCGGAAGCGTATAATAAATCCCCAGACAATACAGATATGGGATAGAGAAGCAGGATACAATTTTCACAAAACACTTTTATAAACACACCGAGTTTATATACAAAAGTCTAAACCATAAAGAAGCTACCAGGCTACCCTACCCCGGACCCTATCTACTTGGGATTCGGGTCTAACATGACACCGTCAGGGGTGTCGGTGTCTAGAGGCTCAGCTACCTCTATTGCAGACTCCTCACCCTCGGGTCCTTAGTACGCCTCGATATCAACTATGAGCTTGGCGTCATGCAAGGGGTCGAGATCTACCAAATCCTCATCCTTGATGGCAAGTCCGTCAAAGCCATCCAGAGGGCCCTCTCGAACACCATTGGGCCCGTGACAGAACCATACCTTGAATCTATGAGAAACCAACTAAGGTAGGCCCTCATCGACCCAAATAGTAGTAACCACAAGCTCACGGGCCCAATCGGGATTCCCATGGTACGCTGAGTCTCGGCCTCCGAGGCCACCAAAAGGATCCAACCTCATCGCCATCTAAGGACCTGAAAAGATTGAGCCCACAACAGGGTGAGATAATGTCTCAACAAGTTCACCCCTTAAACCCCGACTAGGAAGGAAATATGCCTAGAGGTAGTCTAACCACACATCACAGATGACTCACCTCACCTCTGTTCCTTCCTACATATTAGTACAGTTCATATCACATATGCATATAATAAATGTACACATCAATTGGCACGTCTCACTCAATTTCAATCAATCATAGGGGTCCTGATTATAAGACCAAATCGTTATATCGCGTCCTATTCCGTGCCACACAATTTTGCCCCATAATCCGGCGCGTCTATCTCAATCAATCACACATTCCAATTGATTACGGCCCCTCAAGCACGGCCTACTCGACGTTCGGCGGTCTTCTAGCGTAAACAGGCATTGTCTCACCCCATTGAGCATGGCAACGTCTACATAAGACGGCAATTGTGAATGAGCATCAGTCCAACCTCTACTACGACTGGCATCCGTTGTCCAGGGGCATCCCATATAGGAGCAACGTCCACCCAATGCACATTAGGGACGGGTTCTCATAACCATCACACGATCACTCAATTTCAGCTAAGGGCACAACGCATTGCACTCAAATGTCTCAATTAAGATAATGTACTTAGCCTATTTTCTTCATATTAAAAACATCCGGTGAAAGTAATCGTGTGTGGGTACACGGTCAAATTGAACTTTAAAAATTGATATCTTTCCTTTTAAAATCCCACAATTTGATATAGTATTTAAAAACATTTTCCGTGTCAAAACCCGATACCGGTATTTTCTAATTAAATACCAAAATTTCCTAATTTTGAAATAAATACTCAAAATCACAATCACCACTTAATTTGCACAAATTAACATTCAATTGCATAAACTAAGCACGCCACTGCAATCAACATGAAATTCCGATCACTGGCTATCCCGGTATAATATCCGAAAAATATTAAATAATTAAATAAATTACAAAATTCATTAAATAAATGCAAATTAATCCAATAAATGCATACTTAGGCCAAAAATGCTAATCTAACTCCATAAACAGGCCTAGAAAGATAATGCACCTATCCACATAAATAGTACATTCTATCTAACCCTTAATTAATCTAATCTAACCAGATAACAATCTTAATTAACCAACTAAAACACTAATTACAAATAAATAACCACCTAAGCCCTATTTAGCCTAACCTAATCACCCCTTAAGCATCATTAACCTCCTAAGAAATGTTTAGTGAGTAAACTGACCGGTTTGACGGGCCGGTGAGTTCACGGCGACGGTGGCACGACGGCAAGTGACACTTGAGTCTACGGCAACATCCAACGAGGTCCAAACAGGCCCGAAAAAGCCCACGAAGCTCATAGCTAGGCTGAGAGGTTCGGTTCTGGCCGCGGTTGAAGGAGGCTAAACTAAGCGGCCGGAACGATTGGAAACGGGCTAGGCGAGCGGCGGGCTGCAACGGTGGGACCAGGCAATGGCTCCGACGGCTGGACGACAACGGTGGCGCGGCTTCGACGACTAGATGGAGGCTCAGGACGACAACCTAGGCTCGCGGGGACGATGAGCTGGCACGGACGAGTGGGCGACGGCGTGGCTTGCAGGCGGCAGCAACGGCGCTCGGGCGACAATGGGCGGTCGACAGCATGCAAGGCTGGGCTAGCTGGCTTTCTCTAGTTTTCTTGAGCTCAAATGACCATAACAATGAATAAAGCAAGGCCAAGGAGGAAGATGAAGGCTACTGCTGAAGGGGGACCCAAGTGCCTCCAAAGTCTTTGAAAAATATCAAATTCACTCATTGATTGGCCCCCACTTGTGGCTACCTCAATCCTCAACCATTTCTTCCACAAATCTTCCTCAACAAGCCATGGAAGCAGCTGAAATGTTGCACACCCCTTGGACCTACGAATTTGGAACATTTCCCCCTCCAATTTCATCCAATTCCAACTCAATTGGACTCAAATTGGTGCCCATAAATTCAGCCAAGGTGCCCACATCCATCCCATGATTTTTTCCTCATCAATTGAACCAACTTGACAGCCAAAAATGCGCTAAAAAATGGTCATCTAATTTTCCCGGTCCAAAAATGCCTAAATTTGATTTTTCGCCTAAAACTTGAGTTTGCAGAAAAATCCTTGGAGAATGAGTTGACGTTCTTAAAATAAATTGTGACATGACAGAACTTTCAATTTCTAAAACTAGATTCAATTTCACGATTAATTTCAACCAAACGTGATTTTAAGGTAACCTAACATATCGGGTAACTTTTAGGAATTTTTAGCACATTTGACCCGTAATCGATTATTTTCGAGTCACATTGTACCTTTTCGACTCATTAGTGGCTCTCGTTTATCGTGAAAATCTCGAGATTTCAAATATGGGCACAAGGTACAGAAATGACCGAAAAATCAGTTTAGTGCCGTTCGACGAGAATTTTGCAATTAGGTGTGACTTTAATCATATATCTCTGTCGAACCGACCTATCTTCAATCTCTGATCGATTTTGACAATGCCGTATTAACCCTTGCAAATTAGCACGGTTGAGCAGTCGATTTCCGATCGAATTCTCAAGTCTGTTGCATTAAAATCTCTTAACGACTTCACCCGATAAATTAGTTATCTCGTGAGTGATCAACTCAGAGAAAAATATTATAGGCGCGTCAATGAAAAGCCCAACTCATTCAATCGAAAACAGAATTAGAAAATCAGGATGTCACATCCACACTTCACTAATGACAAAAGACAAGTTTTTATTATGTATTTTCTACTTATTGTCCATCACATCTAACATAAAATTAATATGTATTCTTGTATCTTTCAAGCACTTTTAATAAGGGCAGCCCAAACAATTTTCTCTTTCAACTCATCCCAGATTCCAAAGTTAAAAATGCTCGAACAGGAACCTTTGCACTGATGGGTATTAGTTTCTCATGCAGAAAAAATAAGGAGGCATAAAAAAAAAAAATTGTGCTTTCCATGATTTAGCTAGCAATGACAATATGAAATTTTCTAGTACGGTTTTTTTTTTTCTAAAAGCACTCATTTTTAATTAGTGGAGATTTGAATGCCTCAGTAACAGAATTGATTCGCAATATTGGTTCCACTAAAAAGATTGAAAGAAACATTCAAAATTAAGGATCGATCTCAATTCGAACAAATATAGTATTGTTACATAATTATGATGTTGATCATATGACTTATTTATTTTTCAATTTGAGTAATTATAGCCTATATTATTGGTGTTAGACTCCAATTTATTAAGTCGTCTAAAGTAGAAATCGAGTCGCACATGACATGCGCATGTCTGTATGATTGCCATCATTTCATTAGTAAAGTAAGTCTTCTAAGCTCTCACCATGCAATTTATTTACTTTGCCGTATTGTTGGTCAGTCAATGACAATTGAGGTCGATAATTGATTAATTCCTTTGCCAATTGGAAATGAAATGAGAAAATTGCCATTGAATGAATCTTTTGAAAGAGAAAAGAAAAAAAAACTTTAGAGAGTTTGTTTTCAATTCAAAGTTTTAAGGGAGTCTCAAATTTTTACTTCCGTAGTTTATGTTTAGAAAATATGATGCCTTTAGTTTTTAGTCCATGTTTAGGGTATTATATCCCTTTCTTATCCTAGTTCATTTTAGGAAGTTCCGTTCATGTACAAATATTTTCATGAATGAAATGAAAAATGAAAAAGAGGGACTAGATTGATGTCATAGGCCAATATTGTCTTGATCATGTAATTATTCAGTTCATTTCTCTTTAATTTAGGTGATAAAGGATCGTCAAAGATGATCCATCTGTATGCAATCTAGAGCAAAAATTATGACATCCTTAATTTTCGAACCCATCTCGATAAAATGAAATGGGCTTTTCATCGACGTGCCTATGGTCATTTTTCTCTAAGCTGATCACTCACAAGTTAACTAACATATTAAGTAAAGCCGATAAGGGATATAACCACGGTAAAATCCCTAAAAGATACCCGGTAGGTTAGATTGGACTAAAATCGTGTCCGATTGATTTTAACCACAAAATTGAATTCGATTTCAGGAATCGAACGTTCAAGCATGTCGCAATTCATTTTTAGGACCTCATCTCATCTTTTGGGAATTTTCCGTCGAGCCCAGAATTTTGGCGGAAAATTGGAATTTGGCAAATTAAAAACAAGAAATTCGAATAGGCACTTTGGTGTGGAATTTTGGCTACCAAAATGAACTAGCTGATGAAGGGAAGGCATGGAATTTATATGGACTGAGTGGGTGTGATTTTTGGCTACCGATTTGGCTTAAATTGGTGAGGAATTGAATGAGGACCAAGGGAAATTTGTAGGGCTGATTTACTGCTGTCTTTTGGCCTTCAAGATGGATCAAATGGTGAAAGGAATAGTGGGAATTGGTATAGGCTACTGCCATAGCATGTTGGTCCTTTAAATTAAAGTTGTTTGATGTGAAATTGAAGAGTAATAGGTGCAAAATTCGTAGGTCCCGGGCTAGCTTCATTTAGCCTTCAAATTGGCTTTGTGTAGTGAAGAATTGAGAAGAATTTAGCTTGTGCAAGAAGCCTTGACAGCTAAGGCTGAAGACTTTGGTGCCAAAGGCACTTAAGTAGAAGATATTAGAGGTGGAAGCCCATTGGCCAGCAGCAAGACTTCCAAAGCTCCTTGTCTCCCCTCTCTTTCCCCCTTCTCCCTCTTGCTTGACGTAACACTTCCCCCGTCCAGCTTCGCTCCTTCTTCCTTCTTCCTCTTGCTCCTCCCTTAAACCTCCATTGTTGAAGCAACAAACCAAGCCAAAACTTCCACCAACCAGCTACCAGCCCCTCGCCGAAACAACCAGCCACCAGGAGAAACCAACCCGAGGCCACCACCGCCAGTTCGACTGCCCTCACACCTCTCGCGTCCCGCCTGCATCCACGACACCAAGGCCGCTTCAGCTCACCCTGAGCTTCGGTCACCAGCCCTGTCCGCCAGCCTTCTGCCACAGCAGCCTCCGCCTCTCCACCTGTCCTTGGTCGTCTGTCTCAACCACAACCAGACCGTTTAGCCAGCTCAAGCAGAACCAGAAGCAAAGCCAATTCCTCCTCCTTCAGCAGTGACTTGTAGGCTATTTTTCAGCCCTTTCCAAGCCTCCCTTGGAGCCATCGTAGTCACGGGATCTCACCGCCATCGCGCCATCGTCGTTATGAACCCTTTTTTTTTTTTTTGGTCTAACTAATCCAGTGAGTTAATTCCCTAATATTTGATTAAGTTGTTAATTGCACTAGGGAGTTAGATTAGTTTTAATTAGCTTAGTTAAATTAGTACTAAATGAGACTAGCCTTAAGATGGATTAGTGCTAATTTAGAATGGTTAGATTAACCTTAATATGGATTAGTGTTGATCTAATTAGTGAGATTAGCACTAATGAGGATGGATTAGTCCGATTCAGTGGACTTTCTTTAGATTTGGTTTATGGACCCTTGCCCTTTACCATTTTTGTGGATCGAAATGTGTTAAGATTTTGAGGTTCATTCCTTCTTGAAAAATGTTTTAAACATCTTCATCTATAACATATATTTTACTTCAAGAGTTTTAGGGATTTAAAAGAATGAGATATCAGCTTCGTCATTTGCAGAAGAACCTCTGTTTGTGCTGAAACTAGTGACTACCCTTTTGGGATTCAATAGATTTTTATCAACTCTTAAAGTTCGAATTTCGAAATGGTTTCTTCACAAACATTGTTTGTCACATCCTTTAGTTTAACATACTCAAATTTCAGATCAAATGAACAAGTTTTGGATCTCAAACCAAACAGACTTTGGAAAATAGACCTTTTGGAAACGAACACAATTTTTGTCTTGGATTGAGCGATTTACTTCTCTTAATCTAGAAGGATCTGGATCAATGTGTCTTCATGAAAAATGTTATTTTATGTGTCTTTTACAACATATTCACTTTTACAATATATTCAAATTTGAGAATTTTCCAAACTCATTTGATTAAGTTTCTGGATTTAAACTCGGAGACGCGCGAGTAGACTGTTTCTGCCGGTTATGGTCGGTTATGGTTTTGTGGTGTTCTTGGTGCAATGCTTGCTAATTTGCGCATATTTGATGATATGGTTGGTTTGTGACATGTTTGGAACTTATGCATGATGATGTGTGAATGGTTGTGCCATGGCGATGGTTTATGGTCATGGCAAAAGATGGTTGTTGATAGGCGATATGTGATTATGTGATTATCGAGAACTATTGAAAGATGAGGCGATGTGTTGAGGCAATCACATGTGTGGTGTTGAGGAAACCGATTGGGTTGTGAGCAGGTAAAGGGCTAAGTACTACACGATAATGAAACTTCGTGTGAGACACCTCTAGAATCTTATACCGTTGCTTATTATAGTCAATGGCTAAGTGCTACACGGTGGCGAGTCACATGAGAGCCACCTCTAGAACTTTGCACTACTATCTTACATGGTCAAGGTTTTAGTGCTACATGATAGCGTGACTTCGTGGGAGCCACCTCTAGAATCTTGTACTATTTCTATATGTGGAAAATGACTAAGTGCTACACGATATCATAATTTCGTGTGAGTCACCTCTAGAAACTTGAGCTATTGCTGATTGTAGTCAGGGACTTAGTGTCACACGATAACGGAACTTCGTGAGGGTCACCTCTAGAACCTTTATTGAGTTGGTATTGAGGGTAAATATCGGGTGTGGATTGAACCACCGATATGAGTTATCCACACCTGATTATGGGACGAAATTGTGTGGCAGGGAATGGGACGTGTCATAACGATTTGGCCTTATAATCGGAACTTCTGTGAATATTGGATGAGTTATGATGTGTTTCAATCATTGAATGCAATTACTATATGCATATGTTTTATGAGAGGCACTAATGTGCAGGAAGATGCTGAGGTGTGGTAAGTTTTGAGTGGTGCATGCTTAGGACGCATTTGAGTGAATTCTCGTCATAATCCAGGTTTAGGGTGTTGACTTGCTGAGATTTATTCTCACCCCGTCGTAGTTTACAATTTTTCAGGTCCTTAGTCTGGAGATACCAGAGGGCTTCATGGAGGATCCTAAGCCAGAGTCGAAGGGGTCCGTAGTATAGGTTGTCCGGTAGTTCTTTTGGGGCAGACCTTTAGTGTACATACTTGTAGGACTCGACTTGAACCTGTATATACAGCATGATTAGTGAAATTTGGTTGTCTTGCTGTTCTATCACGTGTTTGTTGTTGTCAGGGTATATGTTAAATTCGCTTCCGCATGTGCATAAAAAGAAAAGGGTCGGCGATGCGTCCTGGGAACGTCACAATTCTATCAACCATCGAGGGATGTTCGTGCGCTCAAGGTTCAAGGCGTGACATCCCCGCCCGAAGTGGTATCAAAGCTGGTTAGTGTCTGGAGTGATAAGGTGTAATGGGTAATGGAATAGTTAGTAGGAAAGGTGTTTTCCTTATGTAGACACATGTGATTGATTGATTGATTGTTTTGTGTGAGTCACTCAGTTTTCTAATTCTGTGTGGAATTGGAAAGCAGGTTCTGTAGAGATCCTATAGAATGAGCGATCCGGAGCAGAGGACTCCTCGGAAGATTACTATTGTGTCCGTTTCTCAGGGTAGGACACCAACTAGGGTCGGTGCTCGGGGTAGAGCGCAGGCTCAAGCCAGCGCGAGTGAAGGAGTATTGCCGTAGGTCGGTACTGGTGTGGCAGCACCCGACGATCCTAGATTAGATAGGATTGTGCAGGCGCTCGAGGCTTTGGAAATCTAATGGGGCAGCAAGTTCAAAATCAAGCTACCACCGCCGCTACTACTGCTGCACCTGCGGGAGTCCAACCTGGGAACATGATCGGGGAGCAACCGATGCACAAGTTAATTGAGTAGTTCCTAAAGTTGAAACCGTCGAAGTTCACGGGAGCAGGTGATCCCGAGACTACAACCCTTTGGATCCACGAATTGGAAAAGGCCTTCGAGCTGCTGAGGTATTCGGAGGACAATAAGGTAGTCCTTGCGGTCTACCAATTGCAAGGTAATGCAAGCACCTGGTGGAGGGCCACTAGAGGAAGAGTGTTTCCCGAAGGCGTGGTTCCGGTATGGAATGCCTTCGTTGAAGCTTTCAATGGGAAATATTTCTCCGACTGCGCCAAAGAGTAGAACATGGCAGAGTTCCAGCACCTCCATCAAGGTCTAATGTCTGTAGACCGGTAAGAGGCAATGTTCGCCAAGTTGTCCCAATATGCCCCCAGGCTGATTGAGGATCCAGTCGACAGAGCAAAGAGATTCCGAAATGGACTAAGACTAGAGCTAAAGGATCCGTTGGTGCCGTTTAATCTAAAGGATTACAATAATCTGTATGAAAGGACACAGTTGATTGAGAGAAACCTGAATGAACAAGCCACCACACCTGAGTCGCGGTTCAGGTCGAACAGAGTTGGTAATCGGTTTGGGAAAAAGCCGATATCTGAAGGAATGTATCCCATTCCGCCCAACAGAAAGGATAGGATTGGAAAGTCAGCGCCTAACTCGAAAGACCTATGTCGTTTCTGTAGGAAGAGACATGGTTTAGTTCCATGTCATATCAGAACGGGAGTTTGTTTTAAATGTGGCCAACACAGCCACCAGATCAGGGATTGTCCGTGCAGGCAGATGGGACCACAGCAGCTGCTACCACCGCCACCGATGGGACAAAACAGAGGGAATGCACCGCAGATAGGACACCACTAGGATGATGAAGGGGATTGGAATGAACCGAGCTATGCGTCAATCGGGGGAAAAAATGTTTTTGGGGTAACTTTGTCAGAGTGGCGCAGCGGAATTTTGGCTAAGCTTGTAGAACTTCAGTTTGTTAAAATGAAGTCGTAGAAAGGAGAATCACTGGCTAGAGTTGTACTTAACTATTTTGCCTGTGTATAACTTAGAGGTTATAAATATAAAGGATTGGCTCGAGGAGCTTTTTGTTGTAATGAATTGTTGTCATGAGGTAATACAGTTTAACCTGTTAACGGATGAAAGTTTCGAGTTTATCATAAGTCGAGGAGGACCATCAATTACCTTAATCTCGTCATTTGAGGTAACCCATTTGTTAGACAGGGGTTGACAAGGTTACTTGGCGACCATTGTGGATACCACAGTTGAGGAGCCGAAGGTGGAAGACATTACCGTGGCACGAGAGTTTCCTAACGTATTTCCTAAAGAATTACCTGGTCTGCCCCTGAAAGGGAAATCGAGTTCATAATCAAGTTGGCCACCGGGACGGAGCCAATCTCTAAGGCTTCTTACCGTATGGCGTTATCAGAGTTAAAGGAACTGAAGGTGCAGATGGAGGAGTTGTTAGACAAGGGATTTATATGCCCTAGTGCATCACCTTGGGGAGCACCAATGCTATTTGTTTGGAAGAAAGATGGGTTGTTGTGCCTTTGCATCGACTACCGGCAACTCAACCGGGTGACAATCAAGAACAAGTGTCTGTTCCCAAGGATTGACGATATGTTTGATCAGTTACAAGGAGCGTCGATATTCTCAAAGGTTGACCTGAGAAGGGGTTATCATCAATTGAGGCTTAAGAAGGAGTTGAACAGGAGACAGTGTCGTTGGATGGAACTTCTCAAAGATTATGATTACGACATCCTATATCACTCCGGAAAAAGCTAGCAAGGTTACAGATGCGTTGAGTCAAAAGTCATCAATAGCGTAGATGGTGATTCAGGAGTGGATTTTACTTGAAGGAGCTAGAGATTCGGTTTTCAAATTTGAGGTATGCCACCTTTCAAGTCTTATGGCCACCCTCAGAATTGAACCGGAAGTGTAGATAAAGAATCAAGACATTGCGGTTGACGAGATCCCGAGATCTAGAAAATCCTGCAAGAAGATACGAAAAAGAGGAAGGCTAATTTTCAGTTTCTGAAGACGAATACTAAAATTTCGTGAACGAGTGTACTCGACGACGCGGAGCTTAAGGAAGAGATCTTATCAAAAGCTCACTATAGCAATTACAGTATTCATCCAGATAGTACAAAGATATGTCAGAATCTGCATCAACACTATTAGTGGACTGGTATGAAGACAGATATCACCAGACATGTCGCCAAGTGCTTGACGTGCTAGCAAGTGAAAGCACAGCATTGCAAGCCGGAGGGACTTTTGCAACCTCTTGAGATTTCCGAGTGGAAGTGGGAACATATCACAATGGGTTTTGCGATGGAGTTATTGAGGAATCGGCGAGGTGATGATTCGATATGGGCTGTAGTCGGCAGATAGACGAAGTCTGCTCACTTCGTCGCTTTACGAAAGGACCTTGCATTGGACAAATACGCTGAGTGTATGTACGCTAGATAGTTCGATTGCATAGAGTACCAGTGGCGGTCACGTCAGATCGAGACACGAAGATTACAAACTGTCTTGGGAACGAAGCTGCAGTATAGCATGGCCTATCATCCACAAACAGATGGTCAATCTGAGAGGACAATTTTTAACCTCAAGGACATACTATGAGCTTGCGCGTTGGACTTCAAAGGAAGCTGGGAGGAACAACATCACCTAGTTGAGTTCACCTACAACAACAATTATTAGCAGAGCATTTAGATGGCACCGTTTGAAGCATTGTATGGCAGAAAGTGCAGAACTCCAGTTTGTTGGAATGAAGTCAAAGAATGGAAGATTACCGGCCCAGAGTTAGTTCAACAATCAGTGGATGCTGTTATAGTTATCCGAGAGAGACTTAAGACTGCTTAGAGTCGTCAAAAAAGTTATACAGATAAGTGGCGAAGACCGGTTTAGATCGTGGATCGAAAAGAGCAAGTGCTGCGTACCAAGACAATCCCCTTGGTTAAAGTGGTCTAGCAACACCACGGGACAGAATAAGCTACTTGGGAAAGCGAAGAATCGATGAAACGACAATACCCCCACCTTTTTGAAGAAGAATTTTAATGGTTTAAATTTCGAGGACGAAATTTTTATAAGAGGGGAAGAGTTGTGACATCCCGAATTTTCAAACCCGTCTCGATAAAATAAAATGGGCTTTTCACCAATGTGTTTATGGTCCTTTTTCTCGAGCTAATCACTCACGAGTTAACTAACCTATTAGGTGAAGCCGTTAAGGGATATAACCGCAGTAAAATCCCTAAAAGCTACCCGGTAGATTAGATTGGACTAAAATCACATCCGTTTGATTTTAACCACGAAATTGAATTTAGTTTCAGGAATCGAACGTTCAAGCATATCACAATTCATTTTTAGGACCTCATCTCATCTTTTGGGAATTTTCCATCGAGCCCAGAATTTTGGTGGAAAATTGGAATTTGGCAAATTAAATACAAGAAATTCGGATGGGCACTTTGGTGTGGAATTTTGGCTACCAAAATGAACTAGTTGATGAAGGGAAGGCATGGAATTTATATGGGCTGAGTAGGTGTGATTTTTGGCTACCAATTTGGCTTGAATTGGTGAGGAATTGAATGAGGACCAAGGGAAATTCGTAGGGCTGATTTGCTGCTGTCTTTTGGCCTTCAAGATGGATCAAATGGTGAAGGGAATAGCGGGAATTGGTCTAGGCTGCTGCCATGGCATGTTAGTCCTTTAAATTGAAGTTATTTGATGTGAAATTGATGAGTAATGGGTGCAAAATTCGTAGGTCTACTGGGCTAGCTTCATTTAGCGTTCAAATTGGCTTTATGTGGTGAAGAATTGAAAAGAATTCAGCTTGTGGAAGAAGCCTTGACAGCTAAGGCTAAAGACTTTGGTGCCAAAGGCACTCAAGTGGAAGATATTAGAGGTGGAAGCCCATTGGCCAGCAACAAGACTTCCAAGGCTCCTTGTCTCCCCTCTCTTTCCCCCCTTCTCCCTCTTGCTCGACAGAACACTTCCCCTTCTATCCAGCTTCTGCTCCTTCTTCCTTCTTCCTCTTGCTTCTCCCTTAAACCTTCATTGTTGAAGCAACAAACTAGGCCAGAACTTCCACCAGCCAACTACCAGCCCCTCGCCGAAGCAACCAGCCACTAGGAGAAACCAACCCGAGGCCACTGCCACCAGTTCGACCGCCCTCACGTCTCCCTCGCGTCCTGCCTGCAACCACGACGCCAAGGCCGCTTCAACTCACCCTAAGCTCCAGTTGCTAGCCTTGTCATCCAACCTTCTGCCACAGTAGCCTCCGCCTCTCCGCCCGTCCTTGGTCGTCCGTCTCAGCCACAGCCGGACTATTCAGCCAGCTCAAGCAAAACCAGAAGCAGAACCGGTTCCTCCTCCTTCAGTAGTGACTTGTGGGCTGTTTTTCAGCCCTTTCCAAGCCTCCCTTGGAGCCGCCGTAGTCACGAGATCTCACCGCCGTCGTGCCACCGTCGCCATGAACCTGTTTATCCATTAATCCAATGAGTTAATTCCATAATCCTTGATTAAGTTGTTAATTGCACTTAGAATGTTAGATTAGCGTTAATTAGCTTAGTTAAATTAGCACTAAGTGAGATTAGCATTAATATGGATTAGTGTTAATTTATAATGTTTATATTAGCTTTAATATGGATTATTGTTAATCTAATTGGTGAGATTAGCACTAATGATGATGGATTAGTCCAATTCAGTGGACTTTCTTCAGATCTGGTTTCTAGACCCTCACCATTTGCCATTTTTGTGGATCAAAATGTGTTACGATTTTAAAGTTGATTCCTTCTTGAAAGATGTTTTAGATATCTTCAGCTATAATATATATTTTACTCAATATTTTTAGGGATTTAAAAAAATGAGATATCAGCTTCATCATTTGCAAACAGAACCTCTGTTTGTGCTGAAACTGGTGACCTTTTGGGATTCAATGGATTTTTATTAACTCTTAGAGTTCGAATTTTGAAATGGTTTCTTCACAAAAAAAAAAAAATTCACATCTTTTAGTTTAACATACTCAAATTTCAAATCAAATGGACAAGTTTTGGATCTCGAACCAAACTGACTTTGGAAAACAGACTTTCTAGAAACGGACACAGTTCTTTTACTGGATTGAGCAATTTACTGCTCTTAATCCAGAAGGATCTGAGTCAAGGTTTCTCATGAAAAATGTTTTTTTATGTTTCTTTTACAACATATTAAAATTTTATAATTTTTTGAACTCATTTGATTAAGTTTCCTGATTTAAACTCGGAGATGTGCAAGTGAACCATTTCTGCCGATTAGGGTCGGTTATGGTTTTGTGGTGTTCTTTGTGCAATGCTTGCTGGTTTGTGCATATTTGATGATATGGTTGGTTTGTGACATGCTTGGAACTTGTGCATGATGATGTGTGAATGGTTGTGCCATGGCGATGGTTTATGGTCATGGCAAAAGATGGTTGTTGATGGGCGATATGCGATTATGTGATTATCTGAGGACTATTGAAAGATGAGGCGATGTGTTGAGGCAATCACATGTGTGGTGTTGAGGAAACCGATTGGGTTGTGAGCAGGTAAAGGGCTAAGTGTTACACGATAACGAAATTTCGTGTGAGACACCTCTAGAATCTTATACCGTTGCTTATTGTAATCAATGACTAAATGCTACATAGTGGCGAGTCACATGGGAGCCACCTCTAGAACTTTGCACTACTTGTCTTGCATAGTCAATGGCTAAGTGCTACATGATAACGTGACTTCATGGAAGCCACCTCTAGAATCTTGTACTATTGCTATATGTGGAAAATGACTAAGTGTTACACGATACCGTAATTTCGTGTGAGTCACCTCTAGAACCTTAAACTATTGCTTATTATGATCGGGGACTAAGTGTCACACGATAATGGAACTTCGTGGGGGTCACCTCTAGAACCTTGAGTTTGAATATTGAGTTGGATATTGAGGGTAAATATCAGGTGTGGATTGAACCACCGATATGAGTTCTTCGCGCCTGATTATGGGACAAAATTGTGTGGCACGGAATGGGACGTGTCATAACGATTTGGCCTTATAATCAGAACTGTTGTGAATATTTGATGAGTTATGATGTGTTCCGGTCATTGAATGCAATTACTGTATGCATATGTTTTATGAGAGGTACTAATGTGCAGGAAGGTATTGAGGCAAGGTAAAGTTTGAGTTGTGCATGTTTAGGACGCCTTTGAGTGAATTCTCATCCTAATCGGGGTTTAGGGTGTTGACTCACTGAGATTTATTCTCACCCCGTCGTGGTTTACAATTTTTCAGGTCCTTAGTCTGGAGATACCGAAGGGCTTCGTGGAGGATCCCAAGCCAAAGTTGAAGGGGTCCGGAGTATAGGTTGTCCAATAGTTCTTTTGGGGCAAACCTTTAGTGTACAAACTTGTAGGACTGACTTGAACTGTATATACAACGTGATTGGTGAAATTTGGTTGTCATGTTGTTCTATCTCATGTTTGTTGTTGTCAAGATGTCTGTTAAATTCGTTTCCGCATGTGCATAAAAAGAAAAGGGTCGGTGACGCATCCTTGGAACGTCATAATTCTATTGACCACCGAGGGATGTTTGCACGCTCGTGGTTCAAGGCGTGACAAAAATAGCCGATCAAACTGAGATGTGAGGTCATGTTGCTGTCATCCCAGATCGAATCCCTCCGAGTGAAGCCCATTCCTGCATCCACTCGACCCCAAATTGAGGTTGTGTTGTCAAGACACATAGGCGATAAGAGCAAAAAAGCCATCAATGACGACATGCAAGCATTGTTTCAAGACCCTCCTCAAGCCACTAACAAGAAAGCCAAGTCTGCTAATGTGCCAAAAATCGAGCATGACAAGCGCTTTGCAAAGCTCGAGAGAAAAATGAAGCAATTGCAAGGTTTGCAAAACTAATGCCCAGTGGACCTATCCATTTATGCCAAAGTTAAGGTGCCAAAAAAGTTTAAAATGTCAAAATTCGAGAAATATGATGGCACTTCTTGCCAAAGATCCATTTACAAACATATTTGGTCCAAATGACTCTATGTTGATAAAATAGAACCTAGTTATAGACCTTGCAATTACATAAAGGATGACTTTTGGATTTATGACTCACGTTGCTTTCTTTAGGAACAACTAATAAAAAGTTACCCTCAAAGCTAATGCTCACAACGCTGCAATGTTTCATGAGCTCAATCCAATCCCTTGTCATTGCCATTCCTTTTGGTGAGAGATCCTACTAAGTGGAAACTGGGTTGGAATGTCGGCCTCCTCGCCGTGGCTTATTGTGTGAGCTCCCTAATCTTTTCTCTCAGTTGCTCCATACATACTCCAATAGATTATTTCTCCTAATGAATTGTTTACAATTTGATATGACAAAACAAGGAATAGTGGTAACTGGGCTGTCATACTATCTACAGTCCTAGGTCATTGAGATTAGGGGACCAATTTTCATAATCCATGTCCACACCGCTGGCTTCCATGATCACGATTCTCTTTTCTGCATTCGTTCTACTTGAGACCCTCACTTTTGAAAGGTACTAACAATAACATTAAATTCATCAATTCAAATTATTTTCTTCTTTTTATTCATTGATGATTGTGATTAATGTCCCAAATATGTGGGCTTTCTTTCAGTATTCTTGGTGGGGTTTTGCTAGTTGGAGGGCTGTACAGTGTTTTGTGGGGAAACGCAGGGAGCAAATGCTGGACAGAGGAAGTTGCAAGCCTCCTGAGGTTCACCAAGAAATCACCAGACATACTTGTCTGAATATCCCATTCTGGGACAGAAAAGGTTCCTTATTAGGCAGAGATTATAGTTAAGGTAGCCTGATTTATTGCAATAAAAATATATAGTTGAGATTCACAGTTTTGTAAAATTTCTGTTATTATGGTGTTCCGAGGGATCGAAGTGGAAAAATCAGTCAATTTTTAGTGAAAAAAGTAATGCTACAACCCTTGAAAACTTTCACTTCAATGACTTGAGATTTGGTGGAACTACAACCGACTATTTTTAAAAATTAAGCTATTAGATTAAAGCGTGGTTTATTATTTAAATATTCTAAAAATGAAATCCAAGCAAAAGGTAAGCAAGAACTGAAAAGGGAAATATTTAAAGTAAACCAAAATTATAAGTTCTTATCACAAACTGCAATCGATGTGAAGAATCAGAGCATGTGTTGTCGTCGAAAACTACTCCTTACAAGTTCAAACCGTAACTATGTAACTGCCCTACATTATTTCCTCGATCTCACCGGCTTTTTCCTTGATTTCCGCCCATCTGCTTCGACTTTTGGACGAGTTTTTTGTTGTCGCCACATCTATTTTCTGTGTTTCATCAGACTCTTCTTGAGCAGCATCTCCAGCAGCAGAAGCAAGACGCTGTTCAACTGTGACTTTTGATTTTCCACTTTGTTTTGGTTCACCCGCTAAATTGTGATTTGGAATATCTCCTTCACGTTTCACTTGTTTCGCCAGCTTTAGTCAGATGCCTTATCCATTATAGCCGATTCCTCGCCTTCCTGATTTTGAACAGCACATAATTATGATTTTTAGACATTGCAGACACATAATCTGGCTTGCCAGGCAATTAAATCCTACCTGGTGGGCTTTTTGTGGAATCCATTCATGATTGTGATTAATGTCCCAAATATTAGGCCTTATTTCAGTCTTCTTGGTGGGGTTTTGCTAGTTGGAGCGCTGTATAGTGCTTGTAGGAAAAAAGCAGGGAACAAAGGCTGGATCAGGGAAGTTGCGAGCCACCGGAGGTTGACCAAGAATTCTCACAAGTCAAACAAGAGAAGGTTTCTCATATATCAGCAGCCATACTTGTCTGAATCTCTCCCTCTCTCTGAGGAAAAAGGTTCCCAATTAGGCAGAGATTGCAGTTAAGGTAGTCTGATCAATTGCAATAGAAATATATACTTGAAATTCAGAGTTGTGAGGAAAGGGTGCCCTCCCTACTCTGGCTTTGTCCTTGATTGTTGTATATTTGAATTATATAGTGTATTGAAGCGTGTCTGCGTTGATGTTTTTGTCTGTCCAAATGTACCAAGTGATGGAAGGAATGATCCCCAGATCGAGTGGTTTTGACAATATTTCTATTGTCGATTACACTACAAGAAAAACAACGAGAGAGAACTTTTAAACAAACACAATTTTGTCGACAATTGCAAGGGCATATCAATTTTGTCGTTGAGCCAGCCATTGGTGTGCCAAAAACCAAATTCCTTCGCAAGAAACTGATTGTTAGCAGCGAAACTGTTTTCATAGTGATTGATTCTGTGTTAGAATGCACTTTGCAAAATCTCTCTTATAGTGTTTTGAGGGATCGAAGCGGAGAAATCATTCAATTTTACTTAACGCATAATGCTACTTTCTCTAAAAAAATTCGCTCTAATGACATCCAAGAAAAAGGTAAGCAAAAACAGTAATATCATTAACATGCTCAACTCAAATAGGAATAATCAAAGTAAGCCAAAATTATAAGTTCTGATCACAAACGGGGAAGGATGCCGAGATCATTGCATGTGTTGCCATGTAAAAACTACTCCTCATAAGCTCAAACCATAAGCTATGTAACTGCCTTGCTCACATTATTTCCATGTTCTCATCGGATTTTTCCTCGATTTTCTCCATCTGCTTCGACTTTCTGACAAGTTTCGGCGTCGCCACATCTATCTTCTGTGTTTCTTCAGACTCTTCTTGAGCAGCAACTCCAGCAGCAAAAGCAAGTTGGTCTTCAACTATAACTTCTGATTTTCCACTTTGTTTGGATTCACTTGCTAAATTGTTGTTTGGAGTATCTCCTTTAAATGATTGTTTCGCTTGTTTCGCCAGCTCAGTCGACGCGTTGTCCTTTATAGCCGATTCCTTGCCCTCCTGATATTGCACCACACATGATTTTGATTTTTGGGCATAGCAAACAAATCATCTGGCTTTCCAAGCAAATATATTATACGTTGCTGAAGATGTGGGAGGCTTGTTTCTTAAATTGACTTATGAGAACTGAAAATTCAAGTACTAAATTTAGTGACTTGACATGGAAATAAAAATTTATCTAGATATGAGCAACCAAGATCCTAAACTTATCACGAAACTTAATACTTTCAAAATGTGCAATCAACTCTTAAAAATTTTACAAATGGGTACAATCAAGTTTTTCTATAAACTCTGCTCCATTTAGTTAGAGGCAATACACGTGGACCCAATTGATGCCAACTACGAACCACTTTAGAGACAAACTTGAAAAATTAAAATTAAAATGAAAAAATAAAAAGGATAAATTTTAAAGGAAAAAGGATAAAGACTAAAAAGAAAAGAAAAAAAGATTAAAATTAAAAAGGTCCAAAAATTAAATTTAAAAAATGTTCAAATTGGGGTTGGGTTGGGGGCGATAGCCGCCCCCTTCTTCGCCAAGGGTCGACTAGGGCTACGTAGCCATTATGTCACGCAGTGGTGGCCCCACCAGTCGCCACCATCACAAGAGGGTTGGCCAACCCTTGCTTGAGGCTGGGTGAGGGTCGCTGGCCCTCGCTTGTCCTTGGGTGAGGAGAGAAGGCAGCAACCCTCACAAGCTAAGTAAGGGGGTGGCCCTTGAGCCCCTTTGAAAAAGTGTGTTTTTCTGTTCTTTCTTCTTCTTTTCTATTTTTCAACCCTTTTTTTTATCTAATTCTTATTAGAATTACGAGGAAGGAGGTGTTGTTTTGCCCTCTTGATTAATATAACAGCCTCGTAGGGAAGAGAAACTAATAAAAGAAGCAATGTCAGCATTTATAGAACTAACCTATTGGAGGTATTTAATCACGCAAACTGGACAAGTTTTGGAAGTCAATTGCACAAATTGAAAGTTATAAAACTTAATTGTATTTTCTTGACAAATTTTAGAATTTCGACTATACTTATCCAAAAGTTATTTGATGATAATTGAACATGGACACTAAATGATATTCATTTATTTCCAAACATGAAATTGCAATCATTGTTATTAGGAACAGTTACTTTTCAATAGAACGAATTAAATAACCTCTTCCTTAGTTACCAAATTAGGTGAACTTTTGACTTAATTGTTATTAGGAACAGTTACTTTTCAATAGAACGAATTAAATAACCTCTTCCTTAGTTACCAAATTAGATGAACTTTTGACTTAATTGAATCTTTTGAGATAACTGTCATATCGAACAAGTTTCATCTCATTGAGTGTTGAATTTTCAATTGATGAGCACCTAGTTGAGGTTACTTAGAAGATGGCGAAACTTTATGATCATCGACATTAAAAAAAAGGCAGTGACTTCATAGAAAGAGGGGAATTTGGCTCACTGAGAAAGAAGTTAATGTAGAAGATGAAGCCACAATGGACGCCGGTGGCTTGAGCCCTTTGCCGGTGTCCAACAAAGGGTTTGAAATTTATTTTTAGAAAAAAAAATTATCAAAAATCATTTTCAAGTGTAGTTTGTTACAAACAACATTTAGACCAAAGTTATTTTCCAAAACACTTTTAAATTATATTTGACCAAATACTATTTACATTTGGAAAAAACTCTTTAACCTAAAGTTCTCTACATTTTCCCAAAAACCCAACCAAATGCAGCCTATATGCAAAGGATACCCTATCACGTGGTGTAAACGACTAGTCAATAGTAAGACACATAGATGCATGGTGCCAAGTACACTAGTTAATAGCACTTTGAGCTAGTTTAGTTACGCCATACCATTACTATCACATAATGTATCCATCACCTAAAATACTTTCTCGTCTATTATAGATAGATAACATAATATTTAAAATGACTCCACTTAATAAAATTGTTTTTGGTTTTACTTTCTTAAATTGTCATTCTACTCAAGCACAAAACTTTGAGGAAGTATACATTTACCCCTTTCAAACGTTACACATTACCCTGAATTTTCATTTTTCATAGCCATCAAATCTTCATAATATTTTTCGTTAGCATGTGCAATAGACATGATTTTTAAGGGGTAAAAGTTTATTTCCATCTCATCTTTTAAAGGAAATCTTTATTTTATTTGGGACAAATTAACAGTTTATATTATATATGCCTAATATTAGATATGGTATGATTGTTTAAATTTTAAACACTAATTGTGGATTTAATAAGACTTATTGGCTTTAACCAAAATTTCCGCCATTTTTTACTTATCTCTTCTACCTTCACTTAGATTTGTTTGATTATTTGGACTAACTTTAAATATTTGCTATTAAATTCAAAAAACATGTAAATGACAGAAATGCCCTTGATCAATCGATAAGGTCATATCTTTATTTGAAACTGAGATTGCAACTTTAGATCCTAACTTGAAATAAAATTTACTTTAAACCATTATTTAGAATTTTCCTTTTTTAAAAATCTGAGTAATGTTATTAAATTTTGGCTTGGGAAGAAACTATTGTTTTTGACTTTCGAAAAGTCTAAAAGGATAGGCCCTACAAACCTCTTATCTCTACTATTTATGACTTTTCACTTTATAAGTGAAAGGACATATGATTCTAAATACAATATTTGGGTGTCGAAAGATTTTATGTGCTTGGAATTAAATAAAAATTACCTTATGAAAAATACAAAATTTTAAAAGTAGCATTTACAAAAAATACAAGATTTTAAATGTAGCATTTTTATAATACTCAATTTGGGAGATTAGAGAATGAAAAAAGAGATGGCAAATAGGGCAAGCTCAACTAGACTCAACTTGATATGAGTGCATTAAGCATGGCCCATTTTATTAGTGAGTCGTGTTGACTCAGGTCTGGATTGTGACATCTACTGCATCAGTAGGCCAAGGGTAGGTCGTGCCTAGCACAGTCCGTACAGTGGCGAACCTGGTTTGACCTATCATCTTTGACAAGCTCAGGAAAAGGAATAAAAGTTTAGATGAAAATTATGAGAAGACTTTGAAATTTTTGTGAGAAAGAGTGGGAAAATGTTTGAAAGGTTTCTCTTCAAATTTTCATTCTTTCCCTCTTTCTCTAGTTTTCATGAAAGCTACTGAGTTACATGAAAAATGTAAGGAGGATCTACGAGAAGTTCATAGAAGCACTGAAGGACAAACAAGAAAGCAACGAAGGCCAGAATAGATGGTAGGGGCCCAAAGATGATGACCCATTAGTTTGTCATGGAATGAAGAGTGCCCAAGATTCCTCCCATTGATGAGATTCCACCGAAAACTTATGTCAAAAACATCTTGACATGACCACCACACGCCAAAATGAATGGGACCAAAGCTCAAGTGTAGAATATGGTCAATGATTGAAACGTAATACAAAGCTCAAAGTGGATATGTATGTCCACATTGATGTTACATACATAGCACTAATCCCGACATCATTGAGGAGTTAAATTTGATTGTTACTCGTTACCGTAACAATCGCATCATATAATGCCAATAATTGGATCTTTGGATATACTAATAAAAAAGAATAACACTTTACGTTGTAAATGGATCTCAAGACATGTGTTCCTGGACTATCAAGTAAAAATTGTGCATATGTACTGAATTCTTGATTCCACTACGTAACTCTATCATGATACCCACTTATCTGTTGTGTTAGTGTTCATTCAAATAACATTAGAGGCAGCGCATGTGCTACGCACGTGACTATAGTCGCGTGACTGTAGAGCAATGGTTATGTTTGAAAAGAAAGTGAATAGTTGTTTGTTTCTGTTGACAAAAAGAAATTGGGCAGTTACTTCGAGGAAATGGGTGGCTGCCAGAGATGCGGTCATGAGTCACTATGTGGAAGTGACTACGGTGGCATTTTGAACTTTTGATAAGCTTCTTCCAGCTGGAATAATTTATGTAACTAATTGCAGATTAGTCAAGGGAATTAAACTATTTTTTCAAGTCAAAGATGCGAAAAACTCAACCCTAACATTCAATTTCAAGACCAGCTTACGTTCCATAATCACACATGCCAAGAGAAAATTAAGCAGACCGAGGATATTTATTAAGCAATTAAATAAGGAATTTTTCAGTTTTCAACCATATAACTTGTCATTTGTTGTCTAATACTGAGTGTTTAGAAGTTGGAAGTTTTATTTATATTTTATGGGTACACATGATCTAAAGTTACATCATCAAAAGTTAAAGGAAATGGAGTAGCCATAATAGTAGGTGAAAAATCAGATATTTTTCTTCTCCTTTTTTTTTCTTTTTTTCTGGTAATGATATTGAGACTCACAATTCTCACATGAGTGATGAGTCCAGGCAAATTGAAAAACACATAGATTGATGTTTATCCACTATTTTTTACCAAAGGTCTTAGCTTTTACCTCTTCGAACAAGAGACTGAGGGAACGACGTTTTTGAATGCCATGCTCAGCGGTCTTGTCGGTAATGTCCTCATCACCAGTGATCTCCTTCACTTTTTCACGGTAATCTCCAGCTTCCATCATAATCATCACCTCTTTCTTCGCCTCTTTTACCTCTTCGAATAAGAGACTGAGAGAACGACGTTTATGAGTGCCTTGCTTATCGACCTTGTCGTTGTCATCATCATCGCCGACAATCTCCTTC
The DNA here is from genome assembly GCA_014182515.1 of Eucalyptus microcorys. Taxonomy (NCBI): domain Eukaryota; kingdom Viridiplantae; phylum Streptophyta; class Magnoliopsida; order Myrtales; family Myrtaceae; genus Eucalyptus; species Eucalyptus microcorys. The sequence continues at coordinate 3,722,819 of CM024570.1, read as the reverse complement.
ACTCTCCCACTATAATCTCCAGCTTTCACCACCTCTGCCTTCGCCTCTTTTACCTCTTCAAACAAGAGACTAAGGGAACGACGTTTATGAGTTGCATGCTCATCGCCCTTGTCGTTGATGCTATCATCACTGACGATCTTCTTCACTCTCTCACTGTAATCTCCAGCTTCCATTACTACCATTACCTCTTTCTTCGCCTCTGGAGGAGGCTCGTCGGCCGGCTTATCAACAGCTCTGGTCTTTAAAACCTTCAGCTTTGTTGCACACCCTCCCATATTCTTCCTGTCTATCAATTGATGACTTTTGCTCTTCCTAATGCTTGGGGAGGTAGAGAGATATTTTGTAAGGGAGAAAGTGGGCCTTTCATGGGGAACATCGCAAGTGCAAGGTTCATTTATGTCCACAGGTGGTGGTGATGCTAAACTCCCGTGTATTAAAGTCGTAATTTTGTATGGTTCATTTACAGCTTAAAAAGAAGTTTATACATTCACTATTAAATGGTTGACATTAATCGCAATCTAATAAAGTAACTCAAAGTACACATATCATCGATTAGGCTAAGACCACCTAAACTTATTTTTCTCACCGTTAATCAATCTCGTGAAAACCCTTTCGAAAATTATGTGGGGTCCATGATGAATTGTTTACCTTGACTACCATTTATTTGGGTGGACCAAATCGACAAACTCGGTTAAGCAAATGGGACTAAGATCCTCTCTTCTCATACTAGGTCTCAACAATTGCCCCAACTATGTCGACTTTCAATAAATTCAGTCACAAATTTCTTAACGAACAGCATACATTGATCATTCATTGAGATGATTAAAACACAATATAAAGACATAAATTACAAGTAAACAACCGCCGGGATAGGAAACAGTAATCTTGTTTGTAATCAACATAGCACTGACCTCGAAATAGGTGATTAGTTGAGTGACTAGGTGCTTAACTCGAATGTAAGTCCAAACATTCCTTCTACCCCCTCTTCTATCGACCTCATTAATGAGATAGAACACAGCCATGTCCTCATTCTATTGTTTTTCTTTAATCTGTAAGATAATGATGCCATCGTCATGCTGTTGGTCACATCATAGACATTTGAAATTCCCATCATGAACAAACATTTGGCACAGTGGTTTTATGCTAATCACATATAACTTCAATTGGATAATGACAAAAGTTATTCTTATCTATTAATTCGGGCGCACTCCATCCGATTCGAAAACGCCGATTCTATCATTACCATATGAACATGGGCTGCTAGTACCAAACCCAAAATTCTACCCATCTCTCATTTATCACCGTTTATATTAATTTTGTTTTAAAATTTTAGTAAGTAACTTTTTACTTGTATAAAACACGGGTCCTTCTCGGATCTAATTTAGAATTTAGGATTATGATAAATATACGTGGAAAGACAAACAAGATAGAGAAGTCTGCATGCCTTCTGAGTATGATTATAGGGCATATACATTAGGGGTGATAGGTTTTAAAATGGGTCAATCCCTATCCTAGAACTCATCGAACTAGATAGAATCGGCTCTCAATCTGTGGAATTGGGAACCTATCATATCCACCCTAAGATGAGACCAGATCGGATTGGCTGATCTGGGAACCGATAATGTTGTTGTTTTAAAAATGTTTTTATTTTTATCTTTCCAAAAAGTTATTAAATATATTTTGAAAGTTACTAGATAGTGGCATATAATTACTAATCATTAGGAAAAGAAGAGATTACTCCCACAAATAATGTGTAGTACCTTTTCCATTACTAAATAAAAGACAAAAAAGATAACATACTTTGAGGCGACTCTACCAGTTTAGTATGATCCATCCCCAAGAATCGAGAACTAGGCCAATTCCTCGGGAGACACCGGAACTAGGGGTGTGCAAAATACCCGGAACCTGCCCGGACCTCCGGAACCGGCGGTTCTTGAGGGAACCGGTCCGGTTCCCGGTTCCATGGGCGGATCCGCCCGCCCGCCCGCCCGCCCACCCGAACCGGACCAGAACCTTTTTAATATTAAAAAAAAAAAATACTAAACGAAACCCTACGTTTGCATCTCATCTCTTCGTCTTTGGTTTCATCGTCTTCGTTCTCTTTCTCTCGTCTCTTCCTCGTCTCTTCTCTTCGTCTTCAATTCCTCCCCGAGCGTTGACGCCACCGCCGCTGCTCCTCCTCCGCCGCTGTCCGCCCCCTCGCGCCGGTCGCCACCCGCCACAACCGCTGCTCCTCCGCCTCTACCGTCCGCCCCCTCGCCGCTATCCGCCCCCTCACTCAATCTATTCGTCTTCGATTCCTCCCCGAGCGTTGACGCTACCGCCGCTGCTCCTCCTCCGCCATGTCCCCCCCTCGCGCCGGTCGCCACCCGCCACAGCCCGCTTTGCTCCTCCGCCTCTACTATCCATCTCGACCAAGCCCCCTTTTCCGTCACTCAACAAGGTACGATCATCGGCTTCCAGCTTGCCTCTCGATTCATCATCCGCTTGCGAACTTGTACTTCGATTCGATTACCCAATAGGTCATAACGTAGTGAAGTTCGAGTCTTTGTTTTGGGAATTGATCGCTGTTCATCTTGGTACTTTGTCTTCAACGGTGCTCATGCTTGAATTTGCAAAATCCTGGGTTGCTTTTCCCTTTTGCTGTGTTTTTTGATTTTTTTTATGTCTGATCGTCGGTAAATTCTATGCTCAGGGTCGTGGGAAAATGTGGTACTCACAAGATTGCACTTTTGGCTGTTGTTTATTTAACTTGTGTTGGCTTGAACACAGGGACATGGAGCTTGTGATTTCTTTCAATGGACAGATTTTTCGGCAGAAAATGTGGCCCCCAAAGATGTTGCGACTTTGTTGTTGCACCTCCGGAAGTCATGGAAATTGAGTCGACAATGACAGATGTTGGTGAAGATTACGAGGTAGATCCATTATCGATGATGGATAATGGAGAGATTCAAGGAGTCATTTGCAGATTCTCTGCACCAGAACATGATGTGAGGGGTTTGGAGAGTGAGTTTAACTCCCGAGGGCGATTTGGATACTCAAGAGTTGACTGTGGAGAATGTGGATTTGGGGGAGTCTACTCCAGATCAAATGCAGCTTGTTTCCTGTCTAACATCTCCAACTAGTCTCAAACAACAAGAATACTTGAGGCGGATATCAGCTGCTGGTGGCATGCTTGCTGGAAGTAGGGTACCCTATGAGTCATCTTGAGGGTTTTTCCCCCACCGCACTTAGTTTTTTTTGTCATTCACATGTAGCTAACTATTATTTAATGTTGAGCAATCATCTATTAATTATTGTTTTAGTTTTTGGAGATTGGAACTTGGAATCTCATAGCTCAAAACTTGGAAACCAAAATTGTTTCGCGACCGTTCTATGTTGAAAACCCGACCATAGACCTCCTTCCCTCCTTCCCAACTCATAGACCCAACCGTTTTATGTTGAAAACCAAAATTGTTTCGCGTCAAGATCGGTTCCATGGATCCACCCGGGAACCGGACCGGACCGGCGGTCTGGTTCCTGAGTGGATCCATGCAACAAACGGGTGAATCCCGATTCCAATTTTTCGGAACCGATCCTTAGCGGACGGTTCCCGGTTCTAAGTCGGGAACCGCCCGCCCAGACCATGCACACCCCTACCCAGAACCAGCCTCTACTCAGTCCAATCCGATTCCAGGATTGGACCAGGACCGATGCACACCCCTAATAAAAAGATGTGTAGTTTTCGACAAAGTTTCCCTATAATTCCATCAATCCAACCGAAATCATAATGGTTTTCCATTCACCAGCTTTGGCCCACAACCTTTTAGGCCCAAGGTTGCCTCACTGGGCTTCAGCCAAAAAAAGCTCTGAAAGGCCCAAGTTCTCTCTCTGCTCCCTCGTCTTCTGCACTCGGCGAACGTGGTCGAGAGAGAGAGAGAGAGTCGCCAGGATTCTCTTGGCCTTGCTCAATTCGCGGACAAGCAACATCCACCTGCAAGCCACGGCCATTTGGTCTCGACCCTATTCTTACCCACCTCGTACAATCGTGTTGCGAACTGGGGAAACGTTCCTTCAATCGGCACAAGCACAGACCACCAATTGGCCCTCGAGTCAGAGGAGATTGCAGCGTTGAGCTTTTGAAGAAAGAATTTTTTCGTTTGAATTGATCGGTATGCAAGTGCCCAGATGGCGAAACTTGTTGGTGATCAAGGATTCGTTGATGGGTTCACCGTCTGCGGCGGTTCGTTCTGCTGCTTTTCACTCGACTCCGGCCGCTTGCGAGAAATGGAAGAGTAAATGGAACTCCGTAAGTTACTTGTTTGCTTTTCTTGGATTTCCCTCTTGGCAATATCCCGGGTTGAATTTCCTAATGGGTGGTGCTTGACATTGTTTTATTGATTGATTGAGTAGTATCTGCTTGGTGTTGCGCAGTTTCGCGGCTAAAGTGTTTGATCTATTGCTTTAACTGAATGTGATTATCAGGAATGCTCGCTTGGGAAGAGTTTGAAATTGCTGGAAACTTTGCGTGTTCATGTAGCTTTCTCTGACTTTCCTGAGGATGCCTTATTTCTGAGAATGTTTCGGTGTCCTGTAAATTAATGTGGTTTAATTAAGTTTAGAACTTTAGAGCCTGATTTCGAATTTCAAAATTACATTGTGTGTTGTGGAGCGCCGGAATGTACTTGGAGTTGAAAGAGATTCATTTGATTAGAAATTTGGGTGCCCCGAACATTGTAAGCGAGAATTTTCTGTCATTTTGGCTGCTTTATATGCTTTGAGTGGCACCAAGCAATTTTAGAGTAGTTTGCACGCTCTTGTTTGCGATTGAGGTTTTGCGGCAGAACCATGGTGGAGTGGAGAACATTTGGATGTACGTTATAATGTGAATTACTTCCGAACCATGCGTTTGCATGATTTAGGGTATCATTTTGTTCCTTTTTTCCCCAATTAAGTAGCTTTCTGAAGTGCACAGGTGAAAGAGGTTCGGTCAGTCAGTAGTCTTCATCACTTTAATAGAAATTGTGCTTCTAAAAGCCTCATTAGAAGTTTGTAAACCAAAAAGCTATCTCCGGCTGAAGAAATAAGCTTGTTCTTCAATGATCTCAATGAGAGGCCAAAACTCAGAAAGACTTTAGTTTTCATATTTTTCCCTATTTAACCATGTGACTCTCCACATCAAGCAAATTCATTTAACGAAGCCTCTTTTTTTTTTTGCGCAGGATTTTGCTAGAGGTGGTCAACAGCCATCTAAGGTAAGGACCATTGTCTTAAAGTTGGGGACTAATTTCTCTTTCTATTTTCTGTATCACATCCTAACATGTGCAAAGATATATTTACTAATATACCTCGATATAACTTTGTTTATTGAGGAATTATTTTTGCTATTCTTCGATAATGCATTTACTTTCTGTGAGAAGAAGCAATGACATACTTGGTTGCATTGTAGTATTGAGATCCTTAAGATGAAGGCTGAGAATTAGGCTTCAACCAAAGCTAAATTTTGCATGTTGACCTGTGTACTTCATTACCACACTTGTCCTGCTTTCAATTAGGATTTTGCTATGGCCAAAAGAAAGCTAGAATCTTGGCGCTTGCAGTGAGCATTACATGATGGCTACTGACTCTAGATTGGCTGAAGGATGATTTTAGCTCTAGTCAGTTAGATCCTAACTTCTCTACGTGCTTTGCAACCTTTTCTGAGTGCACTTATACACGTTGCTGGCTTAATTTCTACCCGGTTGGGTTTTTACACATATGTCTTACTAAGATTGACATGTAAAGAAGATGAGTGTATTATATGCCCTAGCCCTTCCATGTGTGCTCTTACTAAGATTGATATGTAAAGAAGATGAGTTTTAAAAGACATGCTGGATATTGTTGGATTGCTTTATTAAGAGGTTAGCCTCCTGAACAGCTCTCTATAAAGTCATTGACATATTTTTTCTCTCTAAGCTCTTGTATCATCCCTCCATTTTCCCACCCTTGAAATACGTAAAAGATAAATAAAAATGAAGAACTAAATTGTGGGTTTTTGTGACCACTAATATTACATTCTGAGTACTTGAGTACTTGAGCATTTTCAATTTAGTTTGAGGAATATACAGTGCAAACATCTTGATAAAATATATCTGAGATTAAGGCCCGTACAAATATGTGGCAGACTACTTACGTCAGGGCTAATCAATTGATTTCATTGATTAGATGCAATGCACATTTTTGAGATTTATAGTTATGATTCAAATGTCAAGTTGATAACTGTGTCTCTTGTCTGTAATTTGAACCAGAACTATATCAGATATGCAACACGTCAGAAGCGTGCTGATACAAAGAAGGCTCTGAAAGATCTCCTCTTGAACAGCGGGTCCTCTAGAGTTTCATTCCAGGTAAACTACTCCTGGTACTATTTCCTGAAGCGTGGAACAATTTAGATTTCTCATTACTTGTAGATCACATACTTTGACATCATTGTGCTTGTTCACTGCTAGTGCTCCTTTTTACTTCATGTGGCTATCTTCTACCCCAAACTCTTCTCATGAAATCACTTTCAAGCGGCTATCTTTATACAACTTTAGATACTATGTAGATCTTTTTGATTGTCTTGATCCTTTGAGCATCTCTATTTATTGCTATCACCACAATTATCTGACTGATTTTCTGTCTCTTCAATATTCCAAACTCTTCTCATGAAATCACTTTCAAGCAGCTATCTTTATACAACTTTAGATACTATGTAGATCTTTTTGATTGTCTTGATCCTTTGAGCATCTCTATTTATTGCTATACACATATGCACAGGACAAGGGCCCTGCCTGGAATATTGAAGAGACAGAAAATCAGTCAGATAATTGTGGTGATAGAGGTAGATCAAAGTCATCTTCTCGGCGTGCTGCGAAGAGCCACCAAAAGAAAATGAAGCGTGAGCTTGTTTTCCCCTTCATCTAAGTGATATTTCATTTGTTATTGCTTATGTCAAGTAAGGCAATATTTTAGGCTCCTCTAACTAAAAGAAGGGGGGAAACACTCAGCTTTTGAATTTGTATGAGTGCACAGCTTTTAATAAAGTAATTGACGTTAATACTGTCAATACTATTTCCAGTTAATAATAATGAAGGCTTTGGTCCCCCACTCTGAATACTGAATAGATGATTCTATGCAAATTGTTACCTTTACAGGAAAGTTTAGAAGGGAGAGCTTCTGTGAGGACCTAGATGATCATCCTGAGACCGTATTTCAAGCAACATTCGGGAATAGGTGGTATACCTGGTCTTTCAATTCAAGGCACTCCTTTTCCTTTGAAAATGAGTCATCTGGTTTCCAGTGGAGAGAGGATTTCAATTGTGGGAACCGCAGAACAAGAGAATGGGAAACGGCAAGTGATGCAGAGTCTGATGATGAGTCCATTAGAATAGGATCAGTGTCCGATAGAAAAATGCTGGGTTTGCCTACAACAGGTCCTTTGAAGATAGAAGATGTGAAAAACGCGTAAGCATGTACTTTTTATTACTTTTTTTTTTTTCCGGGGCCGTGCTTTAGGTGAAGTTGTCACATTGGCCTGTCCTAATTGCTGACTTGTCCTTGTATGTGCAGATTTCGACTATCAGCCTTGAAATGGCACCCCGATAAGCATCAAGGCCCTTCACAGGTAATCTATTAAAATATTTTGTCTGGGGTCTTATTCTTTCCACCTCTTCCAAAATGGTGACAATTTAATAGCATCCATGAGATAATCTAGAGAAAATTTATTTAGCTACCTCCTACAACCTGTAGATCTATCTCGAAAGTCCCAACAAAGAAATAGAACAGAAAAAAAATAAAAATAAAAATTCTCGTCTGCAATACCCTTTCTTGGAAGCAATCCTGACAACGCTGTGTTTACCGGTTCATTGATCAACTTACAGACGTTAAAATTTCTTTTCTGCGTTCTTCTGACTATTCGTCATTCAATGTTTCTGCAGTCAATGGCTGAAGAGAAGTTCAAGTTATGTGTTGACGCATACAAGTCGCTGTGCAGTGCTCTTTCAGCGGCTTAAACCATAAGCTTTGTTGCAGACGGGTTCAGCTCTTCACAACATTTCTTTCCAAGAGAAGGTTCAGTGATATTGTGACATAATTTATTTATTTCTACTGATCATCCTTACAAAGTTCATATCAGACGGTTCTAAACTTTTCCTGGTGCTACATTTTTATCTTGATTTTTAAAATTCCTTATCAGAAATTTGCATCTTGCAACCTGAGGGTTTTTCTTCTATTGTAACAAGTAATATGATCAAGCTACTCATTGGCAAAAGGTCATTATAATAAGTGCTGCTCTGTAGTTGGCATTCTGTGATTTCGAGAGATTATTAGAAATGATGAATGCTACTTCATTTTCCAAATTTCAAGAACACCATGTTAGATTTCAAGACTAAATAGCCATTCCCATGCCCTAATTCCCAATAATAACAGTCCTGCCATTTCTTGGTTTATGGTATGCGCTTTATTTTGTGCAAGCATTTAGAACATCCACATGATGAATGCGAAAAAGATTACAGGTTCAGGTGCGTGCAGTTGAATCGATTTGTCGATTTTGTGGGCATATAGCCGAAATCTTGTTGATCTCGTCTGATTGAATGGTGAACATGTATCCAGATGCATGCTGACCGCCCCTGGAATGCACGCACTTTTGCCATTTGGATTGGGGCTTTTATGATCGTTCGAGCGATCGATCCTCGAGTCATTACCTGTTGCGACCACATGTATGAGTCGTAACCCTTGTATAAATTGTCGCGACATAAGAAAATTCGGGACCGCTGGAAAACCATCCTCTTCAGCTGCCGAACTCTTGCATCGGTAATCGTCATAAAGATGTCATCTTTAAAGTGCATTCTTTTCCAGCATAACTCTTTTCAAGCAGGCTCGGCATGTTTCTCTGAATTGGGCATTGTTGCTCCTAGCCAGAACATTGTTCGCCCACCAATCGCACTCCCTTAAGAACCGTTCCGAACATCAGCCCGACCGGACAGCGAAGGGTACGCCATTGATAACGGTTCATTACAATAACCCGGACATCAATCCACTAGAAAATGTTGAACAGGACCAAAAAGTAGAACCACTTTCTTAATTCTGAATCAATTGAGCTGGCGATGCACAGTCATTTTGTTACGTTAGGATTAAGTTAATCAGAGCGCAATCAAAGCACATGAGAAATGATGATATTTTGATAATCAATTCAATTTTTTTTATTAAGTATGCGTTACAAAGTAGATGGTCTAACATTGACTCAGTCAAAAAGGAGCTGAAGAGAGAGATATATTAAAACCAAGAACAGAGCAGAGGCGTCGCTTTGGGTAGCTTTGCGCCTCGAAGGCTCCCCCTTTCTCGGGGAGATAAAACCTCACGCCCCTGAAATTGTGTGTACTTGGCATTGAATGCGTCCAAAGTTCTGCACAGTGCACGCCTCACGAGACAGAGAGAGGAGGAGAGGGGGAGAGAGAGAGAGAGATTCCTCAACGATGGAGAAGGCTCCCTGAAATTTTCCCATTTCAATGTTTTCTTTCGGGCCACTTTCTTTCTTGAACTATTCTTGATTCCAGCTTTAAATTTTTTCCCCAGATTTTTTCCCCAGATCAGATCCAGGAAATCAATCAATCAATCCCTCAAGATAAATGAATGGAAAAAGAAGAACGAATGCTGCCAAAATACCCACCAAAAAGCAGAGGAACTTTCCTAGAAACAGAGGATGACGACGGAGAAAGAGACCATGAAGCCGTAGACCAAGATCAAGAACCCGAAATGCAGAGCCCAGTTCCGCTTGAACTTGCCCAGGTAGCTCTCGGGCGGCTCCTGGTACTGAATCTCGAAGTCCCCGTCGTCGAACACCACCTCGTGGTGGTGGCCGTGGCCGCCGCCGCCGCCCGCCATCGCCATGCTCAGCCTCATCTTGAGATCCCTGAGCCGCTCGGTGGCGAGGCCGAGGGTGAGCTTGTGGCAGCGGCGCTGGTACTTGAAGCCGTTGATGGTGCGGAGGGTCTGGGCGACGGAGACGTAGAAGACGAGGTGGGCGAGGGAGAGGAGGAAGACGGGGGCCCAGCAGTGGCGGCAGCGGAGGCGGGAGGAGGGCTGGGAGAGGGCGCCGAAGAGGAGGGCGAGGAAGATGAAGAAGAGGAGGAAGAGGCGGTGCAGCTCCTTCTTCTGCTGGTCGATGGCCCGCTTCTTCTCCAGGGTCTTCTCGAAGTGGAGCTGGATGATGGTGTTCAGCGCCTGGAGTGCCGTCTCCTTCGCCTGCTGCTGCTGCTGCTGGTACTGCTGCTGCTGCTGCTGGTAGTTCTGCTGGTGGTGGTTCTGGTGGTGGTGGCTGCCGTCGTAGTCCGCCATTGCCGCCGCCGCCTGCGACGGTGGTGGTCGGAGAGATGGAGAGAGAGATGAGGTTTTTGGGTGGGTGGGGGAGCGGCTCGGATCTGCAGGGGATGATGATGGGCAGAGAGGGAGTGGAATGGAACGGTAAAATAGTGGGGGCAGCGGAGGCGACCGGAACGAGGACTTTCCTGGCTTTTTAGGACAAAGTGGACTTACTTCAGTTCGGACGATCTTAGGTGTCGCCCTTGATGACGTTGTGGTACAGGCGCATCGTGGACGATCGACCGACCGTTGAGTTAAAACCGGACGACTACCTTAGAACCTAAAATCTATTCTGGCACATGTTCCAAGTTCCACTTATATTATTAACTAAACAATTGTAGTAGATTAAAACATTTAATGACAACAATTCATTAATCATAACTTACATATAAATGTCTTAGTTATAAAATGAAAACTCAAATTAGTGATTCCAAATTATACACTCATTACTGAATGGCATAGAATATCGTAAGATAGCATGAAAAAATGAACCAACAAAAATATTAAAACTTATTTGAGGTTTTAGGTTACAAGTTACAGGTTTCTTTAATTAAAAACTCGGAATCTACCCATCAATATAAGTTCTCACTAATCCAGTTTTCAGATTTCAGATTCTATCCTAGAACCATACTTACCCTAATAATATATGCATCAATTCTAAGTGTCCATCTTGCCATCATGGTTAATATCAAGAAAAACCTCAAGCTAATACATCTATAATAAATTTATTATAACTAATTTTTTTTAACTACTAAAAACTCAAAACTGACATGCTTGTGATAAATTTGTCATTTATTAATTTCTATTAAATTTTACCAATAAATTATTGAGTTAAGTCGCACGTGATAATTGACGGGTATATCAGTTTGGAATTTTACGATTCATTCGTCACATATGAACCAATTTGTGGTTTTTCATAATATTAATTCAATTTAATAAAAGATTATCGAATGGTAAATTTATCGTAAATATACCAGTTTGGGATTTTGATCGACAAAAAATTAATTTTGAGTAAATTTGTCACAAATGTATCAATTTAGGGTTTTTCATGATATTAACCCATAATATCACATGTAATTCATCATTCTTATACACTGAAAAAGAAAATGATATGAAATTTATATCGATGGTTGAATATCTTACTTTGTCATCCATTGAACCACAAGGCAACCCCTCGAAAAAACATTTCTCTAGAGGATCCCAAGTGCGCTAGCCCGTTAAATCATGTTTAAGAGCATTGGACGATATCTAAGAAGCACTTGTCTTTCCGAAATCTTGGTGCAACCATTTTGAATGAATGACATATCATTGCTGCCGTCGTTGTCGCCACCTTCCTCATCGAAGTTGGAATACAATAGCCATTTATGGTGAAGCTAGACAAGCAGTGATGGCCAACATGTGGCGGGGCCACGGTGCCTCCAATTGGGGTCATGTGACCCCGATAACCCTCGCCAGGGCCGCACAACTTTTGTATGGTGCACTCGGTGCAAGGTTGTCCTACCACCATGAAGGCCGAAAGCAGAATGCATTGTAGCTTTTTGTTTTTTTTAACAAAAAAAAACTAGTAAACCAATTATGATTATCGATAATTACTAAATGATAATTTGGCAAGTTGTTTTAGAACAAGAACTCCATATACTAAATACCAAACGGTAATTGCTTTCGCTGAAATCACTTTAACTCGAATTCCTTTTGTCAATGCAAAGCAAGGTCGAAGAACTTCTAAATATGGCCAAAGAGATTATTCCGAATCCACACTTCATACCAATAATCCTTTTTTTCATGGTGTCTTATCACCTAAGGTGATTGGTTTCCAATCCAGTTCTAAGGTGGAACTAGGAATCGATTCAGGAGGATTGGTTCCCAAAAATCAAAACTAGGGACCAGACCGATTGGTCCTAAGACTGGAAACCGGACCAATCCAATGAAATCGATTACTTATTTTTTTCCATTACTTTTCTTTCCACTATTTAGAACCGGATCGAGATAATGTTTAGTTCACGTATTACTAATTTTTCTGAAAAAATATAACTTAAAAATATATATTCTTGGAATCGAGAATTGGAACGCTTAAACACCGATTCCACTTTTAGAAATCGGGAACCGAACTGGCACTCTTGAAAATCGGATCAAACCGATCATCCTATTTAGTCCGGGCTATTCTTGGTCCTATCCTATTTGAGCTCACGCACATGGGAAATTTCCCGATGGCCTCATTAACCATCAAATCCAATCTTGTCGAGGTCGACCATTGGATTGTGTGTTTTATCAATTGTCCGATCTAGGGCTTATTAACGTCGACCGTCGGATCAGAGCATGGCAATTTCACTTCGGTTTTGCTCTCTCTAGAGTAAAGTCAGCTGCCCTTTTTCACATAGTTCTCTTGAATTTGTGTTAGGATCGTAATACAAATAATCTTTAAATTTTAACTCAACTTGTAATATGATCCATGAACTTTTGACTTATTCGATGTAGTTTCTCAACTTTAACTTAGGCTCCGTTCGTTTCGTGAAAAATAATTTCCGAGAAAATATTTTTCGGATTTTTCGGCGTTCATTTCACGAAAAATGAATTCCTTGGGAAAAATATTTTCCATGAAAGGAAAAAAGTCTTCTAAATTAAAGGAAAATATTTTTTATTTTTGAAAAATGGAAAACATTTTCTTCACTTAATCTCTCTTATCTCACACATTTACAAATCCTCACTTCCTCCTCCCCTTTCTTTTTTTTTTTTTTCTTTTTTTGTTCGAATTATTTTTTAATTTTCATTTTCTTTTTTAATTCAAATTATTTTTAATTTCCTATTTCTTTTCTATTTATTTTCTTTTTCTTTCTTTTTCTTTTCTTTATTTCCCGTCTTCTTCTTTCTTGGCTAATCGTCGGCCGTTGTTAGGCGAACCTCGAGCTTGTCGATCTCAAGCTCGCGCTCTGCATTCTTGCTCATCCTTTTCTTTATTTATTCTATCATGCAATTATAGATTGCTCAAGCAAATGGCTCTACAATTTATTTCTTTTTTCTTTTGTTTATTAGAACACAAAAGATGCAAGGGGAACCACCCGCCGCGGTGGCTCCGTTGGATAAGACCCCGTTGATCCTTGCCCTTGAGGTGAGGGATTTGAATCTAGTGGAGGCGCTTGGTGCCTTAACCGCTTGCACGAGGTGGTGGTTCCCTCGTACGGCCCAGGGTTTGCCCGCCGACTACCAGCTGTAAGGGGTTTCCTGGGTCATCAAAAAATAAAAAGAAGGAGGAGAACATGTCACTCAACTGGAAGATTCTCATGAGAGTCGTACATGCTTTGCTCCTTTTCTCTTTTACTTCTTTTTAAAATCCATACGAACATTTTTTTGAGTAGATAAGCATTTGACGACAATAAGGGAACAAAGATATAAAGTAAGTTTGCCTGGTAAATTTAAGTTCATATTTAATGAATTTATAGGTCGATAAGTGATACACGTCTAAGTGGTGAAGTTTTAGAAAATATTTTCATTACCGAACATTGAAAAATATTTTTCGAAACATTTTGATTTTTTATTTAACACCAAAAAATATTGTCATTTTCCAATAAAATAACCTCTGGGAAAATATTTTCCGAAAATGACTAATTTTCTGCAAAACGAATGGATCCTTAATATGTAAACATATTCAATATAATCTCTAAAATATATAAAATGTTCAATATATCATTCCATTAATTCAAAAACATAAATTAAATTGAATATGTACTAAAGTTGCACATTAAATTATAATTCCAAAATCACATTAAACAAGTTGAAAATTAAGGAATCATACTGTACATTGGACTAAATTCAAAACATTTTTGGTGTAATTAATCGCGGTCCACCCGAAACGAATCGCATCTTTTCTTTCTCTCTCTCTCTCGTGCGGGTGCAAAGAGGAAAGAGAGATACAACGCATCTCACAGGCTCACAACAACTGAGGAAGAAAAAGAGAGAAAATCACAGGGAGAGGGAGAGAGAGAGAGAGAGAGATGGGGGTGACGAAGGAGCAGGTTGAATCATCGCTGACTTCAAAGCTGAAACCTTCGCATCTTGTGAGTGTTGTCTTCTCCTTTTCTTATTGTTTTCGTTTCTCGTATGCGCGAATTTCAGCAGTAATCTGCCTCAAATTTGGTTCTGGAGATCACCCGGTTCTTTGTTTTCTTCTGGGGGTTTCTCTTTTTTTTTTTTGGGTGCTTCTGCCGCTAGGCGTTAATGCAAATGCGATGGTGTAGTCCGGGGTTTCTGTCTTGAAACAGGTATAAAGTTCGAATTTTTACTGATTCTTGCAAGTCCTGTCCGAGATGAAGGTACGACTTCGTTTGGATAATGATGTAATCGTTGGGAATTTTGTGCCGTCCGGGGTGAAATTGTGGCTATAATTCATAGTCAGAGATGGGTTTTATGTGGGGTTTTCTGTAGGAGGGAAAGAGGCCATAAAGGTCCGAACTTTTTCCGGTTTCGCCGCGATGAGTATTGACTCTATTGGTCTGGAGGCACCCGTGAGGATCAGGTTTCAGTGTTGGAACCAAAGTATGGGAAGAACATGTGGCCTGTAGGACTGTGCTTCAAACTGAATTGAGCGAAATATAGTTTCGTGATAGCAGGAGAGAAGTCTTTTCCTAGTAGAAAGGAAACCTTTTTGTTGGCCTGCAGGCTAACAAATGAAAGAGGAGATGAATTTTTCAGAATGGCATGGTCTTATTGTGGAATGTTGATTTGCCAAATGAAGAGGTTTGGCGAGTGATATGTGATCTATTATAGAATGCTATTCGGACTAGCTGCCAACATAAATCATTTGGTGAGGATCTATTAGGTGATGGTTGACACTGGTTAAGAAATGGGTCAACGATCCATTTTGATGAGTCACAACAGTGGTTAGTTGAATGGCATTTGAAATAGGTAACAATAAAATTCTGCCACTTTGGTCAATTTAGTGATTAGTCTCTTACAGAAATATCATGGTTGACTTGTTATGCATATACAGGAGAGTTGCACAAAGGTGCTGGGAACTTCCTATGTTGGTTAAGATTGTCCCTGTTAGAATGCAGAGAAAATATTCATTCTAGCTTTACTTTGAAGCTTCCTCACACAGATCGAAGTGATCTAAATTGAAGATGTTTCTGTATGGAACACGACATAGTTCTAGATTAGCATTTGAGAATACCTGCATTTATCCTAAATTTCCCCACTCGAACTTCTCACAAATTTAGTTATATTTCATCTTGTTTGTTTCTTCAAATGTGACCGCCTCCTTTTATTTAATTGCCTTCTCATAATGGAGATGCAAGATTTACATGCCTTTTTCTTTTTTTCAATTGTCCAGGGGGTCGATGTAATTCTTTTAACGTGGATAGTGTTTCATTTTTCAACTTTTGTGGGATGTTTTCAATATGATTTCTTAGGTCCTTTGGGTTTAAGATATTTACATACTTTGGACTAGCTCATGACCAAGATACTTTGAGGTGCTCTGGGAGCATGGCATTCTTATCAACCAAGCCACTCATTGTGTGCTAAGTGCATAAAAGTTTCTCATCACCAGAACGTTGCCACAATGTAACTCTTATCTAGTACAAAATACCATGACTAATGTTTTTTTATTTCCTTTCAATGCATTTGATGGCCTTTGAGGAGAGGACTTTTAGCTAAAGGCATAATTGGAGCTGCTTTGAGAACTGACAATTTTTTTTATGGTCGAAGAGAACTGACAATT
Organism: Eucalyptus microcorys; assembly: GCA_014182515.1. Lineage (NCBI taxonomy): Eukaryota > Viridiplantae > Streptophyta > Magnoliopsida > Myrtales > Myrtaceae > Eucalyptus > Eucalyptus microcorys. Next base: position 3,706,750 of record CM024570.1, on the reverse strand, counting down.
AGCTAAAGGCATGATTGGACCTTCTACGTACTGTACAATTGAATTGCTGTGTATTTTAACAATCATACAGTACGTAGAAGGTTTAAGAACATTGACATCTTGGAGTTTGATCTCACTAGCTCCCAGTGCTTTTAATTTGTAACTCTATGTGCTAGAGTTTTAGTACTTACCAGAATTCTCTCCTTCTTGCAGGAAGTGACTGACACATCTGGAGGGTAATCATTTCATTTGACAATTATTTGTTGATATTTTGATCCCGTTTCTTGCCTTCTGCAAATTTTTACTTTGCTTTCATCCTGAATGGTTCTCATGCTGTTATTAGGTGCGGTGCTAGTTTTGTGGTAGAGATTGTGTCTGAGCAATTTGAAGGGAAGAGGCTGCTGGAGAGGCACCGGCTGGTGAATGCTGCACTTGAAGAGGAGATGAAAGAGATACATGCTCTTTCTATCAAGAAAGCCATTACACCGGAGCAGTGGAAGCAACAGCAGGAATCTGTGGAACCCAAGTCTGAAGCTTAGAGTTTGCTTCAAAATGGTTCCAGGATGCACTCGTAGTATGAAATGAATCTGAGTTGCCATGTGTTTGGATAGCGACACACTTATCCACCTGTGATTAAATACTCCGGTACTCTGGGTTGTGAATGTTTGAGCTTCACATCTTGACTAAATCGACTGCAACCACAAAGTCATGACCTCATTTTATTAAGACTTCTCTCTCACTCTCTTTCTCTGAACTTATATGGTGTTAATACATGATGACTTATTAATGGAGAGATACTCAATGTTTTGGTTGAATTTCGACAAGAGGATCAAAGCAGTGAAAGCACCGTGGTGTCTGGCTCTAAAATTAGAAGATCACGACTGCTACTATCCAGTGGTTTGAGTTTTGGTTTGTCCTCAATCTACACTTGAATCTTTGGTTTGAGCGCTTTGCACTCATTCGGTTGCTTCAACTGGTACCTGTGTATGGCAGTGAACTCTCCTTATTATGTCGTTTAGAATTCCCTCGTCTTCAGCGAGTGAAGTGAATGAAATCCAATCGATATGAGCAAAATCAGTTAAAAAGTTATGATGGTAATCCCTCAAAATTAGAATAGCAATGGAACTGTCAAAGAATAAGATTCGTATAGCCCATAGCTTGACTGATCTAAGACGAAGTTGATGCTTAGGCGAGGCAGTCTTAACTTTCTCTAATTGAAAACATGGTATAGCTCAAATGAGTGAAATCTAATTGGTAACTTCTTAGAACAGATATTAGCAACTCTTCGGAGACAAGCTTGTGCTTATTACACGTGTATGTCAAAATCTTTATTGTCCAACCCAGCCACAGATTGAAATGTTGTACCTCAAACTTTCTTCTGGAACAAGTAACAGGGGATGCTCATTCCAAGAAATTTCATACCCTAAATTATTGGGAAAATTCCAAATAAGGATCTGAAGTGAATCTATTTTCTCAAATAAGAACCCAAAGCGAACTTTATATCAAATAAGGACCCGAAGTGGACCCATTATTTCAAATAAGGATCCAAAGTGCATTTTGTGTCAAATAAGAACCTGAAATAATCGAGTTAATCTCTATTGAGGACCTTAGCTCACCGACAAACATTTTCCGATGATTAAAATAGGGGCAATTTTGTCAAAAATTTGTGATTGGAAAAAAAGAGAAAATTCTAAATTAATTAAGTTTAGATTATTCATTTAGATGTATACGTTTTCTTCTTTCTTCTCCTCCGCTGCTCCTCAACCAAATCGCTGCCCGGTCATCGTCATATGACTCGATTCTCGTCGCTCCTCGCCTTGCTTGACTGGCGGAGAATTTGAGTCTTCACAAACAAACAAAGAACCATATGGTTTTCTTCTTATTTTTGAATTTGTGCCTCAACCGGCAGAGAATTTGGGCCTTCTACTTTGCGGAGGATGGGTACAAGGAATGGGGAGATCGTAGAAAACCTAGGGTTTTTTGTTTCTATTTTGAGATTTGTTAATTTTCCCTAGAGTTTTTTTTTAACAAAATTGCCCAAACTCTAGCCATCAGAAATGTTGTATGCTTGATAGCTGACAAATATTTGACTGACCAACAAGCTCAGGTCCTTATTTAAAATTGATTCAACCACTTCGGGTTATTATTTGAGACAATGGGTTTACTTTAAGTCTTTATCTGACACAAGGTTCATTTCGGATCTTTATTTGAGAAAATTGATCCACTTTGGGTCCTTATTTGAAATTTTCCCTAATTATTTCCAAGTACTTTCGGCTGAAATCTTAAGAATTGAACGAAAAACAAAAACCATGGTAAAGTGATGGCATTCAATTTATTTTCTAGAACCAACGCAAAGGATATAATTTTCTTTAGAATAGTGAAGGTCAAACGCAACTACAAAGAATTCTGGAAAAAATCGAAAAATGTGAGCAGAGAACAACAAGAACAATTGGGAATTGAGCTTCTGATGATACTCATGTCTCCTCTATTGATCTTTCCAGTATGAAGACATTGCCTTTATCATCCCTTCCAATCCTCATCGTGTCATCAACATATCTGTGGCGCTTCAGTCAAGGAATTAAAGCCTCCTTGAGCTCAGAGTTTACCGTAGCAAGCATATATATACCCAAACATAGAACTTATCTCAAAGGATACGTAATCTCAAGCCACCCCTCAGGATTGAAGATGCCTAGCAGGAGATCATAGTTTTGTCGAAACAAATTCATCAACTGTTGTTAATTTAAATAGAGGAAGCATCAACAACATCAGATTTCAACTGTAGAATAGCAGGCAATATGTCCAACAAAGAGTCATTTAAATTCAAAGGCGTTCCATAATTCTGGTTTCCAACACTATGGAAAAAAAATGAGGGGCAGATACCGACATACCTGATCAGGAGTGATAGTTGATTTATCATAACTAATGTCAACCCTCTGTAAAAGTAAAAATTGTCTAAATATCTCAGAACAAAATTTAGCAGCAAATCATGAAGCAAAGGAGCAAAACACGAGAGACAGTGATAGAGGTTTAACTGATTCAGATGCAACCCTGAAGGATGCCTCAATTGTCAACTGCCCATTCAACATGTTCAAGCCCCTTGCATTGAACTTGATCACATTGACTGCTTTGCCCTCCAATTTTGGATCACCAAACGTTGAAACTTAGTGAAAGCAAACAAAATCACCAAAACATCATGAACAACACATAATTGTGAGGCAGTACTTTACTGCTAGTGAAATGAAAATGGTGGACGTTGAGCAACATTCCCCAATGAAGAATAGACTATCTGAAATTCTATCAAAAGACCATCCCTCAATGTTTTATTTTCTTCAAAGTATAGTCCATTTGCTTTTATACTAATCCAAGCTACAGGGATTGTGCAAAAAGCTGATTTTTCTGATTTCATTCAGTCTAAGAAAGCCAAATCAATTTTTTTCTGTAGAGGTTATGTTTTAGCAGCAATGCTTCCATGAAGTGCCATGACCAACTTTATTTTATTAGTTTTTAAGAGCTCCTCTTGTATGCAGTTGCATCTCTGTGGCATCGATGGTATTATTTTTCACTGATCAAGCGAAAAGAATTTCTACAAGGACATAGCTTAAGCTTCATATAAATTGATAGTCTCTTTACCTGAGCAACAAATATATTCTGAAGAAAGTCTCCCAAATTTATGAATTCTCGCAGTCCTAGCTTTGTCCTCTTTGAACCGAGAATTGTAATGGTGCTGTATACAAGCTTCCAGCATCCACCAACCTTGACATTTCAAAAAGGGAGTAGTGTCAATACTTCAGTAAATAAGCTGTGCAATAACTAAGATAAATTACCTCCAAAGGCTTTTTACCTTGTCTAAATTTGCTGTTGGATTTGGAGTTGGATTTTGAGACTCAAGCTGCCTAACAAGACCTTCAATCTCAGACTTCTTAGCAGATGGTACACCAAAAATCCCTCTATTTAATCCTATATTTTCGAAGGTCAACAGAGTAATTTTCAGTGCAAACTTTATAAGTGAAGCAGAATAGCATAAACCAGTAAATATGCCAGTGGGCTTGTACCATTAAGAGCCTGGTAAAGGCAAGCTTTGATCTGGTCTACTCTACCGTACTCTGTTCCATAAACCAATTCGTTGGCTACACCCTCATCATCTCCAACTATGCCAGAACTTCCTTTTGCAACTTTGGCCATGTAAGTAGGTCGTAACCGTCTATGTTCAGGATTTGCTCCAATTCCTGTGCTACACATGATGAAAATTGGCTCAGTTTAAGTCAATTACCATCATGTCCCAATCCAGCAAGCACTTCAAACTCCAAGCACTAGTTCAGTATATTCAGTACAATTGCAGACTCGGTTCAATACTATCACACATCCATCCACAACAAATTTCGACATATTATCCCATGAGGCTAGTGCATAAAACAAGCAAGCATTTGCTGACATGAACTTGACTTCTGCAAACTCCACTTTAACCAATAATAGTTCAGTGAGCCTGACTGCCTGAGTAGCTTTTGACTGGCTTGACACACTAGCCCTTGGATGGAGACACCAGCTCATACATTTTGCCAGCAAATGAATGCACATTTGGGAGAAAGCATAAATATCATTACCATACATTAGAGCATCTCTAGTAATCGTACCAAGAACTAACAAGCATTACAACAGAATAGGGCATATAGAAAAACAAAAACCACAAGCACAAAGGGTGGGTGTTAAGATCCTGACTAAAAAAATTGAGATCCTCACCCATGTGCACAGTTTCAAAATTCATCGGTAAGGTTCAACTTTTTAACCATTAAACTGTCCTTTAGTTCAACGACTATAATTTGCAAACTACTTCCTTTTCTCCCAAAACCTGCTCCACGTTAACCAACTCAAAAGCGTGCTTTCCATTTTGCATTCATCTCCACAAATTTTGGTTTAAAATAACTTACAATTTTGGTTTCCATCACCCATCAACCTAAAAGCTCCCAAAGAAATAAAGAAAAGACTCCTGGAAACAGAGACAAGACCCCCAAATGATATCTTTTCCTTAAATACCTTCTAATTAACCTGTATCAAAGAAACAAAAAAAGTCGCGATACTCAATCTCTAGACTTGCCCATGCAACCCTGCAAAATGAACTGCTGAATATTTTTATACGTCTAGTAATTATATATTGCAATTAAGGAGAAGTTATTGTCTTAGTTATCACCTGCTTCCACGTCTTTCTATTTTTTCCACAGTATCTTTTAGCCAACTTCTCCAGAATAGTAGGCAAAATAGCTCAAAAGATTAATTTTGGCAGAATTAAAAGAGCAGATGATAGTTTCCAACAGAATTCACACATCATAAACTTTGTTCAGCCATACTAAATCTTGTCATATTTAGATTAATTTTGCTAGGACATCCTAAAAAAATGTATGAGTGCTCCAGCAGGTTTGTGCCTTCTGGAAACTGCTATCAAGACAATTTCAGTATAACCCACATTCATCAATGATGCAGTCCGCAACAACCAAACGACTCAATATTTGTATTATCTCGACTTTTTTTTTTTTTTACTAAGATTTGTTGAAGATGGACCAAATCTTTCTAATCCGTTTCATTAACATATCGGTTTCTTTTAGTGCTCTTTCAAGGAATTGTGCTTTTCAATACTTACTTCAGTCTTTATATCGTCTCTTGATTCCGAATAATGATAATCAGGATCCATTTAGTAAAAAAATAGAGAAAGCACCAGAGATCTCCTACAGAAGCAGCATGGACAAGAAGGAGAGACACATATAGGATCAAACTTGAGCACAGATTTCAGTAGATGATAGATGCAGTGACACCTGATTGCACAAACTGCTGGCAGTCAAACATCAATATGTGCACAAAATGAGCGCAGTGAAGATGAGAACGCTTCGCTGGACATGTGGGCATTCAGGAAATGATGTGATGTTAATAGAAAACGTGGCGTTGACCCAGTCTAGTATGCAAAATGCACAGATCGAAGGAAGGCCAGCGGATGCTCCAATCCAAGTATCCAACTCTAGGATGGATATGCATATCAAAACTGAAAAGGAGTAGAAAAACGTAGAGCGATGACGAAAGGAAGTAGCCCTGCTTCTTGGGAAGACACTTTGTGATTGTTTGTTTTGACTGATGCTCTCTATGAATTTCAACTCAAGGTGGGCAAACGCAAACTAGACATCACACCTCGAACTAGCATATCATATCATAACAACCATCATTAAATAAACTAAGTGGGATGAGCCTATAAATCAAGAAAAGAAGAAGTACATGACACAAGTGAGTTCTTGTTACCCAATGAGAACACCTTCTCCAACCCCTGCTCCTGAAGCACCAAAAGAAAAAAGAAAGAGAAAAAGATCTACCCAGCATGAAACCAACCCATTTAAGAAGAACCCATTTTCAATCAATGAGCAAGATATGAAATGGGCAGGAAACGAAATCAAGAAGCAGCCCAAAAAAGAACCGGGTCTTTACCAGCGGAAGCCACGAGGGTGCAAGAGAGAGGGACCGAACTTGGGAGAGCGAAAGGCCTCGACTTTGAACTGCTCGTTGCAGAGTTCTTGATGGCGAACCCGCCCAGTCCGAAAGTCAATGCATTTGCTGCCATCTTTCTCTCTCAGAACGCTTCGAGAGAGAGAGAGAGAGAGAGAGAGAAGAGGCAGGTACTCTTCTCATGGGCTGATGGTGGTTCTTAATTTTGTGGTGGAAACTCGCGCTCTCTCGCCGCCTCTGTTTCTTGGACTTTGCTCTGTTTCGATTTTAAAAATCCCATTACACTCCTCTTCACATTTCAATTCATTTTCTTGCTGTTTTCTCTTAAAAGGTATAACATATATATTTAAAAACAAAAATATTGAGTGACAATGGAATTTCGGTGCAAAAAAATTGTCATGGTTTTTACTATTGAAAGTAAGGTTAAAACTGCGAAAAATTTTAAATTAGTACATTTATAATAAATTTATTCTAAATTTATTTTTTAATTATAAAAAACTTTAAATTAGTACATTTATGATAAATTCATCATTCTTTAATTTCCATTAAATTGAATTAATGTGACGGAAAAGCACGAAATGGGACGCTTAAAAACTTAAATCATTATATCCGTAAATTGTCAAGTATCATCCACCTCAACAATTTGACAATAAAATTTAAAAGAAACAAATGATGACTAAATTTATTATAAGTATATTAATTTAGAATTTTTGATTAGTCAAAAAATTAATTTTCAAATAAATTTATTATAAGTGTATCAATATATTACTATCCTCCAAATTCTAGCAATTATTAAGCCTTTGTTTGTTTTGCGACCGAAAATTAAAAAACTTATATTTGTTTGGCGAAAATTGAAAATGAATAACTTAAAAAATATTGTTGAAAATGATTGATAAATGTAAAATATTTTCATTGTCTACGAAAATAATTAGATATAAATTATCATCAATAATAAAAAAAAAATTATCAGTTATATTTCAAATAGTATAAACGATCTTTTAAAAAAAAAAAATTAATATCATTCTTTTTTGCATCATTGTTTTTCGCAAAACAGACAATGCCATTCCTCCCATGCACATTGGATCCATCATCAGTATATATGACGACGACCTAAATGATACTTGTTGCCAGCCCTAGCAAACTAAGAACGAATCGAACGAGTACTAGAAAAGAAAACCAAATATTTTGTTCATCTGAAAATAAATCCACAGCCAATCTCAGACTCGCATATTTGCTGATGACTGGATCGGTGAAAAATTCTCACTTCCCATTTTCAAAAATAAATCAAAATAATAAAAAGAAAAACTACAGTCCTCATAAGAGGAAGCAGATGAAGATTAGTAAAGCCCCAGTTTCAGCAATTTTCCTTCATCCATCTGCAAATTTACCAAAACCTTACACAATCTAGCCTGCAAATTTATTAAACAAAAACTAAGGACACTTTCAATCGCAAACAATTCGCTTAACCATCATGAAGGAGTAGCCACAGCCTCCTTTTCCTCGGTTAAGAATGGAATGGGTTTTGTCGGGGCAGGCAACCGTCCTATGCTATCGACCTTGTCCATCTGCTTCGGAGGCGGTCTGGCTGGTTTTGGCAACAATCTGCCTTTCTTCTCGAACCACTCCGGTTTAACCAATGCCTGCAAGCCCAACTTGTTGTAGTACACTCTTCTGACAGAACCACCGGCAGCTTCTACTGCTGCTTTTGCCCGAACAGTGACCCTTGACACCTGGAGACACAATCAAAATTGTCACTTTTCTTTCGCAGGCATGAAGCATGCACTATGAGCTTTTGATTATTCAAAGTGTCAAATTGATTGGGATTATCATACTAAGGAAAGGTCAGCTAGCATGTTGCTTTCAGAGGCATGAAGCATGCGCTATGAAATTTTTAATTATCCAAAGTGTCAAAAAGATAGGCATTATCATACTAAGGAAACGTCAGTTAGCATGTTGCTTTTGGCCTGTGGACCCACAAATAAATTGCAGTAGAACAATCCCTGAGAAAAGTCGAGCTTTGAGCTTACTCTTTGGCAACATAATATATGAGCTATGCATGTACATGGTAATCAAGTACATGTTGCCAAATTAAGTACTTAATAAGAAAGGTAATTTACCCTATAAGTATCACAAATATACAAGAGGAAATGAACATAGTAAGCATCAATAGAAAATAAGTTCATCCAAGAAAGGTGACATGCACGGGCATGTCAATCAAGAACCTCATAAGGAAGGTAAATATATGTCAGACGAAGAAAGAAGTTACATTTGTTACCTATCAAAAAGCAATTCAAATAACCAAAACATCACACACAATGACTTTACTATTTTCAAAACTAAAACTTTCCAAGCCCACAATATGAAGTCCTTTACCTATCCCAAATCAGAGATCATGAGTTGCAAGGCCTTCTATCACCCAGGAAGTATTTAGATGACCAAGGAACTTGCCTTAGAGAAGTTAAAGAAATCTAAAGACGCTCCGGCAGTTGCCCTCATTGTTAAGGAAAGGTAAACAAGCTGAATTCTCTCTTTAAGTTGTCCGGAGGATCTGTTTTTTAAGGTGCACATGTGAGGTTGTAATGTTATGTAGTTAAAATATCATTGTTAGCCCTTAACTCATTAGCTTAAACTTTTGAGTAAAAGTGAGTCCAATTAAATATATTAAGAGACTCAGAATTGGGTTCCTGCTAGGTGATTTTCCCTATAAAGGTAGCAGGCCTCTACTACATTGACCCCACAAATGGTATTGGTGTCTGGTATATATCTCAAGGAAGGAAAATCCCGGACATGGCTCCCTAATCGAGGTGGCAGATGGTGTCCTAGCTAGCCGCTAAGCTAGGCTAGGCCAAGGCAATTGAGGTGGAGTAGAAGGGTAAATGTTGCCCTTACTGATATCTTGCCAAAATTGGCTGGGCCAAAGTGGAGATTCTCGAGTGATGATAATGTTGGTGAGGAAGAATGCCTAGATTAACGGGAAGTAGGCCTAACACAAGAGGCTCACACAAGAGGGGGAAATTAATTAAAGTACACATATAAGAGTGTTGGGAGAAAGAAATGCCACGTTGGGGATATGGTATACTCAATATATCCTAATTAGATCATAACTCATTTGACTTAGAACAAATGATCAAGCTATGTACGTCAACTGTCTGAGTTGGGCACCCCATGCAAACACAAATGAACAAAACCTGGTTTTATAATTTATTTTTTCCCCAAGGACTCATTGTTTCCCCCTAGTATAACTCATTTCCCAAGGTTTGACACCTTAAGTTCACTTTCGGAAGAGTTTGTACTCCCATTAGTACATTTCATCTCATCTAACAAAAGGGAACCGAAAGTAAATGAGGACCTTTTCCTTGATTGCATGGCACATCAACCAGGGTCAGCAAGAAAGGAAGAGTTTAGAAACATAGTTACCTCCAGGTGAATTGGCCACTGTATTTGCTCAGCACCTCGTCCCATCAATCTGACTCCATCCTTAATCTGCTTTCCTATAGCCGCTACATCCTATCACAAGAACAATTGTTACCAATGTGAAGCAATGCCCATAACATACATGGCCGAAATTCAAGTATATGCAATGGCAATACCTTGAGAGTTTTCATCGTAATTAACTCAGAGGAATCAATTTTCCCGGCGTTTATGAGCGTTGCAATTTTTCCCAATCCAACAGGCTGCCATAGTAGGTAGGAAGAAAAAACCAAGCAAAGAGGTCAGGGAGTCAGGAAACAAAATATAAGTGCTCCTAAGAAAAGGCTGAGAAATCAATATAGCTGTCTGAAGCAAAATCACTCAAGAATAGCGCAGATAAAGCATACTTAACAAGTCTCATCATTTAGCACAATCACAACAGTGGATAGTAGAAGAGATGACTACAGTATTCAATTCACTAACATCGGTACAGTGCAATCTAGGGGAAAACATCATAGGAAGGATCAACTAAATCAAGATTTCTTCGCCAGCAGACAGCGAATGAGCAACATCTACCCAGCTTCTTCTGTCCCAGACCAACACAATCCAATGGACATGCTAACACCTAATGCTCTCTATTTTTGAGACCACTTTTACCATCAGTAAGCTGTCCCAGCGCAGTAAACCGGGACCAAACTACTACTCCCAGAAAAATGCTAGATATTCATATGATTCCAGAACTCGAATGTCGGAATTAACTTCTCTCCAATCATTTGGAAGCGACATTCAAACGTACATCCAAAACCAGAAGCAGCACACTCCTCGGTCCTCCACAACCGAAGCGCACTGCAAGAACTCAGACATATCTACTGCTGCCAACCCATTACGCCCACAACACGATAGCCACGATATCTCCAAATTTCTCCACAAGAAGAACAAAGCACGAGGCATTCGAAGATCAACCCACGAAGCGGAAGCAGCGCACCTGGAAAGTGAGGCTGAAAGGGTTCTTGAAGCCGCGCTTCGGCACGCGGCGGCGGAGCGGCGTCTGCCCGCCCTCGAAGCCGAACTTATAGGTCCCCCGCGCCTTCTGCCCCTTGTGGCCCCGCCCCGCCGTCTTCCCCAGCCCGGAGCCGATCCCGCGCCCCTTCCGCTTCTTCTGCTTCTTGGGTTGCTTGTCCCTGAGGTCGTTCAGGCTCAGCAAGCTATAAGCCCTGACCCCGCCGCCGCCGCCGCCGCAGCATTGCCCGCGGCCGGCGAGGGCGGGGCCCGGAAGGAGGTGGAGATGCCGGGCGGGAAGAAGGAACCGGAGCGGCGGCGGCGGCGGCGGCGGAGGCCGGGAGATGAGGGCGGGCCTGGAGAGGGAAGAGGAGAGAAGGGAGGAGAGTCGCCGGCGGATCATCGTCGCTGGCCGCTTCTTCTGTCTGTCATGGAGTTCAAGAATCGGAGGAAGAGGGGATTTGAGAGTGAGAAGGTGGAGTTCAAGTGGCCATTTCTTGGGTTAGGGTTTTGGAAAGTGCAAAAATGGATTTTTTTTCTTTTTTCCAAAAAAGAAATGTTTTTAATTAAAAAAAACCCATGATATATTTATGCCCAATTTACATTTTTATTTTACAAAAAGAAAATCGAATTGGTTAGTGCATGTGCATTTTAACCGAATATTGGGCGGGATACTCGCAAAGAATAAATATGAGTTACATCCGCTGGTATAAAGATTTATTATTCAAGGAAAATTAATTTGGTGTGAATATGTATTGAAATACTAGTTTGAAATTTTTAATGGTACTAGCCTTAAGTATGTACATTTTCCACACGGCTCTTTATTTTCCTTTCTTTGTTGAATTGATTTTGAAATTTCCTTGATAATAAGTTCTCAATATTTAAATTTAGGGATGGTAACATAAATAATTCCGAATTTTAACTCAATATGCAAAGTCGTTTCTGAACTTTTAACTCGTTAAGTATGATTTTTGACAAAACATCAATTTAATTTTAAGGTCACATAATATCTTTAGTGTAGCAAGTTTGATCGTGATATTTTAGGAGAAATTTTAAATAAGAATTTAAAATGTTCTCATTTTTTTTAAATAAGAGTTAGAAATATACCTTATGTCAAATAAATTATTGAAGTGGTTATGATTATTTCAAATAAAGGTATGAAATGACTATGATTTTTTCAAATAAGGGACAAACCTTGTCAATCGCCAATCAATTAAATATTTCAATTGATCAAATAGCAAAATTAATTTTTAATTATAATTTTTTCTTTTCTTTTTCTTTTTAGCAAGAACTTGACGACCCTCGCTAGCCATTGGTAAGGGTTGGCACATCCTTGCTGATCATGGGAGAGGCGATCCTCGCACAAATATGGTGAGGGCCTACCTTAATGGTTGCGAGGGCGGCCTCCCCTATGTGAGGTGACCTCACTTGAATTTTGTGAAGGTCAAATCTTGTCAATGGTTGCGAGGGCAAACTCCCCAAAGGTAAGGCCGTCCCTCATCTATGACCTATGAGGATGGGCCTCACCAGATCAAGCAAGGGGAATCTCACCTAGCTCTTTTCAAGCAAGTTGGGTGGCCGGCCATGAGCAAAGAAAGAAAAATAAGAAAAAAGGGAAAAAAAAACTTGATTTTTTAAAGAAAAAATTAAATAATGAAATTGTCCTTAACTAGCTAAAAAGTCGGGCTTTTATTTGCAATAAAGTCAACTTTAAATATTTATTTGAAATTTTTTCCGTTATTTATGAAAAAGAAAATTAGATTTTATCTGTAAAAAAAATATTTTGTTGGCCATAGTCTGTAAAATTTATTTATCTTGTTAGGGTTTCTCTGTCCTACTTATGTCAGCAACTCCAGAGCTTCCATTTCTCAACGCAGAAAGAGAGAGAGAGAGAGAGAGAGGGACTGCAATGGCGACAGTGAATTATGCGGTGCGGTGCTTCGTCGCGAACCCTTCTGCGAAGAACCCTTCAAAGCCCCGGCCTTTCGTCGTCAGATGCTCGGTTCCCCTCTCCCCTTCTCATGACGCCTCGACCGGTACCGGCTTTGGACCCTTTTCTTGATTTCTTTATCTGGGTCGGTTTTCTTGCGGGCTGTTGTTGTTGTTGTTGTTGTTGTTCCTTTGAATTGTTTCGTTTTCCGAGGTGGGTCCGCATTGCCCGCGACGTGTATGTTTGTATGCTCGCGCTTTGCTCCGTTCGAATGCGTTGACATGCGCGGGGGCGTTCTGTGATGTGATATGGCGTTTTCTTGGTTGAGCCCGCAGCTGTTCAAGAAAGACCCTGGAAAGTAGCCGATGCGAGGCTGGTCCTGGCGGACGGTTCTATTTGGAGGGCCAAGTCGTTTGGGGCTCCGGGAACGCAAGTTGGAGAAGTCGTTTTCAACACCTCCCTGACCGGGTACTAAGATGTTTTCAATAAGTTGTTTCCTTAGTGTCATATGTAAGATTTATGTGATTTTCCCCGCAGTTGTTAGAGAATGTACGGATGCATGGATTCTTTTGCTCGTACGAGACGAGAGTATTCATCTTATACATTTTTCTTTTCTGTTTGAAATTCTTGGGATAGTATATTGTTATACGTAATTCTCGGTACAAGTAATCTGGTGATGCTTCGTGGCAGCTATACATCAATATGTGCTAAAACTGAGCGTAGCGAATATGAGAATGCTTCTTTGGATGAGTGGGTACATGAGAAAAGGTATGATGGAAGAGGAACTTATTAGAGGGAGGGTAGGTGCCACCTCATTCGAGGACAAGATGAGAGAAGCTTGTCTGAGATGATGTAATCGCGTTGGAGTGGAACTATGGCGGTCTAGTGAGGAGACATGTCAAGCAATGGATAATAGGTGAAAAAGAGGAGGGAAATATCTAAAAACACGTGGAAGAGGTGTCAAGGAAAGAATTGGATTGTGAATATTTCAAAAGTCTTTATTTTCAATCGAGCACACTGGTGTGAAGATATGCATAGCTGATAAGTGGGACTAGGCTTGTCGTCATCATCATTGTTTGTAAGCAGATCACATAACATAACTTAATTAGACAAATACACAACTCAAGATACATGAAAGCTTCCATGGCTAATCGTTAAGTACAGATTTAGCCCTCTAACTTGTGGTCTTTTGTGCAATTTGGTCCTCTAATTAATTGGATTATGCAATTTGATCCCCTGATTTTCATTTTGTGCAATCAAATCCTACAATTTCTGCAACGCTTTCAGAAGCCGAGATAAAGGAGAATTAAAGAAAATTTGGCAAAAAACAATATGACTGAATTATATGTAATCCATCAAGTTGGATAACCATGTCACCTATGGGTTAGATTTAGGTGTTTCTGTTTCAATTTCAAGTTGACATGCTTATCATTTCTTAAGCAATTTGTTTGCAGAATGAGTGATTTTTACGAGATGAGAGGACACTTTGTTGTTGTCTTTGTTGGTTTGTTAGTTTTGACATAATGTAGTTATTCATCATATAAAGATGGTAAAGATTTCTTTATAATGATGGGAGAATTCCTTTTAATTGTACTCTTTAATTTGATGAATTTTTTTTTTTTGAATTATGTTGTTCAGCAAGCCAACTTGATTTTAGGTAGTTCCTTGTGTGCTTATTTCTGGAGATAGCATGCATGAGTTAACAGTTTTCTTCAAAGGAAAGTTTTCCTGTAGTTTGTTATTAGACAAGATGGAGATGTTCGTCTCCCCCATTTTGGTGTATGAAGTCCAACATCTGTCAACTACTTGAATCTCAGGTATCAAGAAATTCTCACAGACCCGAGTTACGCTGGACAGTTTGTCCTGATGACAAACCCACATATTGGCAATACTGGGGTTAATTTTGGTGAGTGAAATTTTTTCCATGCATTCTTGCTCTGGTGGTAGTTTAAAATCTGAGCCATTGACTCCTTGTCAGATGATGAAGAATCAAGGCAATGCTTCCTTGCTGGCCTTGTCATTCGAAGTTTAAGTATCAGGCATGTTCCTCCTCCATTTCCTGTGTTGTTGAGAAAATAAGACTCCAAATTTTATATGATTTAGTTTTCCGCATTGTGCAGCACTTCAAATTGGAGATGCACAAAAACATTGGGTGATTATTTGGCAGAAAGGAATATCATGGGAATATGTGAGTCATAGCCGGCATCAATTTTTTTAAGTTATCAAGTCAAACTACCAATAGTTCATTAACTTTGCACTAGTTACTTACTCATCGAACTCACGTTCTTGCCTTTGTTTCTGTTGCAGATGACGTTGACACACGTGCAATCACCCGCCGATTAAGGCAAGATGGAAGCCTTATTGGTGTATTGAGCACAGAACAATCAAAGACAGATGAGGAACTTTTGGAAATGTCACGTTCATGGGACATTGTCGGTGAGAATTTGGTTAAACGGATAAAAATGGCTTGTGAATTTTGTAAGTTTGAAATACTGAGTTTTATCTTATCTTTAGGTGTCGATTTGATCAGTGGGGTTTCATGTAATGCTCCTTATGAATGGATCGATAAAACAAACTCAGACTGGGAGTTCAACTCAGGTGGCAGGGCTGGAGATAATTTTCGTGTCGGTACCATATCCAATTTCCTAAACCAGTGATTCTTTCTACAATCTGATTGACATTTTGAAATGTATTGTCATGTTTCTTAATCAATTGAAGGTCGTAGCGTACGACTTCGGGATTAAGCAGAACATATTGAGGCGGTTAGCATCTTACGGCTGTAAGATTACCGTAGTCCCCTCGACATGGCCAGCATCAGAAATTCTGAAAATGAACCCCGATGGAGTTCTATTCAGCAATGGCCCAGGAGATCCATCTGCTGTTCCTTATGCTGTTGAAACTGTCAAAGAAATAATTGGCAAAGTCCCTGTTTTTGGAATTTGCATGGGTCATCAGTTGCTTGGCCAAGCCCTAGGTGGCAAAACATTTAAAATGAAATTTGGTCATCATGGAGGGAATCATCCAGTCCGGAACCTTCGCAATAGCCGTGTGGAGATTAGTTCTCAGGTGTGTTATTCTCATTGAATTTTGTGATCTTGTTCATGTACTTGTGGTATAGTCCATTTATGGCCCAGAGAATTGGCGAGACTAGTTCATAGATTCGAGAACAGAGATGAAGTACTGTAGAGAGCAAAAGAGCCTAGCATGTCTGTTGCAGAAAGAGTACTGATTTCTTTTCTTGTATTATTGCAGAATCACAACTATGCAGTTGACCCTGCTTCATTGCCAGAGGGTGTGGAAGTGACTCACATAAATCTTAATGATGGGAGCTGTGCTGGCCTGGCCTTTCCTACATTAAAGCTAATGTCTCTTCAGTACCACCCTGAGGCATCCCCAGGACCCCATGATTCTGATACCTGTAAGTGTTTCACTGATTGTGATACTTTCGCTTTCATGTCAACTGGTCCTCTAAATCTTGGCCAAAGCACAGAATATTATTTTTATCAGTTTTATTAATTTTTTACTGAGGAAAATTATTAAACAAATGATGGTCTATGTTCTATTACTATCTCAAAAAGTTTTCAAGAGTGTAATTTCTTGGATTTCTTCTATGGTAGTTTGTAGGAACTTTAACTGCTAGTTAATAAAAGTGATTGTTGTTGCTACAGCTTTTGAGGAATTTATACAGCTCATGAAACAAGCCAAACAGGCTGCTTGAGTGACATCATCCTTATGAGACTTTGGATTGGATGGCATGCATCCGGTGCCGAATGATGAAGATGGTTGGGAATTCTCAATGAGTTCCTGTCCAATTTTTGACAGGATTATCACTAGAAAAGTTCCATCTACCATTTACTTTTCTTAGCTATTAGACAAAAATGAAGTATTTTCGTAGGAGTCACTCCGTATCCCTTGAGAATCAGATTAGTGACCATGAGGATGGAGCTTTTATGTAATGCAGTTGTGTCTGCAACTGATCTGAGGTGTTAGCCAGTTATCTGCTGTACTTACTCTTCCGCTAATGCAATGTAATGCTCTGTTCTTTAATGTTGCATATCTTCCTACTTTCTGGCAAGCTTTGCATCATTGTCAATATCAGCTCCGGCGATCCCCTCCCAGACTAACAGAAAGTCTCCGCTAGGGCCCATTTCATTCTTTATTCCATTCGATTGTATATTGCCGCTCTCTCTGGCTCGCTCACACGACTGGTTGGTCATCATTATGCGTGCGAATCTGATTTGATACGACCAGATTTTCTTTGGATAAACGCTAATTGACGCTGTAGATGATCATGTGAATGGAAAATACAAGCGTAATGAGTGCAAAATTAAGGCACTTGTAGCTTATCATTGTGGGTGGTTGAAGCCTGAAGGGGCTGTATGTGCTTCTTTCCTAGTTGTAACTTTGCTTCAAAGATCGTCAATTGAAACAGAGAGGGCACTACTGCTCGTAAAGGCCAGGTGGGTTCACTGAACGAGTATGGTAACTTCGTTACGGCAGGGTTGAATTATGCTTCGGAAGTACTCAAAAATCTGGACGGGAGTTGGTTCAGCTTTTGTTATTGAAGCCATTCGTATTTGACACTCCAAGCGAAACAGCAATCATTGAATTACCAAACGTTAATGTTCAAGGCACGGTTGCGGGTATCGCGGGCGACCTCATCGGACGTGTTGTGTAAAGCTTGTCAAGAAGATGGTCCTCGCTGACACGCAATTTTTTTCGGGGGTGTCGATTTGGTTCATGGTTTCATTAAATTGAAATTGATGATTTTTAGTCTGATTCTAATTTCAAGTGGGAAGTGGATTGGACCAATTTACTTTTTTTTGTATTTTTGTTACTTGAAGAAAAACAATGTTTGCCTCTCATGCCTCCTCTTTTCCTCTCACCTCTTGTGCCAATCAATTAGGGGGAAGAAAAAGAACTTGTTAGAATCAAAACAAGTAGGCAAAGCAAGAATGAAGGAAGGTTGACACCTCATAAGCCTCATAGATCTGTTTGAACTTGGCCTCAATGTCTTTATGCTCGTCGGGTTCTTGTCGGGATGCCACTTCATGGCCAGCTTCCGGTAAGCCTTCTTCGAGTTGTCATCTTTGGCATTCCCATCCACCCCCAACTTCCCGTGTCTTGAAGCTCAATCTGCCTATGCTAGACTCGCAGAACGAAAAGAAAGGGAACCGTCCACCCCAACTTCCCTTGTCTTGAAGCTCAATCTGCCCATGATAGTGTCACAGGCCGACAGATTCCTTGACCGCGGAATGACCCGTGCCACGGAATTTGCCAAGCCAGCCTTCCTTCTATAGCTGTTCCAATGAACAATACGGTGAATAGCTACTCTGTACAAGATCGTACCACACCCAGCTTCACCACAGCCAGCTTCACTCAAGCGTCTAGTCCATCGAGTGATATAGCAGATCTCTTTAGACTCAACAACTGATTTCGGTCTGCCATAACTTCGTCAGGAGAACGGCATCAAGTCCATCGAGTGATATAACAGATCTATTTAGGCTCAACAACTGATTTCAGTCTGCCATGGCCTTATCACGAGAACGACATCAGCTCCCAATCAATTTGTGCAAGGGAGGCCAACCCCGCCTTAGAGCTCCTAAGTGATATAATCATTCTATCCTAAAACTCCTAACACCAATCATGCTGTCGCCACTCCTACAGATCAATTGTCTTCATCCCCTTTGCCTCCTCACTTTTCACTCAATAATCCCAAGCACCGCTCACAAGTGTCACGAGTACGAGATGATTCACGGACTGTGACACTAGCCTCGCAGAACAAAAGGAAAGGGAACCTAGTCCAATCTCATGACCAAGCGATCCAATTCTCGATTCCTAGATAGGATCGGGTAGGACCAGACTTGACCGAGAACCCGGTAGGACCAGACTGGATCGAGAACCAATGCCCCTACAATGTGCCGACATAAGGAACGGCCTTGTGTTACTCAAATCCCATAAGCAAAATTTCAGAGACAATCATTGGTTTCATGAATTGTGAAAGAACTTTATTGACGCTGAGCCAGTCGACAAGGTATCCATCGCATCTCTTCCGTCGCCTTCTTTTTTAAAAGCACGAAAGTATTAATGATGATATCGAGCACTAACCGCAAACAATCATCAGGATTTGGGTATATAATTGCATGAGATGATTCCTGTGTCGTTCCAGGATCTTGCTCTCATTTTCTTGATTCTCTCAATTCCGAGAGACATTACTCAGCAAAGTACTTCCGGGAGAAAGAAGATTAAAACATCCTGCAGAGTGACGGCTAGTGTACTTGCGGCATAGCACAGCACGTTTTGCACAAGATAAGTTGATCATAATGGCAGAGAGGTCGAAAAGTAAAAGATAAAGAATCTCCAACCAGAAACTTAATAGGAGAGTAACAAACCTCAAACCGAATATAATCCTCATACAATATTGACATTAATGTCCAGGGAAAAAAACTTAATATACGACCAAAATGAGCAATTAAGAAGAAGCACCACAATCCCAATCCCTCTAAATGACATACTAGAGACAAAACCTGACTATGACTGGCAAGAACTTCAATACCAATTTTTTGGTCACTCCATACCAAGAGGACCATTACAAAGTTGCTTCTTGAAGATAGTGATCACATAATGATCACAATGAAGCATTGTACTTGAAGAAGCTATAGTACATTTGACACTCCCAACGTGCCCCCTCCATCACCAGCTCCATCGCTACTTCATAAAACTTGAGTTCGCAAGACATGACAGAAAAAACCAACAAAATAGCTCACCAACAAAGACCTTGCTGGGTTTAGAAGCATTTCCTGTGGACGATGGATGGACCAGATTCATCATACTCACCCTTGGAAATCCACATCTGGCGATTTGAACGAAAAGCAAGTGGGTCAGTACCAAGCCAAAAGCAAACATGTTTGTGAATACCACAAAAACCAAAAAGCTACAGAGTCAAAAGAAGTAAAGCAAAGCAAATTGCAAGAAACAAATCTTTACCTGCTGGAAGGTACTGAGAGATGCAAGGATTGACCCACCAATCCAGACACTATACTTTCTCTCGGGGGGTGCAACCACTTTGATCTTCATGCTGCTCGGAGCAAGAGCAGTAATCTCCTTGCTCATCCTGTCTGCGATACCCGGGAACATAGTAGAACCACCACTAAGCACAATATTTCCATAAAGATCCTTCCTGATATCGACATCGCACTTCATTATGGAGTTATAGGTTGTCTCGTGAATGCCGGCAGCTTCCATTCCAATCAACGAAGGCTGGAAGAGGACCTCTGGACAGCGGAATCTCTCGGCCCCAATTGTGATGACTTGTCCATCAGGAAGCTCATAGTTTTTCTCGACAGAGGAGCTGCTCTTAGCAGTTTCCAGCTCTTGTTCATAGTCAAGGGCAACGTATGCGAGCTTTTCCTTCATGTCACGGACAATTTCCCGTTCAGCAGTGGTGGTGAACATGTAACCCCTCTCAGTGAGAATCTTCATGAGTGCATCAGTAAGATCACGACCAGCGAGATCAAGACGGAGAATGGCATGTGGAAGAGCATAACCCTCATAGATTGGGACAGTGTGACTCACACCATCACCAGAATCAAGCACAATACCTGTTTAGATGAATAAAGGAATTTATACTTAATAAAACTAGACTTGGAAACAAGGGCAAGATTCACAGATACGAAATTTGACAAGAAAGAAGAACATTCCGTACCAGTTGTACGACCACTGGCATACAGAGACAGAACAGCCTGGATTGCAACATACATGGCCGGCACATTGAAAGTCTCAAACATGATTTGAGTCATCTTCTCTCTGTTGGCCTTCGGATTGAGAGGCGCTTCAGTTAGAAGGACTGGATGCTCTTCCGGAGCAACACGGAGCTCATTGTAGAAGGTGTGATGCCAGATTTTCTCCATATCATCCCAGTTGCTGACAATACCATGTTCAATGGGATATTTCAAGGTAAGAATACCTCTTTTAGATTGGGCTTCATCACCAACATAGGCATCCTTCTGACCCATTCCAACCATGACACCAGTATGCCGTGGCCTACCCACAATACTGGGAAAGACTGCCCTCGGAGCATCATCACCTGCGAATCCAGCCTGCAAACAAACATATGATAAAGAGCCCATATAGCTAGTCATATTTCTGAAACCACGAAAATCAACTTTCTACATTTTTTTTTTCAGACAATGGTAGCAACCAACCTTGACCATTCCGGTCCCATTGTCGCAAACGAGGGGCTGAATATCCTCTGCATCGGCCATTTTCAAATGATATTAACCTGCAAGTAGCTACAAATTAATGAGCTTAATCGAGGCACAAAAGATTACTGACCAATTCAAATGCACACAAAAAGTACTTCATCTTTCCTTACTATTCTTATTATTGCAAGAAGTTGTATTTATAAATCGATTTCTCTTTTTTGTCCTTTCAAAAACTTTACAACCATAGGTCCTTCATTTTAAGCTTCAAGAAATCATTTTCCTTGTCTTGTAGCTTCAAGCTACTGCCACTCATCTTCAGGAACTCAAATAACAGCACGTAATACTAGAACCTCTAAACCTAAAAGTCAGCAAGATACAATTGAAAATAAGCATCTCAGGATTTCACCCCCATCGAGATCACAACAAATCATGCAGAGCCTCTATTTCCACAAATGAATCAGACATCCAAGTGTTTGCATTGTTGGGTTCGTTCGACAACTAATATTTGGAATGACTGTTGTCCCAGCCATGACATTGCAATTCACCGCGAGTGAGGAGGTCATGGGAAAGAAAGGTAGAACAAACTAGATTGCCGCATTTACATTTCCACGTATATAATCAAACATATCCTATTACTAATTCCAGTAAAATCCACACCACTTTCCGGTAATCATCCGATATCATCAAACGAAAAAGATAAGCTTTTGACGTAGACCCTGTCTTACGAAAGAAAAGGTCAATCAAAGTCCCTGAGCAAAAATTACAACACATGACACAGCCAACCGTCAAGAAGTGGAAACTACCCAAAACTCCAGCCAAGGCAAACCACCACAGGATGGAACCAAGAGCCAAGAACCACATACAGATCTAGAAACACAAGAACCAGACCCAACCGATCGACGCGCGCGATCATGCATGAGACATCCAACAACCCATTTTCCAACGACAAGCAAAGGATCCGTCATCAACCCACGGATCGGCAACACAAGCACCCCCCGCAAAAGCCAAGAAAACCCAACGGGGCAAAGTTCCCAAGACCCGGGACGATAAGCCGGCGACTTTCCCACACCCAGATGAACGCACGCCCCGAATCGCATCGACCCAGAACCGATCTACCCAAGAAACAACAAGAACCGAAGAGCACGCACGCACGCATCGGGACCCAAGAATCATTTCAAATTCCAGATCTGGAAGCCCGGATCGGAAAGGAGGGGGAACCCAAATGCCGGATCGGAGGTTGCTTACGTGGGAGCAGGGAGACGACGGGAGAAGAGCCGAAGCCGAGCCTCCCGGACCACCGGCGGGCTCTGGTTTTCCTTCTCGGCCGGAGTGAGCTAGAGAGAGAGAGAGAGAGAGGAGAGAGATTCGAAATGCAGATGAAATGAAGTGGGGGGGGCACGGCCAAATTTGGGAATTTAAGAGCAGAAGGAATCATTCCCACCACGAGAAATGATAGCGTGACCTGGCTCATCCCTCACCCTCCCCCCACACACTCCCCAACCCCCCACTTTTCCCCTTTTCCCTTTTTTAATTTTTTTAATTTTTAATTTTTAATTTTTAATTTTTTATTTTTATCTCTCATTGATCTTAGAAAATGAGGAAAGGGAGAAGAGGAAAAGAGTGGGAAGTTAACATGAATAAGGCACTAATTCCATTGGCCATAGATCACCAAAAAGATTGGATGAACACTCTTCTTATTGATTGATGACAGCATGATGGGGATGTTTGTGCTATGTTCCTTTTCCCAATCTTCAATTTCTTTCCTCACCAACTTGATTAAGGATAGGAATGTCTGAACATGGATTTTGAGCGGCGCGTGCTTGATATCTCGTCCGTCCATCTAAAACAATTACGATATGCCAAATATAATAAATGTCTATTGTGTTTATTACTTTTTAACCGAGTTGACTTCTTCTTAGATTAAAACTCTTCGATTCTTTAAAAACTCGTACACATCGACATTTTAAATTGTTCGACGATTTTAAAAAAATTGAGAAAACTTAACATCTCACTTATTTCGCAGTAGAACTTTAAGTAGATTGTCGTGCGAATTTAAGTTTGATCTTATTGGAATTTGAGGTTTGGAATCCGTCTATTATAAATCTATGAAAAAAAATGTAAAAATAACTTTTAAAATCATTCGAACTCTTTTACAGCTTTTCAATATCAAAATGATTTTTTTCCATTTTGGCTAGAATTAGGTATTTTCCTTTTTGTCGATTTTAATTGTACCCAACAATGTCACATTGAAACACACTTTTTTTCATATCGTGTTAAGAATTGACAATTCACACATATCTAATGAAAGTTATATTTAAGTGTATGCGCATGCAAAATCTGATTTTATATTAAATCAACTTGTATCTCATATGGTGCACTACAATATATATATATATATATATATATATATATATATATATATATATATATATAGACAATAGCATATTATATAATTAAAGGGAAAACTACATAAGTAAAAAAAAAAATGAAAGAGGAAATAACAAGTGGGAAGTAGGTGAAGGTGAGATTGGCATTGAAAGCTACCCTTCCTTGTATACATGGTCAACAACTCAATCAATATACCCACTTTCATGTATTTAGAAGATTATTTATGAGACGACGCCTTTTAACATTTGACAGCTATAGCCTATCAAGTTTATGTAAACTTAAATGGAAAAGGGCCATCAAAGTGCCCTCCTTTACAGTCACGTTCCCTTTCATAGGAATGTGTGTGGGGCTAACGAAATTAAATACTTTCTAAATTCTAAAGATTGATGAAACAAAGTGAAGACAAAGTCATGAGATTTAGTTTGTTTATTCATAATCATAAACTGATTCATGGTAGAATTGATTATATTTTATTCCATTTAATTTCTTTGTAAAAATGCTAGAATCTCCCACACTTTTCATTCAATATCGGAAAGAAAAAGAAACTTTAGAAAAAAGGATGAAATCGCTAAAATGCTTTTACAAAATCGCACATCCTTTGATTAATTGCTAATTTAATTCCAATTTTAAAATAAAAATAATGTGCACTTGTTCTATTGTTTTTCTTCTGAGCTTGACCAATAATAGAAAAAATTAAAATAATTTGGAATTCCTCATATAAGGATTGATTTTCTTGAACTTTTTCGGTATATTTTGTTGCACTTATAAATATAAAACTTCAAAAATAGATAAAGATATATAGACAAAAAAGAAAAAAAAATTTGAATTGTCCAATGCACTTGAAACAATTAAATGAGCAGTAGTCGCATCCACATCAACACATATAGAGGAGCGCCACTAACGAGGGACAACGCCACGTGGTTCAATTCAAAACACCAGAGTACAAGGATTTGAAATTTGAGGATTGAAATTGAATATTAGGTGGATCTGTTGGGGCAGTTATTTAATTCTCTTAAGATTGTCTAGGATTTTGTGCAATTGGGGGGGGGGTGAATTTGAAAAGTTCAAAGAGGTACTAAAAAAAAAAAAAAAAAATTAGAGAAGAAAAAGCTGATTCCAAGCTATGCTTAAATTATTCTTGGCGGCATGTTTGTCTTTCTGTCACATGGAGCAGCATCAGTTTGTTCTATTGTACCTCTTTGGCATGATTATGTATAAATACCCCACTAAAATCAACTCCATATTAGTTCTAGCGGGCATCAAAATGAAAAAAAATTCCAATAAAAACCTCAAGTAAGGGGGATTTCTCAGAATAGTTTTCGAAGTTGATTTTTCTTCAAATAATGCCCTGAAGTGATTGATCCAATCTCAAATAATATTATAACATCACCGGTAAGCTAAATCTTTGCCGGTTGATTCATGCACCTAATTCTTATTATCTTTTTTTCGATTGCTTAAACTGCCGAGGTACGTCTTCTCTAATGCACATTAATGAAGGACAAAACCTGCCGTGACCCTCACACTACATCTGTAGAATATAGAAGAAAGGGACGCAAGAAATCGGCAAGACTTAAAGTTAAAAGTAAAACTAATTAAAATGGATTGTAGACCTAGTCCTTACCCATATTTAATGGGTTAAGTTATTATTTTTTAACCTATATTTAATAGGCTGAATTATTATATAAATTAATTATATTTATTAAATGAATCATAAATTGATTTAGAACAACAAAATAGAAAATAAAATATTTATTATATGATTCGGCACTTACTTACATCTAATCTACTTCCATGATTCTCTCTTACTAATCTACTTCCATGATTCTCTCTTACGGATCAAGCTTTACATCAACCCACTTTTATGATTATCTAATCTACTTCCATGATTCTCTCTTACGGATCAAGCTTTACATCAACCATTACATCAACCCACTTTTATGATTCTCTCTTGCAGTCAGCTCAATCTCGTGCTCACTTAATCTTGTGTTGGCTCATTCCATTATTAAATTTAGTTAAATATGAAAGTATTTTGGCAATATGAATCGAATTGAGTCGAGCATAAGTCACTAACCTTGCATTGTATAAAAATGAGTCAATTTGAGAGACTTGACCGGACATAAGCCCAACCGATCCACCACTTTAACTAGTTTAAGTTAACAGAGCATTGATTCATCATATCACAAACCGCTTGTGACACTAAAAAGCATACGACGGTCCTCACATGCTTTCATGCTTTCCCAATCTCCTGATGAAACTTCTAACCCACATGAACATAGGCATAACGGTATATACTCAAATCGATCGAATTTCCTTCTATTTTCCAGACCGGCGACACAACCTTTTAATTCTCGGTTCTAATGGATAATATAGACAATGCAAGTTCGAGCAAGAATCACATCAAGAACCTTCATGCAGATATTGAGTACACAATCGATCTGAGTCTCAGCCAAATGCTAGCAACTACATCCCTGGCACAGCATGCTCGGAACAAGAGTCAAGATTATAACAGACAGAAACAGATCTCTACCAAGAAACTTTGATGAGTACCCAACCTCAAACGGCATACAATATTCCTCACACAATATTGACATTACTGTTCCAGGGAAAAAAACTTATATATCACCAAAATGAGCAAACAAAGTAAGAGAAAAACAACACTCCCAGCTCCTTTTAAAACATCCTAGAAAGAGACTGGCTGACTAGCAACAACTTCAAAACCGATGTTCTGCTCACCACCACATACAGAGAGGACTACGACAGCATTGCTCCTCAGACATGGCGACAACAATCTGAATCATACTTCTCGAAAAGCTATGGTACATAAAAACCCCCAACATGCTCTCCACCAATTCCATCTTCTATGTAATGAAGCTTGAGTTCGCATGAAAGGACAGGAAATTCCCACATAATGACTCACCAAGACTTTGACTTTATTGGATTTAGAAGCACTTCCTGTGGACGATTGAAGGACCAGATTCATCGTACTCGCCCTTGGAAATCCACATCTGGTAATTTAAACATAAAGCACAGGGTCATTACTCGTTGCCAAGCAAAAAGCCAACATGATTATAAATACCATGACTAACTACAGAAGAATTAAGTAAAAAGAACTTGAACAAATAAAAATATTTACCTGCTGGAAGGTACTGAGAGATGCAAGGATCGACCCTCCAATCCAGACACTGTATTTCCTCTCTGGCGGTGCTACCACCTTAATCTTCATGCTGCTTGGAGCAAGAGCAGTAATCTCCTTGCTCATCCTGTCTGCAATACCAGGGAACATGGTGGAACCACCACTAAGCACAATATTGCCATAAAGATCCTTCCTGATATCCACATCACACTTCATGATGGAGTTGTAGGTAGTTTCATGAATTCCAGCAGCTTCCATTCCAATCAATGATGGCTGGAAGAGGACTTCTGGGCAACGGAACCTCTCGGCCCCAATTGTGATGACTTGTCCATCAGGCAGCTCATAGTTTTTCTCGACAGAAGAGCTGCTCTTAGAAGTTTCCAGCTCTTGCTCGTAGTCAAGGGCAACATAAGCCAGCTTTTCTTTCATGTCACGGACAATTTCCCGTTCAGCAGTGGTGGTGAACATGTAACCCCTCTCAGTAAGAATCTTCATCAGGGAATCAGTGAGATCACGACCAGCAAGATCAAGACGGAGAATGGCATGGGGAAGAGCATAACCTTCATAGATTGGGACAGTGTGACTCACACCATCACCAGAATCAAGCACAATACCTGTTCCAATAGAAAAAGAACATTTAAGAATGGGAAACTTGACTTCAATTTTAAAAAAAAAAAAAATGGCAGGATTGACTGGCTCGAACTTGAGGAAAAGAAAAAAATTACCCACCGGTTGTACGACCACTGGCATAAAGAGACAAAACAGCCTGAATGGCAACATACATGGCCGGCACATTGAAAGTTTCGAACATGATTTGGGTCATCTTCTCTCTGTTAGCCTTTGGATTAAGAGGCGCTTCAGTCAAAAGGACAGGATGCTCTTCCGGAGCAACACGGAGCTCATTGTAGAAGGTGTGATGCCATATTTTCTCCATGTCGTCCCAGTTGCTGACAATACCATGCTCAATGGGATATTTCAAGGTAAGAATACCTCTTTTAGATTGAGCTTCGTCACCAACATAGGCATCCTTCTGACCCATTCCAACCATAACACCAGTGTGCCGGGGCCTACCAACAATACTGGGGAAGACTGCCCTTGGTGCATCATCACCGGCGAACCCAGCCTGTGAAGATACAATAACGAAGTTCAAATTATCTCTACATACTTCAAGATCCATGAATATAAACTTAATGCACTTCTACAAACAATGGCAGTCACCAACCTTCACCATTCCAGTCCCATTATCGCAGACGAGGGGCTGGATATCCTCAGCATCGGCCATCTTTAAGAAATATTAACCTGCAAATAGCTACACAAATAATGAGATCAACCAAGTCACAAAAGATTACTCGCCACTTTAAATGAACAAGAGCATTTCGACATTTCCAACATGTTCTCTTGATTGATTGCTAAGATCTGAATTCAAAAGCAATAATTTTTTGATTTTTTTTCAGACACTCGTGTAAATTTACGTTTTCACAATTCAAGCATCAAGAATTCGTTTTCCCTTCCAGCCCAAAAGGGAGAATTCTTTTTTCATTGTCCTGCACGTTCAAGATGATGTCACTCATCTTTAGAAATTCAAACAGTTTCAAGTAAAATACAATGCTCAAGACCGAAAGAATGTCTATCTACAATCAAACAAATCACCCAATCAAACCAACACACGGATCAAGAAACAGAAAACGATACCAAACAGATCAACGCACCCGATCATACACGAGACAATTAGCCAGACATATTCAACAGGAAGCCAAAACACTCGGCAGGATCGGATCTATCGTCAATCACAGAGCTGACCCTCGATTCACTCAAAACAGATCACTACAGACCATAGATCGGCAGCACCAGCACCCGTAAGAACCAAGAAATCAGCCCACAAAAGCATCAAAACCCAACAGATATCCAGCAACATTCCCACATCCGAATCCCATCCGATCCGATCTACCCAGAAAGCAACGCAAAACTCGCCGGCAACCCACGAGAACCAGGAAAGAGAAGGCGGGACCAAACCACAGTCGCGGGCATCTAGATCTACGGCCAAATGGGAAGAAAGGAGCGAAATTTAACGCGGATCGGAGCTCTACCCGGATCGGGGATGCCCGAAAGACGGAGAAGAACCAAAACCCACCTCGGGATCGCGGCGGCTCCGGCGGCACTCGCGACTCGACGGCCTCGACGCGAAGGAGGACTGCTTCAAGAACGGAGGGAGAGAGAGAGAGAGACGGAGATGGCAAGCGAGAGTGTAATTTATATAGGGAAGAAGAGAGAGAGAGAGAGAGAGAAAGAGGGGGTTCGGAATGATTCTGAAATGCAAATGAAATGAAGAGAGAGAGAGAGAGAGAGAGAGATGGAAAATTGAGGGGAGGGAATTTGAGAGGACAGGAATTATTTTCACCACCGGGAGAAATGATAGGGTGACCTGGATGACAGCCTTTTCCTCACCCTCACCCACCTCAGCAACATAGCATCAAGGGGATTATTATATATATAGCCTTTTCTCCAACTTTTATCCAAGAAAATTCCCCCAATTAGTTTCTTAAATCAAATTAATCAGGGCTGTCCTGACACTTATTTGAAATTAAAGCCCAACACCAAAATTGGAGATCACAAAAGTAAAAAAAAAAAAAATTCAAAGGCTTCTTTTTGTTTCGCATAACGTAAATAATTTTAAAAATGTTTCTTCGAAAAATGATCATCTCTGTTGTTTAGGATGATAAAAAATATAAAAATATTTTAATTATCTATGAAGATGTTTAGATATAAATTATTGTCGATGATAAAAATATCTTCCATTGGCTAATTAGTTCAAATGATACATGTGATCATTTTTTGGAAAATGTTTTGCTAATCATTCGTTTTCTTTGCGAAAAAATTGAGTAAATAGCTAGAATTATCGAATCTCGTTCAATTCAAAAATCACAATTAAAAAATCACGAGTAGAATCTAATTTTCGTGAATCTTGTGACCTGCACATGTTACCTTCATAGAACATCTAAATCTCATACCGATTTGAAACTGGCACATTATGACACATTTAACCAATACTAATATTCATCTCATGAAAAACCTCAAATTGATACTCTTAAATAATAATAAAAAAAAAAGTCTCAAACCGGTAATCCTAATTCAAATCTATACTCCCTTATAAATTTGACATAAAATTGAGGGAAAATTTGGATTGGAATTTTTCATGTGATGAAAATTAATTCCAAATAAACGCATCATGTGGGTTTTGATTTGAGATATTTTGTGAGAGGAAAATTAGTTTGAAGTAAATATATTGAGAGTATCGGGTTGAGATTTTAACAGTATTAACACTAAATATTTCATAATTTTTGTTACTTAAAACATTTTTTTTCAAGGGAAATTTTCAAACAAATGAATTTTTTTTTTTTTTTTTTTGCTCACATCTAAACGTGCGTCAAGTACACTCTTGAAGCAAACAACAATCGATATTCGTTGCGTGCACGTCGATGTGGAGATATATACAAAATCAACACTAATTTTAGAACTGAAAAATACAATTAATAATTTAATATAAAGTTCCGTGCGCCCTTTGGTATGGTTGACTATGGTCAAAAGGATATCTAATCGACAAATAGAAAATGAAATATACGGCGGATACTCTTCCATTTAATATAATTAATCGATAAGTTCGAGATTTTCTAGGATTATGTTAATAGGAAAATGCTGACTAGTCTTCATGTAAATCACATGTTTGCCATCGGGTCAATTTCTGCACTACGCGCATGAATTTTGTAATAATACATTTAATAACTAAATAGCAGTGATAAAGTAAAAATAAAGTAATATGAAATGAAAAACAGTAAAGAGAAAAAGTAGATTCCAAGCTAAGCTAGGGTTTCAATTATTGGGGACGGCAAATTTTGTCATCACATGGAACAACATCGACAAACCTGGCCGCGTCCGGCAATTATACCATGAACATTATGAATACGATAAATTGATATACACTGATTATCTATATTAGTATATGATAAAAATAAGTACTATCCGTACAAAAGATTAGTGCTTCAAACAAAAACTAACTTGGGTCCAAAGGCAGGGTGCCAAAAAACTTATAAACAAATGCATTTGTACTGATTTAATCATAAATATTTTAATTATGTTAATTTAATCTTAGACATTTTCATATTTTATTAATCAAGTTTATCCAATCGATCCGATGTGGATGTCAACGAATTTTATTTATAATTTTTAATATAAATTATTATTATTTTTCTTTCTCTTTCTGTCGGTTGCGACGACTGGCGAAAACTCCTTACCAAATCTAGCCTCGCTACATCTAATGAGGGGGGCACTCGCTTAGGTGTAGCTCGACGAGGTTACCCAACCCTCGTCGACCATGGCTTGTGGTCGGCGATCGGCCTTGAGAAAAAGAAAGGAGAAAGAAAAAAAGAAAGGAAAAATAAAATATTAAAATTAATAAAAAATTAAATTTTGTTAACAAATTAAAAAAAATGATGTCAATACTAACTATGCTATATAAGATGACTGATGTCTACTTCAACAATTGGCAAAATGTAAAAAAATGCTCACAAGTAAATCAACATAATTAAAAGGTTTAGGAAGTGCAATAACTTTTGGAGTTTTTTGGTATTTTCTCTCAAAGAGGGTCTTGAAAACAATAATGGTAGACTAGAAAATTTTCAAACTTGTTGAATTAGATGGACAAATAGTTAGTTTGCAGGCTTATATATGAACTCAAAAGTTAATTTGATTGCCAAGAGCATAGTCTACTCGTCAACACTCTTAGGGGAGAAAAAGTGTTAAATAAAAGGCGATGAATCTCATCTTGTTTTTAGATAATTTGAAATTCAAATCCTCAGAAGGTCCAACCTAAAAAATTGAAAATCGTAACATGAAGTATAATCATTTCAAAATATGTAACTGAAAATTTCCGTTACTAATGTACGAAAAAGGAAAATAAATATTGGTGCTGGATTGGATACGAACTATGCCATTCTCAAAAGGGACTTAGAATCGAAAATCAAGCCAAGGCAAAAGCTGAATTTGTGGTACAAGGTGGGGCACGGGGGTAGACGACCAAAAGAGTCAAGTCCTTCACCACTATGGATATTTCCAAAAAATTATTCTGTCATTGAATTGAGTAGGTCATAGACTGAGCTTTCTCAGATTTAATTTCTGACAGTGGAAATAAATTAGTCCATGCTGTCAATTTTTGTTTTGCTCAATCCAGAATTTTGCATCCGCTTTTGTCTGTTGAGGAAAAAAAAGCAAATACATATGAACGTGAACGTTTCAATTATCCGAAGATTTTTGGTTGGTTTAGCTTTGAGCCTCGCAATTTTTTTTTTTAAAAGAAAAAAGAGGGGAAAAGAATGAGGATTTTGTAATTTGTGAGGGCATTATTGTGAGATAGCCATCGACACTAATGCAAAAGATTGGATCCACTATATAGTATTTGAATTCAGTTGTAAACCCTTTAATTAAATTAATAAAACCCTAAATATTTAAGTGAAAATGCAACCGAATCCTCCTAAATAAGTCTTGCTTGGAATTTCGATCATGACAATCTAGTTATCATCAATTGTCCTACATATCGAGCAATATGATCTACCATGCACAATTTTTGACGAAACAACAACCTATTGCTTAATCCCTCTTTTTAGCTGGACTTTTAAAAGTACCAAATAATCTGAAAGGGAAGTACTCAAAAGGCTAGTCTTCTCGAATGTGAGTAGGGGTAAGTGAACAGTTTAATCTCATGAAGTGCTCAATCTTCAATTCGGAACTTAATTGGTTATCAACCATGTCCTAATGCTAATTTTTCAAAATTGATGTACGAAGGCATGTATCGCTCTTATTGAATGTTTAAGTATGACCCACTTGTTTAAATACTTAGTCCACCGCATTGCATAGTATATAGATTTCACAAATCAATCTTAATATACAAGTATTTGAAAAATTTGCTGTTTTAGCTAAAGTGTACAAATAGAAATGGGGGGAGAGAGAGAGAGAGAGAGAGAGAGGCAAGAAGAGTGAATCATTGAGCTAACTGTACAAATTGAAATGATGTGAAGGAGAAGTGAAGTAGCTCAGAGTTCAAATTATTGAAACAGTGAAAGCAAGTCCCAGTGCAGATCTATTGTCTGGCGTTGCTTCTCAGGAACTTCTGAGATGATGGAGCTCCATAAACCAAATATCAACATAAAACAGAGAAAGGCTCTGTAATCCCAGCATACAAGGGTGAGATCCCAGTTAGAGGTTAGTTTCTGGTGATAATTTCGAAAATCTAAATCTTCCCAATCATCCCAATCTCAGTTCATCATGTGTAGAAAGATTTTTTACCGCGAGTGGGGAAAAAAGACCAAAAAGGAAAATGAAAGACAGCATACGTTTGGTTTGAGCTAGTAAGGCCACAAATCAATCCCACCCGGCTTCTTTACGAGGATTTGGTTGTATTCGGGCCGAGATGTCTGCAAATGAATGAAGCCAAACATGATCAGTGCAAAGCTTAATCTTTAGTCCTGATGATCAGTGTGTAGTAGCGCTCTCCAATATCAGATGACATGCTTTCAGAGGACAAGAAGTTTTGTACCAACATAGCGAAAAGGGTAATATTCACCAGCTAAACTGCCTGCCAAATAATTTCATATGGAGCTAAAACTGATTCAAATAGATGCATCCTTTTTCCTATATCTAGGTCTCCAAAGTTGAATAGTAGTCACAGACTGAGTCCAGGACATAAATTGTCTCTATGAATCATGTGGTTTTGCAACTTCAAGATTACTGCAAGTTCATGGGGGAAACGAGACAGTAAGGAAGACAGGAAGACTCACCAGGTCCTTGAAGATGAGGAAGGCAATGAAGAAGAAAAGGAAGAACAGTATCTCAAACTCCGCAACCCGCGCAAACCTGAACACAGAAGTCACCATCCGCGTGAACATTGGCTCTTTATAGCCCCGCCTGTTCGTCCTCCCGTTCATCTTAAAATCTGTCGAAAACAGCTGTTTATTTTAATAATTCCGCTTGTTCATTTTCTAGTAAATCAGAACAGCAACATCTGCCAGCACCATGATGGCAGCATGTTAGTGTAACGAAAATAGATTAAACCCATATTTCAGGATACCTGGAATGGCATAGGTAAGATTCCAGATGACAAAGTAACAGATTGTACCCAAGACATACAACTAGTCAACTATATCATAAAGCTTTAATAGAAGTATTGGCATGTCTTAATCCGATCTAATTTAAGTAAAGGATCGCACTTAGCATCCCTGTTCATGGTTGGATTCCATAATGAGGCTGAGTGCACAGGAAACAATCAATTGTTCTCCCAAGTTAACATGAAAGTCCCTTCAGAGGATTGAATATGTTGAAAGCTCGACTAATATTGGCTCAGACATCAGCTGAGCAAGAGAAAGTTCATTGTGCAAAAGACAAATATCAGACACCATAAAACAGCCAATAAAGGCATCAATCTCGATCTGGGAATAGACTTGATAAAATTCGTAAGACTGTAGACTAATTACAATTCACCAAACGTTAGATCCAGTTCCTTGAATCAGGGATATATCAGGGTGAGAACACCACACTTCTTCACCCAAATCATTATGCAAGGAGGCTACTAGTCAAGCAGATTTTTCATGCGAAAGATTTTCTGCGCAGGAATCATTATCCTTTCTTACTTTTGGGTCAAGAAAGAGATTCTGTGAATTTCACACTCAAGCACACTGTCCTCAAATTCAATGTGTTACAAAATGATATATTCACAGTTGATCAAGAATTAGGTTTTCTGGGCCCAAAACGAAAAGCAATATGGTGAAGACAACTTCATCTTCCATTAGAACACTAGCAAGAAGCATTATGTAGAAATCAACCAGTTCTTTTTTGTCTACTGAGGACACAAATCTATTTTTTTGTGTTCATCACTCAAAGGCAAAAGACAATTTCACAAAGGGATAAAGAACTTCCTTTTATAAACAAACAGCCATCTACAAGCTACGGAAAGCACCCCAAGCTGGGAAATACCAAATTTTTCCCGGGAAAAACAAGAAGAGGGAAAAACCAGGGATAACCCAGGATCGCCATTCTCAAGTAAAGGCTAAAGACGGGAGCATCACTCTTTTCTGTACACACATCAAATTACCCATTCGATAGCAATTAAAGGGACACGATGCAAAGATAATTTGCACATGTTTCAATCTCGCGATGCCATTACCAAAACAAGAAGCGCCCCCAAGAACTCAAAGACCAAGAACATAAACCCCGATCTAGCCGGCAAGATCAATGGAAATTCCACGCATCGACATCCAACAGAGAAATCGAGCCATACCCAGATCCAATCTCGATCTCGCCGAACCGGATCTAACGTCAACCGCAAAGAATCTCCAGCAACAAGACCGGACCCAGATGCCAACAGAGCCGAAAGAAAGTTCTCTGGAAATGGGGAGATAAAGAGGAGAAACGTACCCTGAAGTTCGGAGACGAGGAAGAAGAATCCGAAACGATGAAGTGGTCAAAGGGTAATCGAATCAACGCGGACTTGTGCGCAACGACGTTGGTCGTCCCTGCCTCCTCTTCTTCCTGGTCTGGCGTCGGAGAGCGAGAATGATGGTTGCAGGACCATGATTTGGTAAGAAAATTATGCAAAAAAGGAAAAAAAATTACAGATTAATCATGTCATTTATAATAATTAATCAACAATATATATTTTTATTATCAACAATAATTTATGTTCACTAATGATGAAAATGTTTTTCGTTTATATATTTTTATAAATGGTACAAGTAATCATTTTTATAAAAATATTTTTCCAAACATAATTCTTCACGAAACGAACCAAGATTAAGTTCTATAAGAAAATGGGAAGCTACATAAATATCAAGTGCTTGTTGAACTATGAAAAAGTAACAAACGAACCCTAAGATTAAGTTTCACGAGAAAATGAGAATTATATAAATATCTTGTGCTTGTAAATATTTGAATAATTAAAATATAAAGAAGTTTAAGAATGTTTAGATATCAACTTGGAAACCTGTATAATTTAAAGAAACTCATCTATACCACTAAATAGTAAAAATGACCTCTTAGGATTTCGATCATTTATCTTCTTTTCCAAATCAATCATTTGATTCAATATTATAAATTAATTGTGTAAATTAATAATTTAATATTTCGATATTCATATTTGAATCTTTTACATCCCATAGTAAACCTTCCTAAAAAATTTTAAATTCTGAAATATTTTTTTCAACCCTTCTCACGTACAATTTTTTTTTTTGGATCGTGCAGTTTTACCAATAGTTTGTATTCACTATTTGATTAAAATATTTTATGATAAATTGGTTTTACTTAATCTTTGCCATTTGAAATATGACTCTAAGTTCTTCATTCCTTGTAAGCCAGCTCTCTTTCTCTTTTAACCTAAGCATAAAAAATGGTACATAATATATCTGAGCTCGGATTTCAAATTTCCAATGTATTTGGTTCTTTCTTTGTAATAATATATTTTTTTTCTGAAAAGATTAAGAAGATCCGGGTCATATATTGGAGCTCTTCGATAGCTTTTTTTTTTTTTTTTTTGGGGGGTCAAATTTGATGGCTTTTGTTCAGGCGTGTCCTTCATTAATGACTAATTCACAATAAACCGTTCAGAAAATAAATCTAATAAATTCAGGAGTCCATGATGATCAATAATTCACAATATATTAACGAATAATTTTCTTTTTCTTGTAAAAGTTGATAGTGATATGCACAAATAAAGAATTAAAGAATATCATTTGTATTGTATGGCATATTGTTTCTGATTTAAAAGTAAATGATCTTGTGAGTGGAATAACAAGATTAATATGGAAAAGAATATCGCAATACCAAATCAAAATAAAAAACAAAACAATAAAACAGGGAATTATCTATCCAATTTAACAAAGAACATTAGGGGTTGGATAATGCCATATTAATTTTCGATGGCTATCATGGGGAATCTTGTATTGGGACTGTATTTTCTTTCCACCAAAATTGATTAATTTGCTCTTTCGACCTAGATAATTTTCTTAGCAGGGGTAAATTTTGATCATTGAACCTTATAAGAAATGAATTAGTGTTCTTACGTTTGGAATATAAGACAAAAATAGAATTGACATGGGCTTTGTTTGTCTATAATAACTGCATTTTCACGATCTCAGAATTGCTTATTAAGTTTGATGATTTTGTGAGGGCAAATCAAAATGAAAATAATCAGTGTTGACATTATTTCGGTAAAAAAAAAAAAATCTCAAAATTATAAATAATGTCCTCTGTCTTTTCCTCTGGTTCAGCAATTAAAAAAAAAAAACTACATGAGCTTCCACATAGAATCTGGTTATAGACTGGTTGGCCCATTGGGCCTAATCCGCAGAGGCCCAATAGACAAGTTTGGATAAGCAATTTTCTTCTTGGGTCAGTCTAGGCACAATTAATTTCACATGAAAAAATTATTTTTTCTTTATTCATGGGCTGGCTAGGAGGTTTAATTCGGCCCATTAATTAGCTTAATTTCAACGCATCTGGTTAAGCTCATCTCCTCGATTCGGTCAATACACTTTCTTTACACTCGGATGAGATACTTTTAAGAAATGTTCCTATTTCTTGACCCAAAGAGCTTATCTTGAGTAGAAATTCAACGTAGGATTCTTTCTATGATATTTAGTGGAGCATTTGTTGCTTATTTGATGTGTGTATATTAATTATTAGATAATATGGAATATCGGAACCTGTAGTTAGATCAGTTCCTATAGATATATGCAAACTACATTGTTTTGGTCCATATGATAAGGGTCATTTGAAAACATATGATGGGGAAACCTGTAAGTTAGAAAGGTGTTGTGATTTGAATACAAAATTCTATCCTATTTAGATCAGATACCTTATTGCTCAACTAACTCTTCTAAATTGTTTGGTTATCATATAGCCTCATTATTAAACGATAAAGACTTTCTCCTAAGATCTTTACTAGGTCTACTATTGATAAATAACAGTTTACACATTAATTGTTGGATGATTAACATGTGGAAGTATTGGATTACAGAGCTAACTACATGCATGTCACTCATCCAACTGGAAAAATGTAAAGATATTTTTTTTAGTGTTTGATGAAATAATATTCCCTTTTGTTACTAGTATATATAAAAAAAAAAAAAAAAAAATTGAGGAGAAGTGGCTAGTGCAACTATACCTTTTGGAAGTTGTTATGAAAGTCTCATGCTTGTCATGAATTATTCAGTTTGGAGCCATAATTACTAAATTCACTCGACCTCTATCTAAAAGTCCAAAGTTGACGAACTTGTCACCACAATTGATGCAACTTGCATTCAAGATCACCTCATCCAACCAAGTAGATCAACGTGCATTCAAAATTGACAATACTCTCATCGAAAAGTCCTTTTATTGATAAGGTCTCATTTTTGACTTTGTAATGACTTTGTCATGTCTCATGCATCGAAACTTGCATCAAGATACTTTGGGATGCCATAAGCATTGAAAATGTTGTACATTTAATAGCATCTAATTTTCTAAATGTTTCTAATTTCTATGTACATAAATGACCATTAGATTTTAGGTTTGAGTCTAGTCTTTTGCTCTTCTTTTGTTGTACTATAAAATGTCATCGGGTCTTTGTAAAATACACGCTGAATTTGATTATTGAAAATTTGCTTAGTGCGATTCCTTTAAACCTCAAAGAGTTCAAACCACTTGAAAATCTAGAAGATTTTTCACTGTATCCTTGAAGAGTCAGAACTTTTAAAACTTGCATCCTTGAAGAGTTGTAGTCATCAATCTTGAAGAATTGATGTCATTTTAACTTCATTGGAGGCCTAGAAGAGCAACCATTGAAGTTTCTGTCCTTTTCTTCATTTTGTTCTACCCCATTACACCCACTTCCTCCCAAAATCAATAAGCCTACGATGCTTATCTAAGAAAACTTAAAACATAAAAATTGTAGATCAAAGAGTCTCTATTCTTTTGGCTTAGGAATTTAGTCGTTTTGATTTGATTCGAAAAAAGTT
Organism: Eucalyptus microcorys; assembly: GCA_014182515.1. Classification (NCBI taxonomy): domain Eukaryota; kingdom Viridiplantae; phylum Streptophyta; class Magnoliopsida; order Myrtales; family Myrtaceae; genus Eucalyptus; species Eucalyptus microcorys. The sequence continues at coordinate 3,668,191 of CM024570.1, read as the reverse complement.
ATACTCATTTTCCTGAGCCAATGTAGAATAAAATTTTTTGCTCGATTTTGTGATTGAGTTTTCATGCATGTAAGTCACCCTTCCGATCCTATTATTTGAGTAGTCGACCTTCAACTACATCAGTAACCTCACTAATGCGCCAAAATCATAAATTTCTTGCACACGACCAAGGCTTAAACTAGTCAAAGATCTACTTACAATGCTGCTCAAACTTATGATATCGTCAAAGACAACACCTCACTAGGCAATTAAATCAATGAACGCTTCTCCTCCTCATAATATGACTTCACCACATTCAATGGTTTCCACACGTTCCCTTACCATAGCACTAAATTCAATCGAACAACGCTACTATAGCAAGAAAAATATTCATCCGATGTCCCACAAATCAAATCTAGTGCTGCGACGACACAATTTATGATCATCATGGAATTTGGGCCGCCATGATATGGTACTGTATATAGTACTATGTTCCACGAATCTACCTTTTTAGTGCACTTTACATCTGATTTGATAGCACGTAGTGGTTTCATCCTCGACTTCCATTTCTCCTCCCAACACTGCAAATAATGGAACCGAACATCAACGTCCGCTTCTCTCTTTCCTCTCTCTTTCTAATTTTTGTTCTTTTGCCTTTGATTTTCATATCCTCTAGCGTTGGGGTCTATCTTCAAATGTGTCCGTTTTGTAGTGACTTTCATATTCTTTGGTTTATTTTTGACTCTTTATAAATTTCATGGTACCCGCACGTTGACTTTTACGCAATAAACATGTAGTATAGTGTACTACTTTTCTATATTTTAAAAAATTAGAGTTTATTTTCTGATTTTTCAATGTTTAGATGACGGAAAATTATTTGACTTACAATGGAAATCATTTCACGAAATACGATTAATTTTCATTTATTTTGTGGTTTATGAAAAGTGATATCATTCTTATCAGAAGGGACAAATCATTTTCCTTCATTCTAAACTTGTTATTTTTAGTCCATGGAAAACGTTTTCCTTAAATCAATTAATTTTTCTTCATCTAAATACCGAAAAGTCGAAAAACCATTTCTTGGAAATATTTTTCCTTCAAACAAACGAACCATCAAAAGCAACTTATGTTTTTTCCCCTCTTTGATGTTAAGAGAAGTCCCTCATCGTAAAATTAGTGTCGTGTTGAGCAGTTATTATATCATAGTTAGCCTATAACTCATTTGTTTAAACTTTTGAGTGAAGGTAGGTTTAAGTATATATGTCAACAAGCTCGGACTAAAGTTCTCTTTTGGCGATCTCCTCAAGCGAAGGTATTGGACTTTTGTGGCTGCATTTCCAGCATTTGATAGCTGAGTGAGGATAATTTTTTCTTCAAAAACACAAGAACATTAGGATTTCTCACATGAATTGCTCTTTTCTTGGTCTTATTTAAATAAAATGAAGAGAGAAATTACATATAAGATTACCATAACCATGACTGCTCAACACTTGAAATTGATATGCGGATAAATTATATTTTCTATTATAAACTCCTGCTTTAATAATTGTGGAATTATTATTATTATTATGGCTTGCTATGTTGGCGGTGAACTTTTGGGAAATGGGGCATGGGGCCTTCAATTATGGAAGTGGGAATGCGCCCCTTCACATCTATACTTACACATACCCCTCTTAATTATAAATAATTGATAATGATTATTTTTTGCTCTTACCTTTATTGTAGGTTGCGAATTCAAAAGCACCAGCAGTTGCCTAGTTCAATTGGCCTGGCAAGTCTTCGAGTGATTTCCTTCTCAGACTCCTTTAGTAGCCACTTTGACTTGCTTTTTCCATGCCTTGCCTCCCTCAGATAATTATAGTTTCAGGACGAAAAAATGTAACTTGAATAAAAGCCAAGATTGCGGAGAGAAAAGTGGAGCTCGGTTGATTCAAGCTAAATCTCTTATATGCTCTTAAAACATCAAGGAACAACAAACAAAAGAAGCCATCATCTCAAACTCCTGTACATGGGAATCTAAAAGTAGCACTTTGATGAACGCGCACTTATCTTGTCCGCTATTTTCCCTTGTTGGGTTTTGTGACCCACCATTTTTGGCTAACAACCCCTACGCGACAATGTCCAACTCCAACTACTATTTTCCTAACAAGAGAAATCAACTATCATGAGCTTACCTAGCTAGCTAACCCCGCGATAATTGCGCACTGGCCCTTCCGGCTCTAGTGGCGCGAGGGTAATCTGGATAGCTGGAGTGGGCGGCGATGGCGATGGTGCTGAAGTGCTTGCTTGAGCGCTGCCGCAGCCCACGATCTTCTGGCACGTCTCGATCAGGCAGTGCCTGCAGGTTGGGCACGAGGAGTGCGAGTTGAGCCACTTGTCAATGCATCGGACGTGGAACCCGTGCTGGCACTTGGGTAGGATCCGAACCCGGTCGTTGGTGGCGAATTCCGAGAGGCAGATTATGCACTCAGCGTCCAGCCCGGGCAGCTTCAATTCTGACGAGTAGTTCACGACCGGGAAGGTCTTCAAGGCCTTCCTCTTCACTCCGGTGTTGGCTAGCCTAGCTGACGCATTATGGCCATTGGTCTCCGAGGACACCAAACTGGAGCACCTTAGTGCACACCTAATGATGGAATTCAACCCTAGAGAGCAAATTAGGGCACACAATAGGACTGAGAGGACCATCACGACATTGGAATCAAAGCTATTGTCGTTCGGAGATTCTTCATGGATTCCACTGGATGGTGGAGTTGCCATGTTTGGTGTTCGGTGAAGAGGGCCTTGCAGGAGCAATCTTCTTGAGAAGTACAAGTCTTGAAAGAGAGACTCATGGGAAGAGGAAGTAGAAGGAGTCATCTCTTGTTTTGAAAGATAAAAGAGGAAAAAAAGAGAATGTGGATTGATTTGAGCTTCGGCTTGAGAGGGGGATTGGAGTTGATTCCTTGGTGTGGGGTGCAAGAATGGAGTATATATAGGGAAAGTGTGAAAGGGGGTTTGAGATTTGCTGTTTGGGATATTTAATTTTTGACAAGGAATTATTTTTTGAGAATATTCCAAGGGTTTAATCCGCACTATGTTTTTTGCTTTTTAATCCTTTTGATCTTGGATCAATCTCCATGTATTTGGATCCTCCACTTTGCATCTTTTGAGGCGTTGTAATGGCGCTCTCAAATCAAACCGGGTTCAAGTGCCAACAGGGACCCACTGCCTGAAGAAGGGGCCGGGAACCTTCTCACTCTAGCTTAAAAGACACCGTTTTATTATTATTATTATTTTTTATTTTGGCTGTTTTGAGAAATAATAAAAGGAAAAGCAAGAGTCTGCTTGTGCCAATTCTCACATTGTTGTTTGGCCAAGAATTTCTTCCCTTCTGTACACTACTTCCTAAGGATGCATCTCTTTGCTTAACTAACAATTTATTGGACGTGAAATTCATACTCCCTATTAAATATGGGTAAAAAGGCATAGGCCTCTAAGACTTTCTTGACTCGTAGGATTTTTTTGTACGCTTATATATAATCTCTCTCTTTATATATATATATATATAAAATTGGGAGTTGCGATAGAAAGATAAGATGTGCTAATTAAAGTGTGATCCTTTACTGGATATAATCCTAGTTTAAGGGTTAATCAGGATAAACTTTGTGCCACGATTTCTTTTTCTTGCCTATGCTCTCTATTTTGTTGTGTTTGTGCTGCTAATCCTAACACAATTGACATTTCAAATGCTAAGAATATGAAGAATGGTTTGTAAAACATATTTATGAGATAACGTTACTCATCTCAATGAGATATTCGAATATCGATTTATTTTTCAAAAAAGACAAATATCACTAATGATTTGTCACATTACTTTGTGAATATATTTGTAAATCGGTTTTTGTGCTCCGTGGATATTGAGTTAGTGATATGATCGGGGATTGATCGTAATGAGAAAAGTTATATCCTTCATGTTTCCTTCCACTTCATATTTAGATTTTTCCATCCTATTGATTCGATACCTAAACATCCTAATAAACAATTCCAAAGTTGATGGTCAACTGAACAGACGAAAGATATTTTTTGATATTTTATGAAAATATCTCCACAACGAAATCTCATAGGGAAAAATGCTAAAAAAGTCATAAACTTTTTGTATTGGTGCCAATTTAGTCCTTAACCTTTTTTTGGTGCCAATTAAGTCCTAAATCTTTTTACATTGTGCCAATTTAGTCCTTTTCGGTTAATTTTGGTTGGATTTTGCTGACTGGACGCCGGCTGGCTGACGTGGCCTGATCGGCGTTGACGTGGATAACTTTTAATAATATTTTAATATTTTAGAATTTTTATTATATATTTATATATTTTTTTCTTTCTCCTCGTTCTTCCTCCACCCAGTTGCCGGACCTCGGCGACTGGCCAGAGGCGACGGCCGTGACGGCGGCCTCGTGCTGAGCGGCGAGGGCGAGCCCCGCTAGCCTGATGCAAGGCCGCCTAGGCCTCGAGGGCGGCCTCAAGTTGGCCTCGCGTCGGGCTGGCGGGGCTTGCCCTCGCTGGCCATAGGCGAGGCTCAACCCTTGCTAGATCCGGTGAGGGTGAGCCTCGCCACCTAGGCCTCAAGGGCGGCCACTGGCGAGGTGGCTGACAAGGTTGAGGTCGACCTTGCCGGCCGTTGCCTCTAGCTGGTTGCCGAGGTCCGGGGACCGGCCGGAGGAAGAAGGAGGAGAGAAAAAAAAAAAAAAAGAAAAAGAAAAAAATTCAAAAAAATTCAAAAAAAATAAAATATTATTAAAAGTTGTTTACGTCGCCGCCATCATCATGCCACGTCAGTCGGTGGGCGTCCAGTCATCAATTCCAAAGTTGATGGCCAACTGAACAGACGGAAGATATTTTTTGATATTTTATGAAAATATCTCCTACGAAAATATCTCCACAAGGAAATCTCATAGGTCATCATAGTTATCGAGCTGAGGATTACCATCATAATTTGATGTGGCTGTGAAGACGACATACTGAGGAAGACGTCACGGGATAATCCACAACGAATCCCCATTAGATCGATTCAAATACATCGGGAGACGAAATGTTTCCATGTCATGTGAATTATGTTCGTTAATAGATCATGTGTTTTTCTAGGACGGATCAGCTATCGTTGTTCGTGCTGCAATGTGCTATTAAGGGAGGGAAGACGACAGAATGAGGGACTCTCGATTCTAAAAACAATTGAACGACACACGCTGAGATTCAGCCACATATTCAGGCACTCGGACGTTCTGTCGATACTCAAAAGACAGTGCACTAAAAGCAGCTCACCGGAAGAAGTTTAGAACTGCCAGGAAATGGGGGAAGTTAGAAATCTAAATTTTAGATACTATATTTAAATTTTTCGTCGCATGAGAAAATTAGGGATTGACTCAACCCTTAATAAAAATACCATTATCATAATTTTTATTTGCATGTTGTTTAAGTGATGCATTACACGTAAGCCCCATGGCCCCACACAATGTTATCACGAATCGGGGTGCATGCAAACAGACCAGCCATCTTCAGGAAGAGTGATAGTGTTGGTTACTAAGAGCCTGTTTGTTAATGTTCTTTGTTTCTGTTTATAAATAAAATTTCTGTTTTTTTGTTCCAGGAAACAAAAAAAGAACAGAAACGCGTTTGTTTGTGTTTTTGTTCCAAATCTATTTTTTTGTTCCCAGGAACACATTTGAAACAAAAATAAGAAACAAGAAAAACGTGTTTCTTGTTTCTGGAACAATTTTTAAGAACAAATTTTCTCTCTCCTCTCTTTTTCTTCTTTTCTTTTTCTTTTTTCTTTGGCCGGTCGCCGGCCTCGGCCATGGCTGGCGACCGGCCGTCAAGGGCCAGCGACCTTGCCGGAGTGTCGCGGCCCCTGGCGAGGCTCGGCCTCGCCTTGGTTGGGCGAGCTTGGGCTCGCCCAGATCCGGCGAGCCTGAGCTCGCCCAGCCACTGACGAGGCTTGGCCTCATCGGGCCACAGCCAAGCGACGCCAGCCGGGGCGGTGGCCCGGCGAGGCCGAGCCTCGCTGGCACGGGCAAGGCCGGGCGAGCTCGGGCTCGACCCAGATCCGGCGAGCCCAAGCTCGCCCGGCCAAGGCGAGGCCGAGCCTCGCCCAACCACGGCGAGGCTTGGCCTCATCGGAGGCCGGCGAGTCTCGCCGTGGCTGGGTGAGGCCACCGGCCCTCATCGGCCGGTCACTGGCCATGGCCGAGGCCGGCGACCGGCCAAAAGAAGAAAAAAAAAAAAAAGAAAAAAAAATTAAAAAATTAAAAAAAAAAAATTAAAAAATTAAAAAATTAAAAGAAACAAAAAAAGAACACAAATTTATCAAACGTGTTTCTGTTCATTTTTTATTTCCGGAACAAGTTTACCAAACGTGTTTTTTTGTTCAAAAATTGTTCCTCGAAACAAAAACACTTTTTTCTATTTCTGTTTCCTAGAACAATTTTTAAACAGAAATGTTGCCAAACGCGCCCTAAGTTGTTGTAATGACCTGGTTTGACAAGGGGGGAGTGGTCGTCAGGGTCAAGTGGAAATACTACCAAAATGAGTGACCTCCTGGGAAAGTATCCACTTGTATGTTAAAGAACAAAACCATCAGGCTCAATATGAGATATGCCAAAGCGGATAATAACTTGAGTGAATTAATTTGGGGATATCACAATATGGTATCGGAGCGGAAACTCCTTAGTAGGTGTAATAACATGGAAGTTGGTGGGCCTATAATGAACTAGTTTGATAAGGGCAGGGAGCGGTTGTTGAGGCAAGAGGGCCTAGATAATGAGTGGCTCTTGCGGTCTTCTAGGAAATAGTGAAGGGGGTAGGGATGAACTATACTATGCATTGAACAAAGAGAGCGATTTTGTGATATATATGTGAAAACTGAATGAACTCACGAAAGCGCTTCTAACGTAATAGCAATGCTTGTTTGGAACTCCAAAGTTAAGTGTGATCAAGTAAAGGCACTACCAGGATGGGTGATGTCCTAAGAAAGTGCCAACCTGTACACCGAAAACCAAAATCATGAGGTTGGGTGTGGGATAGGCTAAAGCAGATAATATATTGAGTGAGTTAATCCAGAGATGTCTTAGTTGTTGCATGTAGTTTTCAATTTATCTCTATTAATGCACGCCGGGGTACCCCCATATATGAGAAAGATCACAAGTTCTCACAATTTAGATCTAGTATCCACACGGTAGGGCAAATATCTTACCCCCCACTTCGAACTGCACCGAAAACTTACACACCACCCTTCGATATTAATAACTAGCGATTTCTCTAAATATTGAGCGAGTAATCTAGTGATAAATGAGTCATATTATTTTACACGAGGTTATCTGTTTGAGCTATGTTGTTGGCGAGCTTTTGACTTAATTATGCTTTGGTTATGTACAACGTTAAATGGATAGATTTTTATTTTTTTGGGCTTTTGGCACGCTGGTAGTGCTATGGCAGCAACTCGTCAACCATGGAACAGTAGGTTTCGGGTGGAATATATATCTAACACTCATGTCCAACATTTTGTAGCGGGTAGAAACTTTTAGGGTGACGTCCAAGGAGGATAATTGTGTCGATCAACCTTCCCGTCCCTTTTTTACCAAGCAAAAGAATAAAAAGGGGAAAATTATCCAAAAAGTCGTAAATTTATTGCATTTTTGTCAATTCAATGATAAATCTTTCAATTTTACTAATTGAATTCTAAACTTTTTCACTTTTTATCAATTAAGTCTATTTGACCAATTTTGATTGGAATTTTGTGACATGAATGCCGACCATCCTACATGGCATGACTAGCGCTTATGTGGATAAAATTGATTATTTTTAAATACATATTTTAAATTTTCTTTCTTTCTTTTTTCCTCCTTCTCTCTTTTTCCTTTGTCAGTCGCCCAGCCGCTCGCCCTCACCAGAGGCCAGCAAGGGTTGGCCTTGCCAGCCTCATGTAACCTCACCCTTGCTAGGATTTGGCAAGGCTTGGCAAGGGACGACCTTGCTAACCTTGGGCGACGTTGCCCCTCGCCTGCTTTGAGTAAGGGCAAGGGTTGGCCTCGCCGATTGTGAGTGAGGCTTGCCCAAGGCCCGCGAGGTTGTTCCTCCCTAGGTCGCCAAAGGTTGGGTGATTGGTAGAGGAAGAAGAGAGAGGGAAAAAAAAAGAAAAAGAAAAGACAAAATATTAAAAAATTCGAAAAAAAATTAAAAATAATAATTTTGTCCACGTCAGCACCCATGTAGGATGACCGACGTGTTCCGGCCAAAATTGAATGAATGGACTCAATTGGCAAAAATTGAAATTGTTTATGACTCAATTGGCAAAATTGAAAGGTTTAAGACTGAATTGACAAAAGTGTAATAGGTTTAAGACTTTTTGGACAATTTTCCCAAATAAAAAGTAGAAATTATGTATTGAAAAAGTTAAGTATTAATAATTATAGGGAAAATACGATAAGAACTCTTAAACTATGTCCATTGTGATATAAATATCCTAAACTTTTGTTTGCGTCACTAAAAACTCTAAATTTGCCTATCGTGACATAGATACCCTCAACTTTTCTTTTTGTGTCACAAAAAATCCAAACATATACATGTGTGACATATATGCCATCTATTTCAGTTTCATTCAATGTATATTTGTTACATTGATATGCGTTCGGAGATTTTTATGTCAAAAAAAAAAATTGGAGCAATTGTGTTACAATGAGCAAGTTTAGGGTTTTTTGTAATACAAAAGAATTCGGGATATTTATGCCACAGTTGGCGTAATTTGGGATTTTTTTGTGGTATTAACCCTATAAATAATTAACAACATATTCATACACGTCTATGAATTTTCCTTAAGAAGAAAATTGCTTTTATCTATCTAAAACTAATATTCACACTATAATGTCAATATATACCTTGATGAATTGCAACTCCTACATTAAGCCGGTAATTTTCATATAACCGGAACAACGTGATTTACGGCCGCATAGCAATGACCTTTACCAAATGACGTGATCTATTATAAACATGGTATTTGAATAAACTGGACATATTTGAACATCCAATAAGAGATTTTTACATCATCTGCTAAATGAATTCTTGTACTCCTAAGATTATCCTAGCAAGTTAATCTATGCACGACATATTGGCATCGACGACCGAGTTTTTACCCTGTGATGGCCATCTTAGCATATATCATATACTTAGGCATCGATATATTAATCCTCGCTAAGCTAATACACAAACCTAACATGATAGCATAGGTGTAAATTGCCTTACTGCTATATTATAATAGGGAATCCCATTATAAATTAGGTGATTTGGTTACGTATGGGTACAAATTAAGATTTTTGGGAGAGGATGAAATCCCTCTTAAATATTTAATAATTAACTATAATCTTGCAATAATAGTAAATAACAAGTTGTCTTGCACTCAGGGCGAGGGTACACAAATGCTAACGCAAAGAGATCACTTTTTCTTCTTTTTTTTCCTTATAAGAGAATTTGACAAACATTTTACACGTTGGTGGGAAGTAGTGGATTCAGACGCATCCGAGGTTGGAGTTGGATGAAGATGCATATCGACAAGGAAATCAATGTAGAACTAAAAAGTTAGATTAGTTCTTAAATCTCAACCATGATACTCCTTTCTACATCAAGCAAAGACAGAGATTAATAACAAAAAGTGCAAAGCTCGTATGCATATCTACTTTCGAAAAAGGGAGATCTCTTTATGTGAAGCTAGACACGGCAAGTGCCACGCTAATATCATGTCATCGAACCAATCTTAGGTCTAATTCTAATTGATATTGTATCATTTAAAACCACCACTTGTTCTGAAGCTTTGGCAAATGCTAGCTTAATACTAAATGGATTGGTCGGTAGTACCAGATGTACCTAGATGCTATAAGCGCTTCATAGAATTTTTCTGCTAGTTTGCATTAGTCTTCTTGATACTCTTGGGGTCTTTTTTCTGATTAATTAAGCAAATGACTATCCCCAAATATTTGGAAACCCAATTCGAAGTCTTCTCCTCTTATCAATTGTGATAATAGTCCATTTGCATACTTAAATGATAAATTCACATCACCTGATAATGAGGTTTATATGCTCTTCATATACATGTGGTCTCTCTCCATCCAAGCTCTATATCAAGGTTGGATTTTTAACTCGATTACCAAAGTAACTATAAATGAAATGATTTTAGCGAACTCCCTAAGTTAACTTCATTCACTACTTGAACTGCTCAAACTAGACTTGGACATAAAAAAAAAAAAAAAACAATTGAGCTGAGGTCATATTACGTATATTGAGAGCGTGCAACAAAAGCCTAATACCCTCGCTTAGGGAGATTGCTTAGGGAGAGGCTAAGTGTGAGTCCATCAACATATCCAATTAGACTTATCTTCACTAAAAAACTTAAGTCATTGGATAATGAGCCACAAAAGACATATTAACTATTCCAAGATACCTCAATTATCTAATATGAGATTTTTCTAGATAAAAGAACACCCTAAGTGTCAAAACTTGGTACAAGGGAACACTTAAGTATCAAAAGTTAGGAAAGTGACACTTAAGTGTCATTTTTTTTTTGAAAATGAGATACTTGAGTGTCACATCCGGTGAACCTCGCCGGAAATTCTACGTGGCAATTTTTTTATTAATTTTGCTCACTTACGTGGCTCGTCGGAAGGCTCACTCAGCAAAGAAAGACAAAAACGATGTTGTTTTGGCACAATTCCAATTTTAATATAAAATTAATTAAATTTAATTTAAAACTAAATTAAAAAAAAAGGAGGTTTAGCCGATGGTTGAGGGCTCAGCCCTTGCCATCACCGTAGGCCCTTGCCATCGATTGGCTCAAGTCGCTGGCCCCTAACTAGGGCTCGGCGACCTCGGCCGACCCGGCAAAGAAGGGTCGAGCCCTCGCCCGCCGGCTGCTGTTCATCTAATTTTTTTTTTTTAAATTTGATTTTGAATTTAATTTAATTAATTTTTATATTAATTATTTGCTAATGTTAGCAATAAAATGACGTTGTTTTGGCACTTATCTAGTCACGTCAGCGTGCAAAACGATGTTCTTTTGCATTTGACTCGCCGGAAAATCGTCACGTCAGCGTTTGGCCGGATTTTCTCGTCGCCGACACTTAACTGATCCATTTTGCTTCGATTTTGGCCCTTAAATATCACTTTCCTAACTTTTGACACTTAAGTATACCCTCGTGCGAAGTTTTGGTGGTGTCCCAGACTCAATTTTTCTAGTACAAAATGCATGCGTATCTCAACAACATAGTCTCCTTCTCGCATCTCTACATAAGTTCTCTTACTTTGATTATTAAATCATTTGGACCCAAAAATCAAAAACCTTCGGTAGCACATCGTTGTAGTTCGATTTTTTTTCCCCCTTTTTATCCGACATTTGCCCTTTCTGGACCATGCTGAATGAGAAACTCACGAAACCAAATGGCTATAAAAAGTTGTTTGAAGATAACTAATTCTAGAAAGTCAATCTCTTCAATCCTCATTTGGCGCTTAACTGTAAGCCATAAGGTTGCAAGTCTCTAGCTGTAGCTTCCTGAATCTCTTCTTCCATCATGCTTGTAGTTGTCCCATTAATTTACATCCTATCTTTATTCAAACTCCAATTTCTTTGATTGGTTTGTACGATGTAGGATCCGGCACTCGAAAAAAACAAATAGATTGTGAGTAGATCTAATTATTAAATTGTCCCAAATCCAACCCATCTTGCTCGATTTGCAATTTGAGATTATAATGACAGCACCTCTTGTGTCTTTGTGCGGCACTCGGTCATAGCCACAAAATCTCTTAAATTATTTTCAGAGAAAAAGAGAGATCTTGGCTAGTAATTATTAAAGTCAAATTGTAGTTATTAAAGGGTTGATTTGAGTTGATTTGTGCTTTTCTTTCGGCTAATTCATGCACTTAGAGTCCTCCATGCAAACGCAAAATAGTTAATTAACACAAAAAATTAAAGTGGCAGAAATGGATATGATTGATTATGAGAAAAAGTTGCTGAGTACAGTCAGTACAGCATGTGCGGGATAACTGTTTAACAATTATAATATATATATATATATATATATATATTTTTTTTTTAAATTAAGGAAATCAAAGATAGGCTAACCTTAAAGGCATCCTTTTTTATTAAATAAAAAATAAAGAAATGATTAATTTGTTAACTACAACAGAAGTAGCACTACTTGGATGCATATCTAGTTGTGGGCTGGAATTCACTAGGAAACATCATCTTGTTGCTAGCGAGGGGACCACAAGAGGAAGAGAGATTGGTCCATTTATTTGGGAATTTTGTTAAATCTAATTTGAAGCACACGTGCCATTGCTTATCTGGGTCAGCTTTTTTGTGCACTCATTAAATAGTCAATTGGAGGATTTGCGATCCTGATTCCATCGCATTTTCATCTGGGAAAGTGACACCAGCCAATAAGGAGAATTTCAGTCAAAGGAGGAGAATGAAAGATGAGAGCCTTGGGAGGTTTTTGATCACACGCCTGGGCTAGGGTTTCTCTCCTAGGCCTATACATTCTGCTTCAAAAGACTTGTAGGCATAGGAGACCCCTGATTTGGCTCGAAACACATTTTTCCCGTTGGATTTTTAAATGGGCAAATTACGTCCACATCTTGACAATTCAATCCTCTATAGAAAACCGTCCAAAAAGTTAGCATATTCCAATTAAGGATTTGTTGACACCTAAAAATGACCATCTTTTGATTATTATTGGCAAGTGACAAACTTAGTCGGTAAGAGGAAAGTTTGATTTTTTTTAAAAAAAACTTCATCAATGAACGAAACAATCGACGATAGATAGTGTGAAAGTTATTGACGAGAGCCTTCATCACGATTTAGGGAATTGATTGACAAAGTCATGGACAGCAAAAAATCAACACAAAAACATAACTACTATTGCCGTTATTTTTGGATTTTTATAACTTATTCTAGATAAGTGTTACTAGATATTATGAGATCGTGTAACTACTTGTTACTGTCGGTAGGCTTAAGAAGTTATTTATTTATTCAAATTTAAAAATCATCATATGTAGAAGGTATAAGTGTATTCAATGTAATAAATCATGCAATTAATCAAAGAACTCAATGATTTTCTGCAAATTTATCTTTCATCTTTACTTTCTTGAATTTTTTTACATCATTGGCAACAATTGTTCCTAGTGTCTACTGTAAAATTTTTATCATTTACTTTCCCATCAGAAATCAACAAAGATTGATAATACTGTCGACAACAGCAAATCTCCAATGCTACAAATTGGTAATGAAGTTGTTGCGCATTCCGTATTTTCAGCTGTGCGAGAGCGTAGAAGGAAATCAATGCGAAAAAGTTGATCTTTCAAGGTATTTTAATGAAGAGCAATAAAGGAAAGTTGGTCCAAATTCCAATATGCTGCCAATCACGAGAAGATTGCTTGAAGAACAGCAGAATGATATGGTCAACTCCATTGTAAGTTAAACGTTTGTTAAGATCAAACCAATGATCATCAATGCTGTGATTGATGCCTTGTGAAGGCTAGGATTATCCAATCAACCACAACCAAATCAAGCAAATCCAGTGGCAATAGAGTACGCTTCTAGTCTCTTTCCATTTATTGATGTTAATTATTTTGGTTGAAGTAGTCAACCCCCTAAAAGAAATATGCAAAGGTATGAGTCTTCCCATCAAGGCCAGACTAATAGAGATAAACAAATTAATGTTGGTCAAAATAACCAAAATGGAATTAACAATTTCAAATCAAAAGGATCGACAAAATGGACCATTGCCAAATGTTGAAAATATATGGCTAATTGTTGTACCTGTGCTGATAAAGCTAACATAGATAATCTAGTAAGATCAGCATCATCGCCTTGGGGGCAAGATGACAAACTAAATTGAACCCATTGCAGCTTGCTGAAAAAGCTCAATGACAATCAAAGTAAAAAAAACAGGGGTGATAGCATACCCGTTCATAGGAAACCACATCCTGAAGGGTCTATAATCAACCTTTTCTAGGAGGCTTTAAAATCCCTAGCTTTGCCATTTTTAAATGTGAAGATGAGCAAATGATCATTGAACTCATTAGTCCATTTATAGTCCAATGTGGGGCACTCGTTGGGACAAAAATAAATGCCTTACTTCACTCTCAAATAAGAATTCATGAATTTGGCTTTCAGTGGATTGAAATTCAATTATAGAAAAAAATTTGAAAGCCAAGACTTTGTGGATTCTTTTAATTGGCAACGATATTGTCAAAATATGAGCAACTGCTTAAAGAAAGAGAGAAAAGGCCACATGAATACTTTACACTAAACATGGTTTTAATGGAAAATTATGAGTTAGAGTATGAATCTGACCTGAATAAAAAGATTGAGATAACTATTTGCAAATATAGTGCTTGACAAGTCTTACGTTTGTCGATTTTTAAAGCTTGCCAAAACAAAAGAAATAACAATGGCTAAGTTAAAGATACTCGGGTTTACTTTTTTGATATTAACAAATCAGATGTAATCTTTGACTTACTTTTGAAAGATGGCTTAATTAAATCAACTGAAGGCCAGGCAATTCCAAGTATAGAAAATTCAGTAAACAAAAAAAATATTGCAAGTCGCACCATTTATGGAGCCATAATCGTGTTAATTGTCTTATTTTGAAGAAAAAAATTTAGGAGACCATTTGACAAGGAAAAATTAAATTTTCCGAATGATTGATTGCTCTTGATAATTAATTTTAAAGCATTGAATTATTGATGAATCATTCATTTCTTTTAAAAGAGAGCATAAGTTGATACCCAAAAATGACTAACTTTTGGTTATTATTGACACAAGTGATAGACTTAGTTGATGAGGGCAGAGTTCATTAAAAATAAAAAATCATCAATGAATAGAACAATCGTCAACACACAACGTGAAAGTTATTGACGAGAGCCTTCATCAAGACTTAGGAAATCAATGATAAAGTTATCGATAGTGAGTAATCGACATAAAGGTGTAATTGTTGGGTGGTTATCTTTATTACCGCTATTTTTGGATTTTTATAACTTCTTGTACATAAGTACTAGTAGACAATACGAGATCGTGTAATTTCTCATAATTGCCAATAGGATGGGGAACTTATTTCTTTATTCAATTTTAATAATCATTGTATGTAACCGTATGTGAAGGTTTATAAATAGCCCAAGTGCACTTATGATGAAGGAAACCCCAATCAATCAAAGAGCTCAAAGAACTAATCTCGCAGGTGCTAAGCATTTTCAGCAGCACTTTTTTTGTTTTGTTTTTGGTTTTACTGCCTTCCCCATTCATTCATTCACATGTTCTTTAAAGCATGCAAATTATTAGACATCTCTTCAACTTAAAGGATACTATTCCAGTGTGAAGATTTTTCGTAGCAGAATTTGCATGCTCTTTATATTTCTAATTTTTTGGGCCAATAGACCTTTGCATACTTTAATAAAAGGGAGAAAGAGAAAAAAGTGAGTTCTTACTTGTTATCAAAACTTAAAGTTGAGAAAAGGAAAATATGAACCCTAGCTGTCAACTGGACAGGAAATCACGAATTCTTTTTCATCCGTATTTGGAAAGAAGATCGACTGCATCTACATGAGCATGTTCCCTCCCATTAAGCCTTTGATCTTGGATTGAAGGGCTCTTCTTGTGACCCAAAATCAAGTTCTCCATCCAAAGATAGAGAACGCCGGATTGTGTATATGAAAAATCAAAACGGTACTATTATCTAGCGATCAACTATCAGTAATTGGAAATGGTTTATGATTCGATTGTCTAAATAAAATGCTTAGGACTGATGACCAAAACATCTAGGTTTCCTATTGCACGTGCCCGGATTTGGTAAAAGTATCAAATCTCATTTTCTTTTTCCTTCTATGCGGGGTAATCAAAAGGTAGCGCTTTGATGAACACACACTTATCTTTTGTCTATTCCCCTTGTTGGGTTTTATGACCCACCATTTTGGCTAACAACCTCTGCACCGCAATGTGCAACTCCAATAACATTTTCCTCACTAGTTATGTCAACTACTCTGAGCTCACCTACCTAGCTAACTCCGTGATAATTGCGCGCTGGCCCTTCTGGCTCTAGTGGCGCGAGGGTGATTTGGATAGCCTGAGCAGGAGATGACGGTGACGGTCCTGAAGTGCTAGCCTGAGCACCACCGCAACCCATGATCTTTTGGCATGTCTCGATCAGGCAGTGCCTGCAGGTCGGGCATGAGGAGTGCGAGTTGAGCCACTTGTCGATGCACCGGACGTGAAACCCATGGTGGCACTTCGGCAGTATCCGGACCTGGTCGTTGATGGCGTATTCGGAGAGGCAGATTATGCACTCGGAATCCAAACCAGGCAACTTCAATTCCGCCGAGTAGTTCACAATCGGGAAGGTCTTCAAGGCCTTCCTCTTCACCCCGGTGTTGGCTAGCCTAAATGAGGAATTATGGCCATTCGTGTCGGAGGACACAAAACTGGAGCACCTTAGTGCACACCTAATGATGAAATTTAATCCTAAAGAGCAAATTACGGCACACAATAGGACAGAAAGGATCATCACAACGTTGGAGTCAAAGCTGTTGTAGCCAGGAGAGTAAGGTTCTTCATGGGTGCTTCTACTATATGATGGCGCGGTTGCCATGTTTGGTGTCTGGTGAAGAGGGCCATGTAGGAGCAGTCTTCTTGAGAAGTACAAATCTTGAAAGAGAGGGTCGGAGGACGAGGAAGAAGGAGGAGTCATTTCTTTTCGTGAAGAATTAGGAGAAAAGAGAGCGTGTGGATTGAGAGAGAAATTGGAATTTGGGTGCAAGAATGGAGTATATATAGGGAAAAGTGTCAAGGGGATTTGGAATTTGCTTTCTGGGAGCCGTGATGTGTTGGGACAATTATTTAATTTCTGACAATGAAATATTTTTTGAGAATACTCCAACGGTTGAGCCTCCGTTAATATATGTTAAAAATGTATTGACTAATCTGTAATCGACATGTTTCAAGGTAATCTCAAGAACCTATTTAAAAAAGAAGAGTTCTTGCGATATATATTCGCAAGGTGGGGCAAATATCCGGCCTCCCTTAGAATTGCACTGAAACCTGCCCACCCTTCAACATCATAAAATAGGGATTTTTTAGTCTTCGAGCTAGTACCCTAGTGATACTTTCTTACATAAAGTTGGGGTCATGTTGTCAGTGAACTTTTGATCAGGCTGTGCGTAATGTACTTATGCTCTACAGTCTTCACATCAGGAGAGAGAACCCTTTAAAGAATCATATCATTCTTAACTTTCTTTCTTTCTCTCTCTCTCTCTTTTTTTTTTTAAAAGAGTTTTTTTTCAGATAAGCGGCTAATGCCACCTAAATGGGAGGAACTAATACTCTCCTTTAGTAGTTTGTATACCCTAAGTATTAATAAGAATCAAGAGAGTGACAACAATAAATGATTAAGCGTATTTGTGCAATAATAGTAAATATCAAAACCTTATTTATTTTTCACATAATTAGAGATCAAATCTCACATAAAGGTTCAAATTTTTCCATATTCCTTTTTGTCTCTCCTATTATGTCTTCCTATACTTTAGTTTTAGGCTAAAATCTAGCTTACGAGTGAATAATTGGCGCCAAACCTTGAAATCTAATGCACATACGCTAATGCAAAGAGATCGTGTTTCTCTTTTCTTTGCCTTATAAAAAGAAGTCATAATAAATTCACAAGTTGGTGGGAGATCGTGGATTCAGTCAATTCCGAGATTATTGTTGAGTTGAATGAAGATGCATATTGCCTAGGGAATCAATTTAGGACTAGCAAGTTGATTAGTTTTTATGTACCCAACTAGAATACTCCTTTCTATGTCAAGCTGAGTCGGACATTTATATCCATATCTACTTTCGTAGGAGAGAGATCTCTTTATGTGAAACTAAACATGGCGCGTGACATGCTAATATTATGTCATCAACCCTATCTTAGATATGATTTTCGCAATTATTGTATCATTTATTGACATCGTTTGTTCCGAAGCTTTAGCAAATGCTAGCTAATACTATATGGATTGGGTGATACAGCTAGATACTATAAGCGTTACGTAGAATTTTTCTCCTAGTTTGCATTAGTTCTCTTGATAATTTTGGGGTCTTTTTTTGTGATTAATTAAGCAAGTCACTATTCCCAAATATTTGGAAACCCAACTCGAAATCCTCTCCACTTACCAATGGTATGTGATAATAGTCCATTGGCATACTTAACTAAAAAATTCACGTTGCTTCACAATAAGGTTTATATGCTTTTTATAAACATATTATCTTTCTCCATTTATTAGCTTAAACTTTTAGGTTATTATTATTTTTTTCTAATATGATATTAAGGCAGATTCTGCTTTTTTCGCATGAGCGTCCACCACCATTAGTCAAATTTCCTGTACCACTCATAATCCAGCTTACATGTGAGAGGGGATATTAAAATATCCAACATTCGATTACAATAGGGTTTGCATGTTCTTTATATACACGTGATCTTCTTTCACCTAAGCTCTATGTCAAGCTTAGACTTTTAAAATCAGTTACCAAAGCGCCTATAAATGAAATGCATTGAGGGAACTCCTACGTTACTTGGACTACTCAAACTAGACTTGAACTTTCAACCAAAAAAAAAAAAAAAAAAAAAAGAACTAAGGGAAAAAAATCATAAAAAGTCATAAACCTATTATATCGATACTAATTTAATCATAAACATTTTCATTGGGTCAATTTAGTCCTAAATCTTTTTACATTATTATCAATTCATTCCATCCGATCAATTATAGGCTATAAACTGCCGATGCGGCCGTCCTATATGGCACACTCGGTTTTCACGTAAATATTTTTTAAATTTTTTTAATATATTTTTTCTTTTTTCCCTTTTCTTTTTGCTAGTGGTTGGTCAGCGGCCATGCTCGTAGGCCGTGGTCAGTGAGAGCAATCGCCTGTGAGATCCCTCTTACTAGTTCTGGCGAGGCTAACCCTTGGTAACCCTTGGCTAGGCCAAGGTGATGTCGCTTGGTAAGACGGGGCTCACCTAGATTTGGTGAGAGGGACCTTGTTGATGCCTGCTCTTGCCTAGGCGTGGCTCAGTGAGACCGACCTTTGCCAGCTATGGCCTATGGCAATGGCCGACGATTGACAAAAAGAAAAGGGAAAAAGATACTAAAAAAATATAAAAATATCAATATTAGTGCTAGCCGTGTCATGTAAAATGACTGGCATCAACATGAGTAATTTTTGGCCTAAATTTGTCAGATGGATTGAATTGGTACTAATGTAATAAATGTTTATGACTAAATTGGTCTAATTGAAAAATTTAGATCGAATTGGTACAAATATAATATGTTTAAAACTTTTTGGGTACTTTTCCCCTTGAACTAAATACAAGCAATTGAGCCGAGGTCAAGTTATCCGCAAGTATAGTTTACATGTAATGTAGAATCCTTGTTTCTCTACATAAGTTCTCTTACTTTGATTGTTAAACCATTTGGACCCAATAATCAAGCAACCTAGGTCGGTACAACGTCGTAGTTCCATTTTTTCTTTTTCTTTTTTTTGGACCACGCTGAAACAGAAACTCACGAAAGCAAATGACTCTTAAAATTGGTCTGAAGATGACTAATTCTAATTAAGAAGTCGCTCTACTCAATGTCTTCATCGGGCGCTCAACTGGAAGCCACGAGCTGTTTCACTTTACATGAAGTTCCAAGTCTGTACCTATAAGCCTATAGGCTGCCTACATCGCTTCTTCCATCATGCTCGTAGTGGTCCCATTAACTTACATCTAATCTTTATCTGAGCTCCAATTCATTCGAGTTGTTCATACGATGTAGGATCCGGCATTCGAACCAACCAAATTGATCGTGATTAGATCCGATAATCCAATGGTCCCCCGCTGTCTCTTTGTTTTGTTAGGAAGAGCTTGACCAGCCATGATACATTAATCCAATCCCAACACAACTTGGTTGATTTGCAATCTGAGATTCGTTAAAGATAGCCCCTATTGGATCTTTGCGCGGCTCTCGTTCACCCTTCACAGTCACAAAATCTCTTGGATTACTATGAGAGAAAAAGAGAAATCTTGGATAGTAATAATCAAAGTCAAGTTGTAGTTATTAAAGGGTTGATTTGAGTAGATTTGTACTTGCTTGCCGCGCCTCTATACAAACACAAAATAGTTAATTGAAACAAGAATTAAAGTGGCGGAAATGGATATTATTGAATATGAGAAATAGTTGCTGAGTACAGTCAGTACACCAAGTGGGGGATACGCGTTTGATAAAAATAATGAACTTTTTTTGAAGTTAAGGAAATCAAAGATAGGTTAAGCTTTAAAGACATGCTGTTTTTGCTAATTTAAGAAAAAGAAATTGTTAATTTGGTATCTGCTACAGAAGTAGCACTACCTGGATGCATGCCTGGTTGTGGGCTGGAATTCACTAAGGAAAAATCCATCTTGTTGCTAACAAGGGGACCACAGAAAAGGACAGAGATTGAACCACTGGCTTGGAGATTTTGTTAAAATCTAATGTGAAGCACGTGTTGTTGCCTAACTGGGTCAGCTTTTTGTGCACTTGTCGATTAGTCAAGAGGAAGATTAAGATCCCGATTCGACGGCATTTTGATCTGTGAAAGTGACCCTCTAATAAGGGAGAGACTCAGATAAAGGAAGGGAATGAAAGTTGAGAGAGCCTTGTGAAGTTTTCGATGACGCTCTTGAGCTAGGGTTTCTCTGCTAGGTCTAATGCATTCTGCTTCAAAAGACTAGTAGAAACAGGAGACATTGATTTGGCTTAGAACACTGTTTTTTCCTCTTAGGTGTTTAAATGGGCGAATTGTGTACGCTCTAAGAAATTCAATGATTTTTAAAACCCCATCGAAAATAAAGTGAATACCCTTTAAATTATTCATTTGGCTGGTTATTTCCTAAGTTTAGGCGCATGCTTCAATGGGTCTAGACCTTGATACATCAAATATGGCCACCACCATACATATCCAAAATTTGGTCATTTCTCTTTAAACTTGCTCTCCTATTAAGCTTGAGGCAACAATTGCAGAGTTGGTAAGCAAAAATTAGCATTACTATAGTAAGTACGTGCGGGTGATGCTTGCTTCTGAAGCACATCCTTAGCACACCCTTACGGCACAAAGGTCCCTTTAGATATTGAATCTCATAGGCTTATGCACGCACTATATATAAGATAAAATAGCCCAGCTATCTCGATATATATACACTCACCCTCCATCACTGCTGTAACTACCTATGAGGATATAAAAGTAATTTCATTTGAAGAGTTGAATGAGTGATAAATGTTTAATTTGGATGCAGTAGATTTTATATGTTCAAGCCGAATGTATCTCCAGCTCAAAGCAATCTCACAGGTCATGCCCGCCATCCTGTGATTAATCAACCTGTTGACGAAGCACATGATGCTCATTCTCATATATTTATTGATAAGATATCAAAAATGCCTCGCCGATTATATTTTATATCATTAAGATGAGTACATTGATTATATGCCACCCTTATACTTGTTCTACCTATCCAGAGGATTCTGGGCACATCGTTGACAACCCTCTTGTCAACGTACTTAAGCTTATTTTAAAAGAAGGCCGTTAGTCAAGCAGATATTTGACTAGATAGAAAAATCTCGAGTTATGAAATACCTCACTTATCTCTTGGGCGTTAAGCATCTTCAGCGACAACTTTTTTTTTCTTTTTTTTTCTCTCTCTCTCTCTTTTTTCCTTCTTTTTTGGGTGGTTTAGTTGCCTTTCCCATTCACTCGTTCACATATTCTTGGAAAGCATGCAATTATTAGACATCTCCTCAAACTTGAAGGACCCTAACCCAGTGTGAAAATTTTGCGCAGCCGACTGTGCGTGCTCTTTCTTCATTTCGTTGGCCGATAGACTTTTGCATGCTTTAATAAAAAGGGGAAAAAAGGAGAAAAAAAGTGAGTGCTTACTTGTAATCAACACTTGAAGTTAAGAAAAGGGGAAAAATATGAACACTAGCTGTCAACTGGGCCAGGAATCACGAATTCTTTTACATATTTGAAAAGGAGACCCAACGCATCTGCATGATCCCGTAAAGTGTTTGGTTTTGGAGTAAAGGATTGTTCCATGGACCCAAAATCAAGTTCTCCGTTCAACAATAGACAGACGCGAGATCATGCATATGGAAAATCGAAACGGTATGTCTATCCGGCAACCAATTGTCAACATCGATTAAATCATGACTCGATTCTGCACCTTTGAAATGGTTTAGGATTTCATGGACTAAGTAAGAAGCTTAGGATTGATGATCAAAGCTCCTATTGCACTTGCCGTAATTTCATAAAAGGATTACTCTCTTTGTTTTATTCATGATGTAGGCATTACGATTTATGAAAAGTATGAGAATGCTAATTGGTGTATTCAAAATAAAATATAAATTGGAAATGGAGCATTGCTAATTGGTGTGATTTTGTTTTGGGATAAATTGTTTAAAAAGTTTTAGACTTATTGAATGATAGTCAATTTAATCATAAACTTTTCAGTTGTGCTAATTTAATTTGAAACCTTTGAAATATATCAATTTAGTCCTAAATATTTCGATGATTTGTCAATTTAATCCTAAGTCTTGTAATGATTTAATCCCAGTTTAGTTACTACCAACTATCCTAAATGGTTTGGTAGGTGCTGATGTGGACAACTTTTAAATTTTTTGAATTTTTTATTAGTTTTTTCTTTCGAATTTTACTTTTTTTCTTTTACTTTTTTTCCTTCTTCCTTTGTTGGCTGCTAGCCATCACCATAAGTGAGGGTCGGGGTGTGGAGCCTTGTTGGCGACTGGTGAAGCTTCGACCTCACTAGATTCGGTGAGGTTGGCCTCATCTAGCCACTAGTGATGTCTAGCCATGGCTAATTGCTAGTGAGGTTCATGCATGCTAGATTTGTTGAGGGCCGAGCCTCATTGGCACTTACTTGTGGCCAGTCTTCGAGCCAAGCTTGGCAATTGGAGGAGAAGGAAAAGAAAAAAAGAAAAAAAGAAAAAAAGAAAAAAAGATTATAAATTTTAAAAAAAAATGTAAAAAATTGTTTATGTCAATGTTGGTCATGCTACGTAAAATAGTTGGCGTACACATCAATGATTTTTTTTGTCAAAATTGATTTGAAATATTAAATTGTCATAACAAGTTTAAAATTAAATTGGTATAATCGAAAGACTTAAGAATGAATTAGCTGCCTGTACAAAAGATTTATGATTTTTTGGACAATTTTTCTTTTTGTTTCGTTTTCAAATAATAATAAAACGAGATCGCATGTATTAATCTGAAATATAGCGTTGGATTCGATGGATGTCGGTTGAATGCTTTAGTTATTCTTGAAGATACACGGAAGGCAATCTGTAATTTTCTATATCTCGATGGCCCAAAGCAAAGGCCCAGCTACCCATGTCAAGCATCTCAAAATTCAAATATCCCAAGATTTCCAAGACAGTTCTCTTCTCTTTCCAATTCTTTTTTTTTTTTTTTTTTTCAATATGGTGTCCTTTTCACGAGAGGGCATTTATTTTGTAGAAAATAAATAACTTGAAAAATAATTTTTTTAATCTAATCGATTATATCGATCCAAAAAATGAATGGACGAAAAACATTTTCATAGTGTACAAAAATGTTTAGACATAAATTGTTAGCAAAAATAAAATTATTTTTCATTGACTAATTATTTCAAGTGATACAAGTGACTATTTATAGAACAATATTTTTAAAAAATTTATTTTTTACGAAACAAATGGATTCTTGGTCCAAAACAGAGTAATAAGGTTCAATAATCAAAGCCTCCAATTGAACTTGAATCATGGACCTCTTGACAAAAAAGCTAAGACACTTGGCGAAATATCTGCCTATTCTTGTTTTGACCCAAAAATCGTTTCTTTGTTAGTGAAGAAAGAGACCAAGATACTATTGGGAAAAATATGACGAACGATTGAGAAAAATAATGAAATTAGACTTTGAGGTGTGATATCATTTTTTTTTTAAGGAATTATTTGTTCTACAACGTTGCTAATAGTTATTGCCAAATTTTCTCTTGGAAACAATAAAATCTCAATTGAGAATACTAAAATTGTTATCTAGTATTTCTCTAGATCTTTCAAGGCAAACAATTGAAATGATAGCTGTATTTTTGGAAAGAAAACTCAAAAAGACTTGACACTCCTTCATTGCAAAACTGGCATACATATCTTAGTCTTAATGAACAGAGGCAAACTTTCGAGAAATGTTGCAAAGTGAAAAGGTATGCTTTCAAAGGTTACCTTGAAAAAACATAAAAAAATTCAGAATATATATATATAATAGATTTTTATAATTTTGAATTTCATAACTTCTAAAAATACCGATTGAGCAAATACAACCTTTTGACTGATAAAGATTATTAAGATAACCATACGAAAAAAAAAATGAGGGTTAGTGCTAAGTGCACTTAAGAATGCGCAATTATTTGTAAGTATCGTGAGGTCTAACCCACAACTCATTATCTTCTTTTGAATAAACCATAAGAAACTCACGCTTATGAAGTAGCTCACTTCTTCCCAACCTCCTTATGTGAGACAGGAAAAAGCACCAATTTGTTTGTTTTACAAACAAACAACCAATAGATACCATTGATTGGTGTTGGTTGTGGTAGTAGGAAAAGTATTAAAAAAGTCATAAACCTATTGCATTGGTACCAATTCAATCATAAAATTTTAATTGGACCAATTTAGTTATAAACATTTTTACATTTGTACCAATTTAGTCCTAAACCTTTTTACATTGGTACAAATTCAATCAATTCGGCCAATTTTGGCCAGTTGGCGTTGACGTGGACGTCGACTGGTGGCCAGATGTTGACGTGGCAATTTTTAAATATATTTTTATTAATTTTTTCCTTTTCCTTTTCTTTTCTCTCTTCTTCCTCATTGGATTGTTCCAGTGGTGGCCGTGAAGCCCTTGCTTGGCCTCTCCTAGGGTCGCTAGAGAGGCGGCTTTGCCTGGATCTAGGCGAGGCCAGCCTCGCCCTAGCCTTGCCGAGGGCGAAGGTGGCTATTGCCAGGCTGGCGTGTTGGTGATGGCTGCCTTCGCTGCGGCAAGGCTTGGCGAGGGCTGTGTTGGCCTTGTTGGCCATGGGCGAGGCCGCCTTCACTTATGACAAGGCCAGGGAGAGGCTGGCCTCGCCTAGATTGGGGCAAAGCTGCCTCGCCAGTGGCCTTGGGCGAGGTCGGGCAAGGGCCGCGACCCTCATCGGTGGCTGGCAAGCCTTTAGCTTGGAAGCCCTCGCCTTCGCCTTGGCGATGGCCACCATGGCCTCGCCAGCCGCAGGCGAGGTTGGCCTTGCCGGCAACCCCTGGAGAGATCGGGCGAGGGCCACGATCCTTGTTGATGGTAGGCGAAGCTTCGCAGCCCTCGCCCAGTGGCCGACGAGCCTCACCGGAGGCTCGCCGGCCACCGTCGAATAGTCCAAGAAGGAAGAAGGGAGAAAAGAAAAGAAAAAAAAAAAATTAATAAAAATAAAAAAAATATATTAAAAAATTGCCACGTCAGTGTCTAGTTACCGGTTGATGTCCACGTTAGTACTGGCCGGCCAAAATTGACCGGATGGACTGAATTGGTACAAATGTAAAAATGTTTAGGACTGAATTGGTCCAATTGAAAAGTTTAGGACTGAATTGGTATCAATGCAATATGTTTAGAACTTTTTGAGTACTTTTTTCCCTATGGAAGCAGCATGTGTACTTTGGTAATGTTGTGGTGACGGAACTCTCTTTGGATGGAGCAAGCTTTCTCAGAGAGAGAGAGAGAGAGAGAGAGAGGAAACACATACTTCACTCAAAGGCTTGGTTAAATGATTGTTAGACGGTCATGAGATCCCAACCATAATGAAGAACAAAATGTATTGCAAGTGCCACCATTCTTGGAGTCTAGTGATTGCATCGTACTTGAAAAGATAATACACAATCAATCCAAAGTTGGAGGTTGTGCCCAAAATGGAGGTTGGCATGCGCACCCATGTCACAAGGTTGGGAGGGATTAGTGTCGCCTAAATATGAATAACTATAAAAGGGCCTTCAAAGAGTGTCCTTTCGAGAAGGTATTATCCAAATCCAGTCCCACAAGGTACTGTATGCAGCAATGATGGAGGCATACTTCATATCTTTTCTAAAAATAAATGATTTGAATAACATTTTCTAAAAAATGATCACTTGCGTTACTTGAAATAATTAATTAATGAAAAATATTTTTATTATCGACGACAATTTATATCTAAATATTTTTGTGAATGATGAAAATACTTTTCGTTCATTTGTATTTGTAAAAGATACAAGCAATTGTTTTTAGAAAACTAGTGTCCAAATAATTTATTTTTTGAGAAACAAATAGAGCCAATTATGAATAAGATGTTAATATTCCATCCAGGATAATTTAGATACCTCTTGATCCACCTATGAGAAAATTATTTTTTAGCTAGGTCCAAGGAGTGGATCAATCCTTTTAAGTGCAATTTAGGTTTGACCGTGACCCAAAAGCAAAGAATGAAGACTAAGTGTGCCATGATGAGAAGCAAAAGTCAAAATCTTCACCTTGAGAGATTGTTAGGAGAGAGTTTTAAGTTCAAGTTTGTCAACATATCTAGTGACCCATCTTTACTTAAAGGCTTAAGCTGATAAGTTATAAGCCAAGTATGATTTATTAACTATTCTACACTACACCCATTCTTCGATTTGAGACTATTTTCTAACACAACTCACGTGCATCTCAACAATCTTCCCTTACATGTGAGTTCGGTATTAGTTTTGCTCCTCCCTTAATTTTGATATCCTTTTGCACCAATATATCACAACTTTGACTTTCCACCTTATTGCCTTACGAGAACCACAATAACAATAATGCCACCTTCATCATAGTCTCTTTCTCCAAACTGAATTATTAACACTGTTATCGGGGTCATGTTGCTATAGAACAATGCCCACCTTAATTTCCAAGTCTTTTTTACAAGATTGAATGATGAAGCTTGCTTGAAAAATGCGTTGGTCATGAGATTTTTTCCTTAAGATATTTACCAAACATCGATTCACATTGAGAGTAGGCCACTAATCAACTATCAGTTTTGATATTATTTGTTGGGAGGCAC
This sequence comes from Eucalyptus microcorys, assembly GCA_014182515.1. Lineage (NCBI taxonomy): Eukaryota > Viridiplantae > Streptophyta > Magnoliopsida > Myrtales > Myrtaceae > Eucalyptus > Eucalyptus microcorys. Next base: position 3,641,036 of record CM024570.1, on the reverse strand, counting down.
ATTACAAGCCTGAGACCTTCATTTGGGGAGAGCCAAGAGGGAACCCAAGTACGAGCCCACTAACATATTTAGTTGAACCTACATTCAATCAAAAGCTTAAAACAATAAGTATGAGGAAAAAATATTAACTACTCAACATCTCACCAATTGTCCAATGTAAGACTTATTCTAGCACAACTCACACATGCATTTCAACAAAGAAGAGTACCAAACCAGAATACCAATTGAAGAAGGCTATTTATTGTCTTAAGCAAGCCCCTCGCACATGGTATCAAGTACTCAAATCCTTTGCCATCTCATTTGGATTCATCCAATTCAAATCAGATTCTTTCTCTTTATATACAAACATGGCAGCATCATTGTTTATTTCTTGATTTATATAGATGATTTGATCTAGATAGGAAATGACAAATTTTTTTCCAACATTTGTGAGAGCTCTTGCTGGATAATTTTCACTTAAAGAACTTAGGGATGTACAATACTTCTTGAGAGTTGAGGTGATATGCACAAAGTCTAGTTTATGTCTCACGCAATGCAAGAATAAAAGGATCATTTTTATCAAACAACAATCAAGGAGATTGCCACCCCAATGGCTATCGGCAGCTCTATCACTCATGCTGGTGGCTCACCTCATACACATGCAACTAAATTTAGGAAGATTGTTGGTGCTCTTCAACATATTGCATTCACAAGGCCTGATATTGCTTTTGTCATCAACAAACTCTCAATTTATGCATCAACCAACACAATTACATTGAAGTGCTATTAAAAGCGTTATACGTTATCTCAAATGGATTATCAAATTTTGGCCTGCACCTACAAAGTAGTCTCTCTCCATTACTTCATGCATTCTTTAATGCTGATTGGCAAGCAATATGGATGATTGTAAGTCTACAATTGTTTACATAGTTTATATTGGCCATAATTCTATATTGTGGTGCTCAACAATTTGTTGCTCATTCATCAACCAAAGCGGAGTATCGTGCTGTTGCGATAGATTCTGAGCTCACATGGATTTAGTCTCTCCTACATGAACTTGGAGTATCTTATTCAATCACACCTTGCTTTTATTGTGATAACATTGGTGCTACGTATGTGCACTAACATAACATTGATGCTATGCATGTGCTAATCCTGTTTTTTACTCCAAGATGAAACACATTGCTGTTAATTATCATTTTGTTCATGACATAGTAAACAAAGATTTGTTACAAGTGTGTCATTTGTCCATTCATGATCAACTTATAGATGCACAAACAAAACCTCTTGCACAACAATGATTTATTCATTTATGGGCCAAGGTTGGAATTCACGAAAGAGTGCTTCTCTTGCTGGGTATTAGAGAAAATATCTCTCTACAGCAAAGTAATTCCAAAAATTACTCTCAATTAGATCAAGTCCACTCAAGCAATTCTTGTACATTTGGCAAGAGAGTCAAAAGTTTTCAAAGTTGACAAACTCATTCTATCTTTTTATATATACAGGTTTTTTTTTTTTTTAAACTTTTCATATATAAAGGCCGTAAGTGGGAAAAGTTATTCTATTACATTTATTCTAGCTAATGTCTTTTTGTAAGTCATTAGCTACCTCATACTATAAATGCATGAAATAAAAGTAAAGAATATCTTCTCCAATTCTTCGCAGGATTTACGTAAGTGCTGAGTTTGGCAAGTCAGGTGGAATCTGAGGAACCCTTACTCGCTTTTTTTTTTCCTGAAGGCAGGTTTTCGAAGGAATCTATTCACGCCCATGAAGCCGACAGCTGGAAACTTCCACTACTTTTGTCAATGAAAGGCTCTTTTATAGTAATTCTCAACGGCAGTCTTTGATATTAAATACCAGACCCCTTTATTTAGTGATCAGCAGCAACAGGTATCTGCTCATCTCCCTCTGCTCTGGGGCTCCAGGGAAGAATGCTATTGGCGAGTGATTCCATCAGGTTTGGTTGCTGATGTAAAACCAGAACTGTTGCTGCCTCGGATGTCGCAAGCGTTAACTGGTGGTTTGATGGGAAAGTCTTGCGACGGGTATGGATTGGACAAGGAGGACGCGAATTTGATATTCATGGCAGGTAATGATGGTGTTGTTTCCATAGAAATGTTAATTCTTCAGGGAGTCAATCTTTGTTCCCTGGAAGGACGTCATCGATTTAAACACCCCCCCTCCTTGTCAAGCACATGGAGCTGACCACCAATCGACGATGAACATATTCGTTTTGATTAACGAGGGCTCCAAATACCCTTCTTCAAAATATAAATAAAGTTAGCTTGTCATTTTCGAATCTACTGTTTCTCCTATGTTATACATAGCCGGTGCGTTGAAAATGAAATTTTTTTTTCTTTTTCGCCTAATGCTTCCACACATGCACTTTAACATGATTCGTAAGCAACTTGACCATTTATATGCAGTGACGTGGAACCAAATGATAATATAGTGAACTTTACTAGCATCAAATAAACAAAATAACGAGAAGTGTGTTTTACTCCATTTCTAGATGGAGGAAAATTCCTCCTAATAGTCTTTTGATTGATGGGTTGTAAAAATATATGGGCATTATCTGCATGCATATTTAGTTGAAATTAAATGTAAGTGATGTCCATATATCTCACATACCAAAAATGTAATAAAAAAAAATCTCTAAGTGGACCACCAATGTAGACTTCCAAAATCGTGTTGCAAACAACGAGTTGATAGTACTCTATTAAGAATTCGACTGAACACTACTATATAGACTAAGTTTCCAAGTCAATTTAGAATATCTAGCCTCAATAGTTATCGTAAGGAAGATTAGGGCTTGCATTGTTGGGGTAACCTTTTCCTTATTTCTCAGTAGGTGGCCTTATCTGCCCACAATTTGAGGGTTATAACTACACACTCTCTCCCTAACCAATAAATCAATGGTATATATAAGTCCACTTGCAAGCAGTTTCTTTTCTTTTCTTTTCACACTGACACCGCATACTATATTCACTCCTATTATTAAAGGGGACAGAAATTACGATTGGCTTTAAGGGACACTAAAAAGGGAAAAACTACTTGACTTTGGATGTTTCTAAGATAAAATATATGAACCTCGGTTAGAGCTAGTTCAATTTGTTTATGGTCAAGTACAATAAATGAGACAACATTCATCCTAGAAAAATATGATTCCTCGCAGTTCTTAAGTAGTTGAGAATTGGAGTTTAGGCGTTAAGTAAGAATTATTCTACTTGTAATGGGAAGGGAACTCATATTTTACAAATGGATTCAGACATCTGAACTTAGACCAATGATGGGATATCAGCATTCACTAAGACAAACTTGAAAGTTTATCAAAAGAAATACAGTCATGCAATCATCATGCTTAGCTCCCTAACCTATTGATTATAAAGCTTGTATTATATCGAAAGATGAGGTCCATTTATGAATTAATTTAGCCTCCTTATGTTTTCCCAAACTTTTGAAATTTATCTTTATCTTAACCTAATATCATATCTTTACATATAGTTCTTAATCGATGCCATAATGCAGAGGATAACGGAGGTAAGATAGATGGCAAATTTCCCAGGAGCAAGTTAAACGTATTAGACAAGGGAAAGCGTCCAAAAGGGGAACAATATGTCATATTGGGTTTATCTGATATATTAAGAGGAATCCAAGTCATTTTTCATTTTAGAATTAGAAAAAGAGTTCTCATCTTATGTTGCTTGGCCACTTATCCGTCACTGCACTAAGTCATGTTTACATATGTTTACTTCAAATATTTAATTTATCAGAGTGTGATAGAAAATATTTTGTATATCAGAGCATGTGAACTTGATTTTTGCGGGGAGATGAATTGCTGATATTAATCGGGCGCAGATAACGAAAATAAACTGATAAATGGGAGAAGGTGGTATGAACTCTAAGTAGTTGGCTTTGATACCCACCAGAAGTATATGCATTACCGTTTACTCCAAAAAACTTAAAGTACTAGTATATGAAGTTGAATATACTTACCAGTTGCGGCCAAGAAAATTAGGTTTAGGACTTTGACATTTTAAATCATCAGATGATCTCGGCATTCATGTTCTAGATGAAAAAAGTCGCCGATGACATTGATGTTAAGTAATAGTTTTGTGGATCAATTTTAATATCTCTAAATTTATCTTTGACGTTTTCAATAATCAATCCCTTTGAAGGGTATCTTTTCACCTCCATATGCTGGGATGACCTCCGACGTTATTAGACTGACGGCACCAGGCAAAATTGCACCATGCAATTGATCTTTTACGATATAATTTGCTTGGTGATGCCACACATCTGACCAAATTAATAAATTGAGATTAGTTTTATTATTGCAAATAACGCAGAAGCTAATGGATCTTGCAATTCCATATCAGATGCTGGAAGATGAAATCATCAGAGACATTGACTTTCATTAAACTCATTTAGATCATCCTGGACCGACGTTCTCTTTTTTAAAGTGAAGAAAAGTTGAATTAGGAAAAGATTCTTTGAAAGTGATTTCGACATATACAACGCTTTAAGTTTTGCCCAAACAGCAGCTGCACTAGTTTCATACGCCACTTCCTTTTCTCTTAAATTCAGCAGAATAATATTCCTACCCTTTTTTTCAAATTATCAGCTTTTTCTTTTGCTTTCATACCCTGAGAAATTTATTATCTCCCTTCAAAGCCAAACCCTGCTTCATCAACAGTGCGCACATCCTAATGTCCCATAGGTTGAAACTGTTTACTTGAATTTCGTAGAAGCCATAGCGATAATTGCAAACAAACAAAACTTTCGGAATCTTTTAAATAATAACCTCATGCTCTAACATCAGTTTTTTACGATTAGCGTGGAAGCGTGAAAAAATAAAACGATTCAAGAAGGAAACAAGTCATTGATATAAAACTCAAACCCAGTGAATTTAGGTGGTTCAATATGTGCCTACTCTATGATAAGAGATTGATAAAACAGTTCCACCATAATCGGCAAAGAGAGATTACAATCGTTCTAAAAGCTCAAACTTAAGTATTTACCAGTCCTAAATACAAGTCTATACGATTGTATGAAACTCTGTATGATTCTTTTCTAAAATAAGCTATGTGAAAATGCTAGTCCTACCACCTAGAGGGGTTGAATATGTGTTAAAAAAAAACTTTAACAAATAAGTGCAGAATAAAATATGTTGCGAGCAAAGTCTGGAAACGAGTCAGAGTCTGATTAAAGCGCCACTAGATTCCTAGAGAAAATTCAGAATAAAAAAGAGATGTAATAGATTTTTGAGATAATTAAAAAGAAATCACAATGGATAAAGCTGGAAAGAGTTGAGGGAAGAGATAATTGCAAACAAGATTTATAGTGGTTCCACTTAAATCAAGCCTACGTCCACTCTCTCATGCTAACAATTCACTAAAATATCAACAGAGAAGTACAATATTTCAAGTGCAAACACTAAGTGGAATATTTCTTGTTCCCTCACTAAGTCACTCTTCTTGTGATTTTCTCTCTTAAGTATAATTTGTAAGAGTAGTCGTTAAAGAACAAGTGATTTGGAAAGGCTTCAGACTTTGGAATTTCAATTTTCACGCTCTCTTCAAATAGACTAAATGACCTCCTTAAATACTTCTCCATGCCTTACTAACCGTTGGCATTTTCTAGAAGAATTTCTTCCAATCAATCCCTTGTCGGAAATCTTTTAATTGATTGAAGATTGAGATGAAAATCCATTGATTCTGGTCACCCATACAATTGGAATCTAGGTTTTTATAAGTAGATGCTTCCCAAAAAGGAATTTGTATCTAAGATTGATTTCATCAATTCGTGATTGATTCCATCAATGTATTTATAAAAGGTAAGCGGGATTTTTTGCCAGAAAGCTAGATATTGAGAATAAATCTCCATTATGTTCATACTAAATCCTTGTCGTAAGATCAATAAATTTGAGTCTGATAATATCTTCATTTTGGACTTGGTTTCATTTTGGATTGCGTCAGTGCGAGAAAGACTTCTGGAATGAATAGATTTTGACAAGAGTCTGTGCTATAACTTTAAAAGTCTACTATTATTCAGAATAAGAATAATAACAAGAAAGTTTTGTCATCTTCAAAATTTGATAGGAATTTTCTCAATATTACGAAGATATGATTTTAAAAAGTCTGGATGGGGGTCACATTAGGGCCCGACACCTACCAGAATTATACTGGGCGCCTGGCAACTGCATTGAAAAACACATTAGCTGTCGGCATTATTCAAGAACCCAGCAAGCTTTGTCAGGACACCCGAACCTAGCAAGCAGCCCTGCCACTCCTTGGCTGTGCGCTCGGTTGTTACTGATAATTCGCTTAGAAAACTGTCACCTTTAAGTGTTTTTTTAAGAGACTTTCACAGAAAACTAATAGAGAGAAAAGAGAGAAAACTTTGACAATTTTCTTGGTTAGTCGAATGAGTAACATGACAAAACAGGTAAGAAGTAAGCTTTACATCCCCTGTTTGCCTGAGTCAGTTTGTCACCCGGGCACCTAGAACTCGTGCACCATGCCTTTGCCTGTCTAGGTACGTGGCCGGGCGCTGACTGGACGCCCCAGCCCTTAGCCCGAGTTCTCATTCCCCGGTTCCTCTTCACCCTGAACACACTCAAACATGCCTCGAACCTACGTCACTTTCCGGTCTCGATTCAAACTCCAAATTATGCAAGAATGTGGACCCACGAATAATTCAACTAGACTGGTGTAACTTTTGGTATCTTATTGTTTTTGTCTCCAAGCAAAGAAGGTGCAGCAATGTGGCGCGAAGAGACAATTCTAGGTGGTGCTCAAGATTTTTAGGGAAAACGGCCTTGTCAGCCATCGCTTGCTGACAATGGAAGGCATCGTCATTTAAAGGGCGCATCTATATTATATATGGTGTGAACTTTATAGTGAAAATTTGGTGCAATGACAACTCAGCCCGTTTAATTTGGTTCATTGAAATTTTGTTTTTTCTTGTTTTTTCCTTTTCATTTCCCTATAGAAGATGGCACAAATCTCTTCATGAAGACCAAGGGTTAGAAAAATAGAGAACAACAAAAAAATAAAAGAAAAGAAATAAGAGCTAGCTAAAGCATTATTATTCCTCATTACCATATTATAAGTTAGAGAAGTTCCTGGGAATAAAGAACATACTCAAGAAGTTTTAGTACACTGTCGTTTCGAAAACTATAATGTCTGACTTTTGAAAACCCTAAAACTCGAATGATTGGACTTTGTCCACCCTCCGCCCTGAGCGAAGTCATCCACGTGTTAATGCGCTTTGGATTTGCCATGTGTCTGAATTATTTTTCTTGGTTTAATCACAAAAGCCAATCAAACGTCGTCTTTTGGAAAGTTTATGTTTTAATGGGGAGCAACCGCCGACTAACGGGGGTCTCATCTGACCAAAAAAAAAAACCAATGCGGGGTCTCCACCTTCAAGAACCCTACAACACGGCCTTGCTGGAATCACTTGAATTTAGATTGACAAGAATCAAAGTTGGGGCTTGAATAGTGAGCAGATGCTCCAAGGATGTTTTGATGAATTCATGCGAAGAGATTTTTGCAACTCATTTGAATCTTTTCAATTGATTACTTTGAATCCCACAAGTTTCATACGGCGTTTACTTGAGTCCCATAACATTTCAATTGATTATTTGAGTATATGATTTTTGGATTCTCTCACCCCAAAGGCCAATTCAAAGGAATGAGGCTTTCATTCACACTTATAAAACGGCCACTAGCCTTTTTTGCAACCAATGTGGGACAATCTCAACAATCTCCCACTTACACATCAGGCTTAGGTCGGAGCATAAACAACCTGTAACTCTTGCATGTGACTATTGGATCTAGACTTATTGACAATGGGCTCTCATACTAGTGTTAGGTAGTTTTGGACCTCTTTCACTTCAAAAGCTAGCTCAAAAGGCGATGTTTTTTTTTTTTCTCATACTTATAAATTGATTACTAGCTCATTCCACAATTGATGTGAGACAACTTTAATAGAAGGTTCACCACAAGTTATTAATTAAAAAGTTATGACATTAAGTGAACGTTTTTCAAAATTTTGTCCCTTAAGTGAGCTTCATACGAAAGGTATGGCACTTGTGGCGTCTTTTTTCTACATTTCTCTTTAGTTTACTTTTTGCAAATTCCAACTCGTCCCTTAGTATGAGAGCCAGGATCAGCTATTGTAGAGGAGGTAGGTTGAACTTGACCATTCGGCTTTTTTTTATATGATGTGGAAAGGGAAGTGCACTTTACGTAGATAAACCCCAAGACTATGAAATAAACTCAATAAACACATCAATCGGGTAAGACAAGTTAGAACCAGGGTGCTTATAAATATGGAATATTTGCACTTGACGGTGTAGGGGGTTGAGTCTATGTTGAGCACCTAATCAATGCAAATGCATGCAATTGTATGACCTACTTTTCACTCTTCAGAGCAACAAAATGACAAAATGTGCTGCACAAAACAGCTTTTCTTTCACTTAGTCTTCACAACTTCGTACTTCGGAGCATAGTCATCTTCACACCAATCATTTCCAGTCATGCCTTGTAAAAAACTTGCCAAGATTCATTCCCAATTGACTTGTGAGACAGCGGTCTTTAGATCATGTGGGTCTCAATCAAATTAGGCTTACTCGGTCATCAGGTACTTGTTCCAGTTATTAATCATCATATTGGGCATCTAGGAAACATGTATTCTCATGCTTGAGATGGAATATTTCAATCTAGAATGGCATCTTTGCGTGAATGATAGAATGCAAGCTATGGGAAGATGCTTCGTTGGTAAAATAACAATGCGTACCGATTCAGATACTAATTTTATTACACTTGGTTCTCGGATAGGCAGATCGTGCCAAGGATTCTGGAATCGAGTCCCCCTACATTTCGGAATGAGTGGTGGACAGGAGAGCTTCCCTGTCCATGTGACTGGCTACTGAACAATTAACATATTGAAAAGGTCATCAATCTGGGACTTTTCAGGCCCACTTAAACAATGATCAAGTTGTGGATAATTTATATATTTGTCTTGGCGGATATGTGTGGGTTTGTTTCTAGATGCATGAGTGCTCGTTTGAACATTATGTACTTCACTTGTAGTACTCATCTTAGACAGGTTAATCACCAATGGTCTCTCAAAGCTGGTATATATATATAAATAGGAATGTCTGAACTCAATCAGGCCAAGAGTAGGTCAGTTTCTCCAAAGAGCTTGTTCCGTTTGTTGTCTATGCTCGTTTCCTTATCATGGAACATGAGCCAATCGACCTCCCCATCGATGAACTTGTCTCTATCGAAAACTTCTATGAATCCTATTCAGCAAACTCATTCCCTCTGCAACCAGACTCTCCCGCCAACTTCAACCCAGAAAGACTGCTCCAGATTGAGTCGGAAATCACCCAACTGTTGGCTTCGACATCGCTACTGCACCACCGCCAGAGGCTCAGGAGTCCATGGAAGTTCTTGAAACCAGCATCATGGAAGTTCTAGAAACTGGCGTCATGGAAGTTGACCCACCTTCGGACATTGTTTTTCAAGGTCAAGAAGAAGCGAATGAGGAAGATTCTTTGGGTGAAGAGTATTCCCTTTTGAGGGTAATCCAAGAAGAGTTGATGGAAGAAAGCAGCCCGACTGATCTTTTACTGATGGGAGCTGAAGCTGTTGAATCGAAGAACTGGCCTGCGGTTTCTGTAATCATCTCCAAACTGAATGATAATCTATTCAATCAAGACAATGGGAACAATCCATTTAACAGATTGGCCTTGTTTTTCGCTCAAGGCCTTCACTGGAAGAGCATCATCAGTCCTCTCGAAATACCGCCTCGGACTTTCTCAAGGGGGCCAAACACCATCTCTGCCATTCAGATGATTCAAGAGCTCTCCCCGTACATCAAGTTCGCGCACTTCACAGCCAACCAAGCGATCCTTGAGGCGACCGTAGCAGACCGGGATGTCCATGTCGTGGACTTCGACATCATGGAGGGGATCCAATGGCCGCCCTTGATGATCGACCTTGCAAGACATGATGACGCCTCACTGTGGATCACCGCGATCATCACCGACCTGGAAACCGAGGCTTCAATTCAACAGACTGGAAGGAGGCTTAAGGAGTTCGCAGACTCGATCAACCTGAGGTTCACATTCAATCAGCTCCTAATCCAGGAAGAAGAGGACTTCAGGACAATCCACCAAGCAGGTCACACGGTGATAGCAAATTGCATGATTAACCAACTGCACATGCCTAGCAAGAGCCTCTCAATGGTGAGGACATTCTTGGGAGGCATGACAGCATTGTCACCAAAGATTGTTGTCCTAGTGGAAGAAGAGCTGCTGAATTTTGCCAAGGTCTCATCTTCCTTGTCCTTTGTGGAGTTCTTCTGTGAGGCACTCCATTACTACATGGCCCTCTCTGACTCACTGGTGAATGTGAGCAGCTTCACAGGTGGGTACGAGATGTGCCTCAAAGTGATTGAGCAAGAGGTGTTGGGGAAGAGGATTCTGGACAGTGTGAGGCAGTTTCCTTGCGAGGAGTGGGAGAGGAAGCTGTGGAGAGATGGGCTTTGCTTGAAAGGGTTCAGGCCAGTGCCTTTGAGCTCAAGCAATGTGGCTCAAGCCAAGTACTTGGTGAGCGTCTTCAGCGGGGAGTACCGGGTGCAATATGAGAAGTATCGGTTGGCTCTGTGCTGGAAATCTAGGCCATTGACAACAGCTTCCATTTGGGCTCCAATTTCAAGAGCTTTTTGAGAGACAATTTGCATGTTTTGTTTGGGCTACTTGTTAGGAACTTGTACATTGTGATGTGCTTGTTGATAGGTTGAATGATTTAATCTTGGGTTCTTCCTTCTTCACATAAATAGAATTTCACATCTCTAGGGATTTAAAAAACAGACGCAAGTTCATCTTCATCTCAAACCAACCATCGACGACTCCAATGGGACGAGCATCGAGTCCAGCCGGCCTTCACCAACTAGTCCAAGGCTGATACCATTGATTTTATTTGGAATCTAGTTTGAAGCCTCTTTTTTTCTTTTGGGTGGAGTAATTGCCTTTACACCTATCGAGAATCGAACAATAGTCTTTATCATAAATAAGCAATGTCACGATCACTTGATGGATATATGTTATTTTAGTGAATGATGCGACTTTTACATTTTTATTATAAGAATTCGAGTTTTTTACATAGAGTCAATGTTGTGCCGATTCCCCAAGTAAAATTGAAAACCGACTGGTTTGATTCCAAAATATAGAATTAGATGTCATAAGGCCCATTTTGGATCTAAGCCGAGAACCCGCTCGTCCGAGAACCGATCACTCCCATTGAATTGGTACTATGTAATCTAACCCCTGTACAAAAAAATATTTACCTCCTTGGTCATTGATTAAAAAAAAAAAAATAGACAATCTCGAGCTTGTTTATTAAGATTGAGAAAAAGTTAATAACATTTTTTTCTTTTCCTGATAAACTTTATATATATTGCAGATATTTTGAATTTAAGAAATTTTGTTTTTGGGTGAAAAATTTAAGAAAAGGTTCAAATGATATATCTAGAAGATAATTAAATTTAGTAAAAAAAATAGTAAGCAAGCACGTACTTAATTGACTATTTTCTCTGAAATGGAAAAAAAAAATGTCATCTTTATCGAAACGATCGAGCACTTCCCTCGGACATCGATGGAACCCGAAGCGGCGACCGTGAATCTCTCCGAAGCGACGGCGGTCGGCGACTACCTCCTGTCGTCGAAGCTCGGCGAAGGGTCTTCCTCGACGGTGTGGAGGGCGGCGCACAGGGCCAGCGGCGAGGTGGTGGCGGTGAAGCAAGTCCACCTCTCGAGGCTGAACCGGCACCTCAGGAGCTGCCTGGACTGCGAGCTCGATTTCCTGTCCTCCGTCGATCACCCCAACATCATTCGCCTCCTTCGCGTGCTTCAGGTCGATTGCTTCGGTCTCTGTGTTGATGCTTACCTCTTTTCAGCTCGTGGGTCGTTGTCTTATGGACGGTCGGGTGATTAATACGGATCAAAGATGTAGTTTTTGCATTCTGGACTGCAGCTGTACATGCTTTACATTGTGATTGAGGGCGGGGCTTCCTGATGTATCTTGGGTCGGTGTGGTGGATGAAATTTGTGTGTGGAGTCATTTCTGGGGATGGTTTCTCGTGGGATTGAAATTGGTTTGGTTTTCATCATCAGGCCAACGGTTGCATATACATGGTCCTGGAGTTCTGTGCCGGCGGAGATTTAGCATCTTATGTCCAACTGCACGGGCCGGTTGGGGAAGAAACCGCGAGAAGATTCATGCAGCAACTGGGTATTTCCTCTGTTTCGTTCGTATGTCGGGCGAGTGTTGCTTTCTTTGAATTGATTACTGACTTTGCTTACTTGGCAAACATATAGGAGCTGCCTTGGAAATACTGCACTCCTACCATATGGTTCATAGGGACTTGAAACCGCAGGTATGAGATTATTTTCCTCTGCAACTAGGCGGGTCATGAACTTTTTGCATATGTGCCTCGCATTAAAGGTTTACATTGTTGAGGCCTATTTTATCATCAAGGTTGCCTTGAGTCTCAACAAATTTCTACTGCGTAAGACATCCTATCTAATAGCTGTCGAGACTGCTTAACTGAAGAGAATTATTAGGCTTGCCAATGAGATCAACTCAATGATGATCCCTTCCATGGGTACTTTCCTAGACTGGTTAACTTTAGTTGCACTTACCTTCTAAACATTTTGACATCCCGAGTGATTGATGGAATAATTAAGCAAGTAATCAGCGTGAAGCTGAATGCCTTATTGTTGATTGTATTTACTTTGATTGTTGCTTATATGCATATAGATAAGCTTGTTATGTGAAGACTGCTGCTCAGAGGGAGAATACAGTGATCGGGTGATGCGTTGAAATATGTCATGACTGATTCTAATTATTTTCCTGGTTGTGTATTCTTTTTCCCCTTTTCATATAGTTGGCATTCTGACCAAAAAAATTAGTTAGCATGTGAGGCAATGTATCTAGTACTCTGCTTCTAATCAATAACTTCAGATACAGCTATGTTTTTTCTCTAAATGCAAGTTTTTGAGAGTTTAAGTTGCAGACATGTCTTTGTTTAAACTTCAAATGAGCTTATCTCTGCTCTTCCTTTTTCGACACTGTTTGAGCAGAACATCTTGTTATCTGGTTCTGAAGAGGATAAAGTGCTCAAGGTAGCTGATTTTGGTCTCTCAAGGTACCCTCAAATGTGCTAGACATTTTATAGAATTCAATTTGGTAATTGCTTTCATAGTTGAGGTGAAATTATGGGATTTTTTTTGGTATCCTTGGAACAGGACTTTACAGCCCGGTTGCACTGCTGATATTGTATGTGGGTCTCCATTATACATGGCCCCAGAGGTTCTTCTATTCCAAAAGTATGATGACAAGGTACGAGATTCCCATGTCAATGCATAACCAAATCTGGAATGAGATTTGCATTCTCCAAAGGTCCTGGCCAAGGATCGATTCCCTGGCCTTTCTTGGGGTAGCAATGTTGGTCTATGTCTAGACCAGTAGGATGTACACAAAATACCAGAAAAAGAAAAGGAAACAGACAAGAAGAAAGAATTTAGGTTGAGTGATTTGCTGCAGGTGGATATGTGGAGTATTGGTGCCATTCTTTTTGAGCTTCTCAATGGTCGTCCACCATTTTGTGGGCCGACTAATGTTCAGGTAGGATTATCTCCTCAATCAATAGCTTGTTTAAACTTATTGAACCCAGTAATATGAGTTCCCTTGATTTGTTTGTTTCTCTTCTCTGCAGCTTCTGCGGAGCATCAAGTCATCTAAAAGTCTTCCATTTTCTCACCTTGTGCTACCTGAATTGCATCCTGACTGCATTGACATTTGTTCCAGGCTACTCTCTGTTAATCCAGGTTTAGCATCTGCCTTGTCTCAGCTTCATTTTAAAAGACTTGTAAAATTAATTGTTCGATATGCATCATTGCAGTGAACCGTCTGTCCTTTGAAGAGTTTTACCGGCACAGATTTTTGAGGAGAAAAAGATCGATTATGTAAAATCTAAAAGTTGTGTTTCTGTGGAAGTACTACCAATTTTCACTCATGGTGATTTACTTGTTGGAGGTTAGTATCTAATCAACTGCAAAGAAAACATCCTCTTCCAGTAATTCGGCTTTCCATCAATATGCTTCAGTTTAGAGGACTAAGCAATCTTGTATATCATCATCATAATAATTTGTTGGTAACTGTTTCCAGTTCCAGCCCTAGAGGGGTACATTAATCAGGCAGCCTACTTCCAAAAAAAGCACGAACTTTAGGTCAAGTGGCAATTGTAGCCCCAACTCTTTTGTCTCGTAAAAAATCACTAACTTTAGGTCGAGTAACAATTCTGGCCCCAACTTTTTTTTTTTGTCTAAAACAAAAATCACCAAGTTTCACTTAAATTCCAAATTTGGCCCCTTTAACATAGAACCATTGATTGTCCTAAGCAATAAATCCATGGGCACTTGCTGGGTGCATTTAAAGCACTATTCATTGGCTTCTTCTCTAAGCCTCAGCTTGGAGAATAACAGTGAAGTTGTTCATCATGTCCTGTACTTCACCGGCAAGAAAACAGCTTTCCAGTTTGAATTTCTCTAGCCAGACTTTCCCATTTTGTCGTAATCTGAAGCTGTAGACCACTGCCCGTTGAGAGATACCATGGACAAGATCCGCCAAGCTCACGACTAGAACCTTTTTTATTGAAACAAGGTTGACTTTAGACAGAGAGTTAATGGTGGGGGCCAGATTTGGGATAAGGGTGAATGTTTGTGATTTTTTATGAGACAAAAAAAAGTTGGGGCCAGAACTATTACTTGACCTAAAGTTGGTGCTTTTTTCAGAATTAGCCCTTAAGCAGGCTATCCCAGTAACTTTGTTTTTCTATATCTGCCATTTTTTTCTCTTGTTATGGCTCCATCAACTGTATCCCTCATACATCTGGTGTGATCTCCAATTTCAGAATTAGTGGATCCTCAGCATGCAATGGCTACTGTACAATCACTGTAGTACAGAGGGCTTGGAAAATTGTGGCGAAATCTGTCATTTCATCACAACCTGTAAAGGTAATTGAATGTCCATATCAATGTTTATAATTGTTATAGAACTAGCCATAAGACCTGTGTTATGCACGGGAGAGAAATGACATTTTTTCATCAAACTGCATAACAGATTTCTTCGAAAAAGATCATATGATTTTATCTAAGCTAAATCATCAAATTTTGAAATCATATTCCATTGAGAAGTTAAATCATATTATTTTGGAGATAGATGAATTAGGGAAGCTCTATAGGATGTGTTAGTCCCTCCTATCACGTCTTTCATGTCTTTATAGCTCATATAGCTAGATTGACTTAAAATAATAATTTCTAGATTTATTTAAGATAATTTGCACTCTTTCACGTCTTGTATTTTGTCCTATGCAATTCTATCCAAATAAGATGAAACTAATGGATAACAATGCAAAAGAAAATATGTCCATATCGCCAGATTAATTGGATTGTAAATTTGATAATCAAAGTAAAATGATAGAAAGGATAAATGAACAACATGTTCATATGATTTTGAACTTTCCATGAATGTAGGTCATTTCAATATTGATGGATGTCTTTTATATTTTTAATTTTACTAGATATATTTTCATTGACAATAGATTATATTTTTATAACTTAATAATGATAAAGAGTTAAAAGGCTATTTGAAACAGGCGGTCTGGTAGCTTGAAACAAAGAACATTGCAGCTTGGTAATCTGATTTTGCAACACCTTTTTGAAATCCTCAATACCAAGCTGACAGCATCGACCGATTGCTCCCTTCTCAGCGCCCAACGGATCCCTGTCAATGTTTAGCTATCTAACTAGCGTTAGCTTGTTCATTCCATTTTACTTCAGAACGAGCGGCAGGATATGTCTCTGTAGCCTAACCTTTGGGCTTGACAAAGGCTTGACTCAGGACGAGAACTGGTGTCTCTGAGGATTCTTGCATCTCTCTCTGTCCATATACCCAAAGCATATGGAAGCAGTGTATTATTCCACTTCAATACAACATCACATCAGAATGTCTTCATCACCGAACCACTCAAACAGCTTGCTAGCCCAAAAATCGAAAGAAATTTCTCAGACAGCATATACTCGAGATAAGGTAAGATCCTTGAGGTCGATAGGGAGTTTGACCCTCGACACCCCTCTTCAATTGTCTTAATGACAACTAGACTTGCTGCCTATTCGCTGGCATAGGTTAAACTGGTTCGAACATGTTTTTGACCGATTTAGAATGAAATGTGTGAGAAAGAAAAAAAGAAAACAGCCTGTCCGGCTGATTGGGGTGGTCGGTCTGATTTCAGTTTGAAAACATTTGGTGCCTTTGAACACGGCATCGGGCGAGTTGTGATGGAGATTGGAGAAAAGATCTGAGGATGTTGGCGAGTCAATGGACAACCTGTCCCCAGACTCGTTCCCAGACTCGTTGTCAAGTTGATCGGGTGTTCGCTATCAAAGCATTTATTGCACTACGACGGGCATTTGCAAACACTTGAGGGTGCTGATGTTGACTGACGGTGTCCGAGTAGAACCGCAGTAAGGAATAGGCGGTTCAATTGGAACAAGACGGAAGCACGCTGACAAAACTGACACAAAAGGTCACTTGCAAAACTACCCATCTCCTGTGCAAACTCTTATCTCCCAAAAGTAGGCACTACCGTCGTTCTATCCAATGCGATGGCCTGTCGCTTTTCCGTTCCATGAAATAACCCCTTGAAGAATTCACGGTGATTCAACGAACATCGCTCCTTTTTTCTGATGTATTGGTTTGTTGACTATGGACATCTTGAACCCAGTGTGTATGAGTATTCGTTGCAAATATTTCAAATTCGTTTCTGCTGGTCAAGAGGATTCGTCCAGCAACCAGCAAGTCACGGCAAGTGAATTAGATATGCAGATTGCGAATGGAACTTAGCCGTAGCGAGACCAACCAAATGAGAGCATCCGTAAATGTCAATTTTGACGCCTTTTAATAACTTTCCCTCGTAAGATGGGCTATTTTGTAAAGTACTCGACAAGCCAGTTCTTCCAACTAACGAAGCACAACAATCTTTGACGATTGGCCTAAGTAAGTTATTTTCAATCTTTCTCCTTCATCACCAGCTGTGCTGCAGATTATATTAAGGGGAAATGACACCGAACTTTGCCCCTTTTACAATCAAGTATCTTAAAAATATCCTGGAACAATAGAAAATAGACATGTAAAATACTTAAAAAAGAATTTGGAAGAACATCACCATCCCAACTCATCTGTAAGTTTGAAACAAAGCATTCATGGCTGAAGCAACATGAATTCTGAAATCTGAAGTTATATACAGTGAAGAAAGAAGAGAATGAAACAATAGTTGAATGAAGCATGCACTTTGAGACGATAACCCTTGCTCACCACCATTGTAGTCGGCTTCATTCTGTCTATAAATTGGGCATGTGACGTTGATTCGATTCGCCGTATATCATGGGAAAGTTACCAATGTTAGCACACACATAAATGAAATATCATCCGTACTTTATTTAGTGAACAAGTATAATGTATACATATATCGGTCCAACCCCAAAAGGACTACTATAGAGGAGTCGATTCTCCAGCATTATATGCATCAATCTGTTAAGCATTCACAACAAAACTTTTGTCTGTAAAAATGGAAGATGAAGGAATAGGAGGCATCGGGATTTGGGCACTTCCTTCCAACATCAAGAGAACTCTCTTCATCGTAGGACGGAGCAACGGGTCATCGGAGATGCACCAGAGCGCAACCTTGATAGCGGCCTTCAGTTCATCCTCATCAACCATCTCGTCACAGCTCAATTTCTCGATCTCACCATTCCAAAAGCATTCACAAACCCATTCTTCCAAGATGGCTTCCCTCTCCGGAAATTCCAATTCCAAGCTCTTCCGGCAACAGATGATCTCCAACAGCATGATCCCAAAGCTGTAAACGTCCGCTTTCACCGTCACGGGCTGGTTCCGGTGCCACTCGGGCGCCACATAACCTCTGGTCCCACGAATCCCGGTAAAGGTTCTAGTTTGGTCTGCGTTTAGCAGCTTTGCAAGTCCAAAATCCGAAATCTTGGCACGGTTCTCACCCATGAGTATGTTCTGTGGTTTTATGTCGCAGTGGATAATTTGTGTCTCGCACTCTTCATGCAGATATAGCACTCCTCGGGCTATATCCCGTGCTATCTCCATTCTTTCCTCCCAAAACGGCCGGCTTTCGAGACTATTGAAGAGTACGTTTGCGAGTGATCCATTGCTCATGTACTCGTACACCAAAAGCCGATTCGTTCCTTCCATACAATATCCCAGGAGGCGGACTAGGTTTCGATGGTGGGTTCGACCGATGACTTCAACCTCAGTCTGAAACTCTCTCTCCCCTTCAGCCAACCTCTTATCTAGTCTTTTGACGGCGACCATCTTCTCGCCAATCAACGCCTTATAAACTGTTCCAAATGCTCCTCTACCTATCTGTTCCTTGAAACTGTCAGTGACTAACTCGAGCTCTGCATAAGTGAACAACCGAGGTGCTTGATCTTTCGCCAAACCAACCTCTATCTTATTACGGATCCTTTGGTACGTCCACACGTTGTTTTTGCATATTAAAACTAGAGAAATAGCCATCATAACGAATCCAAAAGTGAGGAGCGAAAGGCTAAGAAACAGTATATCCATTCGGGTTATCTCCTTCTTGTTTTGATTAGTGTTAAAGGGTTTCGCGATGCCTACCTTGATCAGAGCGCTGGTCGGATCAGTTACCAATCTTCTTCCGTATCTCAGTGGAAGCCTTTGTTTCCTGCAATTCCCACCATTGTAGAGCGCAGCCTCACAGTTACAGTCCTCCAAACAGGCCTGTTTGCAGCCATCTTTATCTGTTGACGAAACAACCGAGTACGAATCATCTTCCCAAAGGGTAGAATCAACAGCTTGGATGATGTAACTCGCACCTGCGTCTCCTGTCTTGCAAGTCTCCGCTGTGAAATTCCTCTCGCAGCCCGCTGCCCAATTTCCCGGCTCAACAAAATCAAATCCAGGAAGACATTGGCAATTAGCTTGTTGGTCATTTTTGACACAGAAACCGTTTAGGCCGCATAAACCCTTTGGATCACATTCATCATTTGTAGACGACCATACAACCGACCAATTTCCCTTTTGATTCAAATCATACGAATATAATCTCATCAAGCCATCAGAGTCAATCCTAAAGAAATAAATGATGCTATTCGTCGGCAACCCTCCGGATGTAATATTCTTTATGACATAGCCTGTGGTGTTGAGCAAGAACAAATGACCATCAACATCAAAGTTGAGCGAGACATTGTCTCCCGCGTTGCCCGTCCAAGATGTAAAATAAGAATACGGAGCAGTATCCGGAGTGTTCACCGGATACTGAATCAGATTCCCATCGTGTTGCATCTTGAGACGGAAAAGTCCGGTCGAGTGGTTCGTTGCCGAGATGCTGGAGATTATCTGTTGGCCTGCCAAGAGGCGCTGGGTCGGCAGAAGGGTGTCTGTTGGGTAGTCAAAGCTCTCCCATAGTACGCTTCCGTCAGGACGGTATAGCACAAAATTGCCTGAATCGAGCATAGAAGCGGAGTAGGCTGACTCAGCAGCTGAAGTAATGGAAGTTTCTTGACCTTGCGAGGATCGCAGTATAAGGCGCCCATCCTTGGTGAAAAGCAAGGTGGCGCCAGCAGAAACAGGCGGATCGTCCCGGTTCGCAGTCCAGATTACGGTTCTGGGTGGGATCCCGGTGAGGAAAACTCCGACCACGTAGCCCTGGCCTTGAGGGTAGAACCCGAAGGCGTAGAGTCCTGAAGGTGAGAGCCAAGAAGACGAGTTGGCAGTTGGACTTAGGGAAGAACCTAGTGTTATGTTTGATCTTGTTTCTTGAGCTTTTGCAAGAGAAGCAGAAGCTAAAAGAAACAGAAAACATGTGATAGATGCCATGCTGAGAAGATGGAGACTCTGAATTGCCCAACCAGATCACAGAACTTATAGCGTTTGATCTTCTTGGAATAAGTCAAGGTTGGATAGCAACCAGGCCCTTTCTCAGCAACTTACGGTTGGAACCAGTAAGTCAAAGTTATCATGATTTTGATTGGTTAAAATAATTCGTTAGGGTTCTTTTACTAGGTTGTTTGAATATTCTAATCCTTCAATCTGAGGTGTGACTGTCGTTTTCTCGATCGGTTGCTTAGTAAAAACTCCCACACTGCCACGTGGCATCAAACCTAGTTATGTGGTTGAATTTCCTTTAAGCTCCTCTTAATGGAAAGATTAATTTGGTGAGAGCATGGTCTTCATCGAAACCTTAATCTCCAATTTAAATGCGGTGCAATTGCAAATGGGAATTTCATGTTCTGCTTATGTTTGATCGCTGCGAATCGCTAGATTAATTCAGTGAAAATGCTAAGCTAAGATCATCTTGGAATGATTCAAGCGTTGGTTAGCAACCGCCCTTTTTTCCCAGTAGTTATCAAAGTCCATATGATCGGTCTAGTTTGAAAGTTTCATTAAATGCTTTTCCGACATAAGACCTGTCAAGGGTTCTCTAGGTGCACTAGACATTATATTTATTTGAATGGTACAGCAATTCTTAAACCCAGAACTTAATTATCATGGCACCACACCGAATTGCGGTCAACTTTTTAAGCAACTTGTGATTAGAAAATTGAGCAGGGGAGACCATTGACGCCGAACCTCGCCGGGGCCGAGTCTAGGGCTTGCGCGTTCCACAGCAGAGTGAAAGGGAAGACTAGAGAGAAGAAGAAGAAATAAAGGGAAAAAGAAGAGAGAGGCCTGAGCAACACGTGTCGCTCGGTGAGTGGACTTGTAGTTTGACACGTTGGATTCCTAGCTCCAGCCAATATTTTCTCCTTATTTTACCATGTGCTCTCATATTTGAGCCATCCATCTAGATCTCGATTCTAGATAATTAATAAGGCATTTGAAGGTCTCGAGATTTGATGGCTTCAAATGGACTCATATTTGTCATTAGAATAGGATGTGTTCATTAAAACTGACCAAAGTGGTCCAATTCCACAATGTTAACACCTAAAATTTGTTATTTTCATTAGAACTTAATTGCATAGATAATTAGGGATTAGTCTCTAAACAAAAGATTTTTAAAAAACAAGAAGTAAAAAAGTAAAGTAAATAATCTTCATTAAAATGTATTGTGTTTTCATTAAATTGCATGGCATATAGACATTAGAAGCATTTACATTAATAGAAATAGAGCCTTTTATTAAAAAAAGAAAATTAATTAAAAGAATTGTTTTTTAAAAGAGATCAGGCTGGGGCTGGGGCTGGGGCTGGGGCTAGGTCGGCCCGGCCTTCTCTCTTTTCCCTTCTTCTTCCCTCCTTCCTTTTTTCTTGCTTGGGCCAAACCCATTTCCTTTGTTCTTTTCCTGGCCTGGCCCACGCGCCATCTTCTTCCTCCTTCCTCCCTCGCGTGACGCGCGCTCCTCTGTGATGACAGAGACGTACAGGAGCAGAAAGCAAAAACAACCGTGATCCGGGGGTCGGGATCAGGCCGGCCGGCAAGCTGGCTGCGGCAGAAGCCATGCACGCTTGCCGGTCGCCTTTAAGAAGGAGAGAGGAGGGCTCATTTCACGGGGTTTTTGGTCAAGAGAGAGCGACAAAGAAAGGGAGAGGGGGAGGAAACGAGTTTTTTTGGTTGAAGCTTTTTCTAGTTTTGGTGCCAAGGAGAGCAGCGTTCTGTAGAGGGTGAGAACCGGAGGGCTTGAGGGTAGACACAGGGAGAGAGGAAGAGAGAGAGAGATCCGAGCAAGTGAAGGGTCGCAAGAGAGTCATGGCTGGGATTGAAGGGAGAGGAAGAGGGAGCCTCAGCCGCGCGCAAGCCCTGTCGGATGAGCCATCTCGGTAGACGTCCTTAAACTCGAACCGGTAAGCCTTTTTTTCCCCCTCTATTTACTGCCCTTTTTTTGGCATGCCAGGCCGAAGCACATGGCCGTTTGGCTCACGTGAACTCCAGCCCCCCCCTAGGTCGTTACCCAGGTCGCTGCGTGTTGGCGGTTGTTTGCTAAGGTTTAGTAGCTCGGGCTCGAGTCACGGTTGAGCTGAGACCACTTGTTCAATGGCGGACACAACCTGCTCGATGAACAGCTTCACCAAAAAGAGAACAAAGAAAGAAAAATAGATTTTTTTTTAAACTAAAAAAGTTTGTTTTTTTATCCGACTAGGTAGGATCTGGGTTTGGGTTGGGTCAGCGAGTCGAATCGGGTTTATCCAGTCCGAACTTGCTTCCTCGAATATTATAATATTAAATATTAAAAATATATTAAAAAATTCAAAAATTAAAAAATTTCGAAAGATAATAAAAATTCAAAAAAATGTACGAAAATTCAAAAAAATTTCAGAAAATATTAAAAAATCGAATTTTTTAAATTCAAAAATTCAAAAAAATTCAAAAAAATTTCAAATTCTCAGAAAATTCCAAAATTTGGAAATATTTAAACATTTTAGCAATAATTAGAAAAATCAAAAATTCAAAAATATTAAAAAAACCCAAAATGTTTTAGAAAATTCGAATATTCAATTTTTCCAAAAAAATTCTAAAAAAATAAAAATTCAAAAAATCTTCAAAAATGTTAAACTTAATATTTTGAGTTATTTTCTCCTGAAAAATGGAAGTCTTTCTATTTAGAATCCTACTCAAGGTTGATCAAGCCATTACGGCTCTACCTTAAGGTTTTAATTGTCCTTAAAGATGAATACCCTTGATTGCGCAATATTGGTACGTTGATTTTGACTCTCTTTTAGTCTAGTAGGAATTAGCATTTATCTTTTCCTTAGAGTTAAATTTTTGCTATCTTGTGAAACGTATTTAATGCTTCCCTTGGTTGTTAATTGTTACGTTAATGATTGTGCACCCATTTGATCACCTCACATATTAATGGATAGGTATAAAATCAATTTAGACTGCTTGACAAAAATATCTTTTTTTTTTTTTTTAAAAAAATGAACATGATTATGTACCAAAATGACATTAATTGGTGAATTAGTATAATCAAGTCCCTGAACCTAAATTCTCTAGTTGCGTAGGAAGTAAGGTACACTCATATATCTCACTTGATTTCTAGCCGATCCCAATAGGCTAGTGGCGACTTTTTATTACAAAATTCTTATGAACTCTCCAATGTCGCGTGAGATATAGGCTTGGGAGAGCCTGTGTTTGATTATGGGCCATAGGCCCGTCTATTAGACAATACCCTTAAACCTATTCCCTCCATCGAGGGGTAGGTCGGGACAGCTTAGTGACTTCACTGGAGACTTGGTTTTAAACCTTAAAGAACTTAGGCCAAAATTTTTCTTGTTTAAAAAATATTTTTGCTTGGCAGTGAAGATACTGGGTTAAATATTTTTCCAGTTGGGAGTTATAAGGGGAGGAGTGGTTTTTAACCCTTGTCTTGTAGGTATGGAGTTGGGCATGAATGTTTATATTTTGAACTTTTGAAATGATGCTTGTTTATAAAATGTCGTGCATGTGCTCTTTGCATCGCACTACACTTTAGCACACACGACCTGCCGTCAGATCTGGCCCGCACAGGATTTCTTAGGATGGTGTTGAGGTGGATACCACTTCGACTACAATCATGTTGTATGAGTCACCCATCTCAACCCATAAATTTCCTTCTTGGCTTCAAGAGTTACCACCCTGGTCGGCAATCATGCGACACGAGTCGACTCTTTGACGAAGCCGGAGTCATGGGAACCCCGACCTAATCACGATCACGTCGGTTCAGTTCAGTAATCCTGTAGCTCCATTTTGAGCTATATAGAGTAGAAATCGAACCACATCCTCTGGGCATGTCTATGTAATTAAAAAAAAAAAAAAGTAGAGACAAAAGTCGCCATCCATTGTAAGTATCATTTTCCTTTTTATTTGCTCATTTTTTTATTAAACTTTCATTCAGAAATTCGCGAAGACCAATTGAATGCCTTCGCTGATGTGGGCTTATAGTAAAAAAATTGGCAACCACTCTTGATAAGTGAGCATTGAGTGCAAGTTCAAGACACATCTGATTTGGCCCCGTTAAACACATCATGTTGTTTAAATTTTCAGTTATGGACTCAAAATCACATATTGTCAAAAAGAAGAAGAAGAAGAATATAAACCCTTCCAAGTCGCGATTATATATTGAGGCACAAACATTAAAATTGCATTTTTAATCAAATTCTTTCCTTCTCACATTCTGGGATTGAAATTCAAATCACATTTTGTGCACAGATTTCTCAAAATAAAAGTCACATCATTTTTGTAGGAGTAAAATCACAAATCAATCTTTCAAAAATTAATGCCACTTTTGCATAGGAATCTTTTAGAATAAGAGTGGACGTTCGATTGATGGCCGTGGATTGATTTTTTAATGATGTATTCTCTTACGATAAAATCTTGGTGAAATACTAAAATCTTGTGATAGGGACCATGGGGCATGTACCATTGCCTCGATTTCGTTGCAAGAAGCGACCTCATTGAGAGATATTTTCTCATTCACATACTGACATTGTCGTCTATTTGCAGGTTATGCGTGATGTTCCTTGACATTCTCATGTTTGACCACATAGAGAAGTGAACTCTATAGCTAGGACAAGAGTTGATTTTTACTCTCATCTATGCAAGAGTTTTTTTTTTTTTTTAAAATATTTTATCACTATTTTTATTCTTGTTAAGAATCATGTTTTCCGGTTTTGGCTTTGATTGCGAATCCAATTGGTGCTTTTTAAATCACGTGACTCACATTTTTTAATAATGGAATTCAATTTCGTGAAAATCATCATTTAAGGAAAAAAAAACTCGGAAGTGTTTCAAACGGACCTTTACGCCTTAGCTTCAAAATGTTTTGAAAATGAATTTCAAGAAAGCTTTGCTTAAGGCTTTCTCTTCACGTGGTCACTTTCACTTTCTCGAGTTGGTTTACAAAATGATGATTTACAATGGTAAGGTTGTAATCATTCCAATAGGAATTTCTCGAGCAACGACTAATTCATTCGTCCATTTTTATCAAACAGGTAGAATGAGGAGTTTATTTGAGATTACCATCTGCCTCTCTAAAAGATAAAAGTGTAGGCTCGTGGAACTCGAGGAGCATGCAGTGCATCGGGGTCGTCAATCGAATTGTATCGTGGGGAGTACAAGAACACACGATTCCTATCATACTTGTGACACGGCCCACGGACGAAGTATGATCCAAGACTGTCCGTTATGGGGTTGTGGCACACACAAGAGCTTGTCCATGAGCAGCCCACGACCAATCCATGAACGACCCACGATCAGCGCATGGCCAGCCCATGCGTAATACGGACAAAAGTTCGTGCACAACTTGTGATCATTGCTCGACCGGCCCATGTGCAACCTATGACTGCCCACCTGCTCATGTCAAGCAGCCTACCCTTACTTTCGGCACACGCCCCATGGGCTTTTCAAGGCTTAGCCATTAAGTGGCTTAGTGTACAGACTTGTAATGATGACATATGTTCAAACACTACTGTTGAATTGGAGGGAAGATCAACAGATGAGATGAGACCCGAACTTGTATAAATAAGGGTCCCTCCCCCTCCTTGTATTCAGCTCGTTCATAGCAAATACACTCGCCCTTTGCTCATACGACCCTTGTGTTCGTGCGTGTATGTGTGAGGCTGACTTAGGATCGAGAATCATAAGGCCGCACGGATGTGTGATCAATCGAAAACAACCGACCCGTGACAAGTGGTATCAGAGCCTTCGTTCCAAGCGTAATGGTTGATCCTCATGTTGATGTCCCAATCGTTCAAGGCGATGACCGAGAAGATCATGGGCATCCAGCCGAGAAGAACATTTGGTCGAAGAAAAATCGTGCTATCTCAAGCTTGAGGGATCCAAAGGGGATCTGGAGAATCGAATGACGGTCATAGAGGAGACCGTCACGGATGTCTAGGCGATGATGGATGACCTAAACCAGACCGTCAAAGGAGTGGAAGCTGATAGGGAGGAGTTATTGGCAGAAGTGCAAGAACTCAAAGCCGGTATGGGAGAGCTCGTGTCTAGGTGTTGGGATCCCTTACACACGAGCTACAACAATGGGATGAGACCTGAGAGGCTGCGATGGTGGCCATGTGCGCGAAAATGGCGGAGTTGAAACCCAAGCTTGCTGAGCTTGAAGCTGCACGTGTGAACACGGTGGTCACCATGCATGCAAATCCATGAACCGAAGCACCCAAGCCAAGAGAGTTCAAGGGCTCGCAAGTGACAAAGGATGTGGACAACTTCCTGTGCTACATGGAACGATACTTCCAGGCCATGGGAATCAATGATGACGCATCTCATATAAACACCGCATTAATGTATTTAGTTGATAACGCTTTGTTGTGGTGGTGTCGTCGATCAGATGATAGGTGTGGCGACCCTATCACGACATGGGCTCCGTTCGTCGAGGAATTTTGATGGAACTACTATCCCGCATATGCAGAGAAGGAAGCTTGCAATGAACTTAAGCGCCTAGAACAAAAAGGCGGAGTCCGAGACTACGTAAAGAGGTTCTTTAAACTGTTGCTGCAAATTCCGTCCATGACCGAGATAGAGGCATTCCATCAGTTCATGAGCAGACTCAAACCCTAGGTCAAGCAAGAGCTTAAATGGTGCCATGCAACGGATCTCACAATGGCTACTTCTGTGGCCGAATCCCTCGTGGAATACAAATTGTCATCCTCAGCTAAGCTAGACTCTCGTCCGAGAGAAAAGGCTAATGGTGTGGGAGATCGGAGTCGGTACAATCGTTCGAACGGAGGCAAACCACCATCGGCCCCTCCAAAGACTCAACCCGAGTCGAGCAATTGAGGTATCACCGCAAGGTACGCACCTACAAGTGCTTCTTTTGTGATGGATCACCTACGGTGCTAGATTGTCCAAAAAGAGGAAATATGGCAGTCTTGTGCAAGGAGGATGAACTGCGAAATGAGGCGCGATTGGGATCGTTGCGGATCCTTGGGTTGATCAAGACCAAGAATGTGAAAGAACCCAAAGGGATGATGTTCGTGAATATGAAGATCAGTGATACCACGATGGGTGCGTTCGTGGATACTACGGCATCCGACCTCTCCATATCGCAAGAGGTCACGAAGAAGCTAAATCTTTCGGTCGAGAAAGGAAGAATTGGTTGGCTTAAAACAATGAACTCCAATGAAGTCCCGACTAGCGACGTGGCTAGGGATGTATAGCTTCACCTCGGTCCATGGACCAGTAAGGAAGATATCAAGGTAATCCCCCTTGACGATTATGATTTCATGCTTGGTTTAGGATTCCTTGACCGGATCAATGTGAGCATTATGCCTTTCGCGGATTGTATTTGCATCATAGATAAGTAGTGCCAATGCATGGTCATGATATATCGCGAGTCGGGATGTGATAGGAAGATGCTATCGACCATGCAGTTGACAAAGGGATTGAGGAAAGGCGAGGTGACCTTCTTGGCATTGTTGAAGGAGGAGGGCGTGAACGAAAATGGGGTCTAGAGGAGGTGACCCAAGTCCTTGATGCCTTCCAAGATGTGATGCCACCAAAGCTGCCCCCTCGAAGAGAGGTCGACCATCGCATCGAGCTTGTGCCCGATGCTCGACCACCGACCATGGCACCCTTTTGCATGGTCTCGCCTGAGTTGGAAGAGTTGCAGAAACAACTCAAAGAATTGCTTGACACGGGATACATTCGGCCATCTAAGGCCCCGTTTGGTGCCTTGCTCTTATTCCAAAAGACGCATGACGGATTCCTCCGCATGTGCATAGACTGCTGGGCATAGAACAAGCTCACCGTCAAGAATAAGTATTTGATCCCTCTCATTGCAGACTTGTTTGATCATCTCGGAGAAGCCCGACGGTTCTCCAAGCTCAATTTCCAGTCGGGATACTATCAAGTTCGGATTGCTGAAGAGGATGAGCTAAAAACCGGGTGCATGACCCGTTACGGATCGTATGAGTTCCTCGTCATGCCTTTCGGCTTGACAAATGTGTTGGCTACGTTCTGTACTCTCATGAACAAGGTACTCCATCCGTTCCTTGATCGGTTCGTTGTGGTTTACTTTGACGACATCGTCGTGTATAACTGGACGCTCGAGGAACACGTCAAGCATTTGAGTCAGGTTTTCCAGGTCTTACGGGAGAATGACTTATACGTGAAGCACGAGAAATGTGCTTTTGTACAAAAGGAAGTCTCTTTCCTTGGGCACATCGTCGGGGGCGGACAAGAGTGGATGGATGTGACCAAGATCCGTGCCATCGTTGAATAGGAGCCACCAACCAAGGTGACGGAACTGAGATCCTTCCTTGGTCTCATGAATTACTATCGGCGCTTCATCTGGGGATATTCAACTTTACTGTGCCACTCACGGACATGTTGAAGAAAGAAAGGCTGTGGGAGTGGACGAATTGGTGTCAAGAGGTGTTCGATCGGTTGAAGCGGGCCATGACTAAAGAGTTAGTGCTCGTACTGTTCGACCACACCAAGCCATACGAGGTAGAAACCGATACTTTTGATTTTGCTATCGGTGGTGTCTTGATGCATGAAAGGCATTCAGTTGCCTTCGAGACTTGGAAATTGAACAACATCAAGCGATGAAACATGGTCCAAGAGAAGGAAATGACCGCAGTGGTGCATTATCTTCGTACGTGGAGGCATTATCTCTTAGGATCACGGTTCGTTATGAGGACCGATAATGTGGCCACGAGCTACTTCCAAACCAAGAAGAAGCTCAGCCCGAAGCAAGCTTGGTGGCAAGACTTCTTGGCCAAGTTTGATTATGTGTTGGAATATAAGGTTGGAAAATCCAATTCCGTGTTTGATGCCTTAAGCAGGAAGCTAGAGTTGGCCAACATGATGAGTCGACCTGATTGTCCATGGATCGACCGTATCAAGGAGGACCTAAAGCACGACCAAACGGCCTAAGCCTTCCTTCCGTATGCTCAAGAGGGCAAGACAAGGCTATTCTGGTGTGAAAATGATCTCCTCTATACCAAGGGACGACGACTCTATATGCTGCTCCATGGGAAACTCAGGAAGGAAGTCCTGCATGAGTGCCACGACTCTAAATGGGTGGGTCGTCCGGGAATCCACCACACCATGGCACTCGTCGAGGTTCAATGCTATTGGCCACACATGCAGAACAACATTGAAACCTACGTGTGAATATGTCTTGTGTGCCAACAGGACAAGGTAGAGCAACGGTCAAGAAGAATTGTACTCTAGCAATATACCAATGGAGTATGGAACCAAGTTTTCAAAGTTTGATGATGGTGTCAATGTTGACTCAACATATTATAGAAGCTTGATTGGGAATTTGAAATATTTGACATGCACGAGACCGGATATTATGTATAGTGTTGGAATTGTGAGTCAATATATAGAGAAACCAAAGTTATCTCATCTTAAAGCTATAAAGAGAATACTTCAGTACATCAAAGATACTACTTCTCATGACCTACACTATTATTACTCTAAATCCTTCTAACTTAAAGCTTATTCGGATAGTGATTATGGTGGAGATATCGACGATTGAAAGAGCACTACAGGCTTTGTATTTTTCCTGTGTGACATTGCTTTCATGGGTCGTCAAAGAAACAATCCAGTCACTTATCAACATGTGAAGTTGAATATGTAGCTGCATCCTCATGTGTTTGTCATGCAATTTGGTTGAGAAGACTACTCAAGAATATTCTTATGGAGCAAAAGAGATCAATTGAGATTTTTGTTGATATCACTTCATTCGAGAACAAGTTAAATATGAGGTTGAAGTGTTGCATGTGAAGACGGGAGATCAAGTAGCAGACATTTTTACCAAACCTTTTAAGATTGATGCTTTCTGAAAGTTCAAGAGCCTGCTTGGAATGATCGATGGAAAAGAATTTGGTTTAAGGGAGAATGTTAGAAATAAAACCGAATTCATCGGTACAGATACCTGTTCAGTACCGTCATTGAAAAAGAGTCATAATTGCAATGTGTTAAGGAAATCCCTTATGATGTTTTGAAGATAATAAAATAAATCAAAGGCTACTAATGTGTTTAATGGTTGAGTAATAGATTATGCAGATGATAGAACATGTAAATGATATTGTCGAAGTCTATACTTGAAAGAACCAGAAGACAGACTCTGTGCTGAAGATGAACTTATTCAGACTGTGTCCAAACCTTAAGGCTAAATATGTTTAGAAGCAGAATATATTTAGACTTAGTCTATTTCAGACGGAAGACACTCAGACTCTACTTCAGACAGAACACACTCAGACTTTACATACAAAACGAGACAACTTGATAGAACGTAACACAAGCCCATATGTATAACGGCTAGTGATTTGGTTTGGATTCTACATCAAGATAGATTTGATTGACTCAATCTAATTGATTGACAATTGGATCTTGAAGACAAGAACTTTCTATGCAAAGAAGCTCTACTTATGGAAACCAAGATTTTGTTTGTATGGGCGATCGGAATCAATTTGGGATTCTATTACTGTCATTCAACGGCTACTAAATCTTCTAGATACAAATTTGTTCAATGGGTAGATTGGAAGACAATCCTCTAAGATATTGTCCAATAGCTAGTTTGGAAGTGGATGAGTATTTAAGAAGACCAAGGACCGATGGGCAAGTAAGAGACGAAGCATAGAATTTATAATTTCAAAATTTGAGCGACCTTCGATCATACACTTGTCTTTCGTGAGCTTAAACGTTTATGATCATGAGAGAAATACCAAAAGAGTGACTTAGTGAGATAGTATGATCTACTACTGAATGTTTGCACTCAAAGTTGTAATCTCTTGTTGATCATATAGTAGAATCTAGCCAGAAGGCTGTTAGTGTGGTAGAGTGGACGTGGGCTTGATCTAAGCCGAACCACTATAAATTTCGTTTGCAACATTCTCTTTCCCTAACTCTTCATATTTAAGTTTGTTGCATACTTACGAGTTATTTCAAAAGTCCGTTCTATTATTCTGAACATCTACCAAAAGTCTGGTGGCTCGTTTAGTCAGACTCTAATCCTTATTCAGATTTTGCTCATAACTTATTTTATTTTGCATTCATTTGCCAAGACTTCTTTTAAACACCTATTCACCCCCTCTAAGTGTTTGTACTAGTACTTTCTGTCACGCCCTGAACCCCAAGCGCGTGCCCATCCCTTTCAGGTCGATAAAAATTTGCGACTTCCAAGGACTAGTCGCCGACCCTTTCATTTTATTGTACATGCGGAAACGAATAATAAATCCTCTGGCAGTAACCATCTCGGGATAGAAAAGCAGGATAACAAATTCATAACAAACACGCTTTCATATATACACTAAGTCATGTACAATAGTCTATGGCCAAAAGACTACAAAAGACTAGCCCTTCCAAAAAGAAGCGGTCCTAATTGACCTACACTTCCGATCACCTCCTTTCTGCTCCGGGTCCTCCACTAGACGGCCTTGAAAATGGTTATACAATAACTAGTGAGACAAGGTCTCAGAAAGTCCATGCTCTAAACCCCAATTAGGAGGGAAATTTGCCTATAAACGTCTTAATCACACAATCATACAATCACAGAGGCTTACCTCAGCCTCAGATCCACCTTGCAGGTCAGTATAGTTTATAACTCAGACAGCATGAAAGCATGAGCAACAACTAACCTTAATTAACTAGAACGCCATATTGAAATTCTCAAATTAGCACAGGAGTCTTGATTATAGGGTCAAATCGTTATGACATGTCCCGTATCGTACCACACAATTGTCCCATAATCCGACGCATTTAACTCAATTAAACATGCGTTCCTAGTTTTGATCTCGACATATAGCACGGCCTACTCTCTGTTCGGCAGTCTTCTGGCATTGCCAGGCATTGTCTCACCCCATTAAGCACGGCACGTCTCTTTATCAGACGACTTTCCCGAAGGAGCATAAGGTCCAAATCTGTTGCGACCGGCTTCCCGTTGGCTAGGGGGCATCCTATATAGGGGTAACGTCCAGCTCAACAGCCCGGGATGGTTTCTCTTAACCAACACACGATCACTCAAGTATGGCCCAGGGCACCGTGCATTACACTCAAATGCCTTAATTAAAATGGTGAACCTGGTCTTTTTCTTCTTATTAGAAATACCCAGTTAAATAGTCGTATGTAGGTACACGATCAATTCAATCCAGAAAATGTGATATCCTCCAATTTAGAATCTCACTGTTCTATATAATATATAAAATCATTTCCGGTGTTAAAATCCAACACCCGGGATTTTCTGAATAAATATTGAAATTTACCAATTTTTTTGGAATAAAATACCAAAAATCCAATCATCACTCAATTTGCATAATTTAACACTCAATTGCAGAAATTAACTACACCATTGCAATCAGCACGAAATTCCGATCACTGATTATCCCGGCCTAATTTCCGGAAAAGTAATTAATTTCGAAAATTAATTAAATAATTTAATTTATTTTCTAAAAATACTAACTTAGGCTAAAATCACTAAATTAAATACCAATATGGGCCCGGAAAATTCCCGAACCCTTTTAGATAAATAATACGATTTATCTAGGCCTTAGCTAAATCATTCTAACCACATAACATGCATAATTGAATAATTAAATTTCTAATTTAATCTAACTAACCACCTAATTCCTAATTAAATTAAACTAAACACCCCTTAGCATCATTAGCCTACTAAGAAGAGTTTAGTGCATAAACTCACCGGTTAATTGCGGAAACCAGTTCACCGCGACAACGATGCGACGGCGGCCGAAATCTAAATTTTCGGCGGCGTTGGCGGACTTGGACTGGGCCCAAAAGCCTTGCAAGCCCACAGCAAATTGTTGGGCTTGGTTGTTGGGCTTAGGCTTGCTAAACTCTTGGGCTTAACTTGCTGGGCTTCAAAGTCTGGGCTTGTCTTTGGATGGGCTGATCTTTGTGAGCTGGGCCGAAATCTAGGCCGAATTGGGACTTCAAATGGACTGATCTTGTGAGCTTGCTGGACTGTGTCTTGCGGCTGAAGATGGGCCATTGAAAATCTGTTGGTCTGAGCTGCTGCAATTCACGTGGGCTTCGGTCTTCAATTGTGCTAAACGAAGAAGCAGCCACGGAGAGGAAGCAGCTGGCGTTTACGTGCTGAAGACACGCAGAGGAGAAATGTGGACGTGGGGCTAGCGTTGCGGATGCGTGCAGTGGTCAACGAAGGGAGCTTCACCGTTGCTGGTTGACTCGAAGGAGGCTGCTGGGGACGCGTGGAGGCTTGGACGGCAGCTACTTCGATTGGTGGATCGTTGGAGACGCGTGGCTGAAGACACGGACGAGAGCAGCTTTGGTCAACTATGGGGAAATCCTGCTGGTTTTCTTGACTCGGCCAGACAATTCTTAATGGAGAAGCAGAACCAAGTGGGGCAGATGGCAAATGGAGAAGCGAACCTAGTCATAATGTACATCTTCGACACATTGGTGACTCTCGGTTGTCGTGAAAATCTCGAGATTTCAATTATAAACACAGGGTACCCAAAACGTCAGAAAATCAATTTAGTGCCGATCGATGAGAATTTTGTAATCAGGTGGAATCAGTTACACTTTGATCACATATCTCAGTTAAATCAACCTATCTCTAATCTCTGATCGTAATGACCCTTACAGATCAACACGGTCGAGTAGTCGGTTCATGGTCGAATTCTCAAGTCCAATTGAATTTAGATTCCTTAATTGTTTCCCTAGATAGTCCAGTTATCTCGTGAGTGATCAGCTCAGAGAATAGCACTATCGGCGAGTCGATGAAAGGCCCGATTTATTTAATCGAAAACAAATTTTGAAAATTCAGACTGTCACACTTTCAATTGGTATCAGAGCCCGTGTGCTTACTTTATTGAAGTGTTTTTACTTCTAATTTAAAGATCTTCTATGGCTAGTATCTTGGCATCAGGACTTATGGAAGGGCAGAGCAACACCAGGCCACCATACTTTGATGGAAAGAAATATAACGTTTGAAAAAACAAAATGAATGCATTCCTAAGATCCAGAGATCCCTTGCAATGGGATGTTGTGAAAAAAAGGAATCAATCCCACTGCTGCGTCTATATCAAATAAGAATGGCAAAGACAAACAAACCAAATCCTCCGCTCCTATGTCTCGGACGAAGATGTCCAAAAGAGAAGCTCTTGATGCAAAAGCTATTTATTCTTTATATTACACCTTATCCCCTACTAAGTATAATAGAATCTCTTCATGTAAAATAGCTAAAGAAGTCTGAGATAGACTTCATCTTACTTATGAAGGGACTGATCATGTAAAAAAGATAAAAGTAAACTTCCTACTTGGCCAATATGAATCCTTCAAGATGAAGCCAAGAGAATCAATTAGAGATATGTTCAGCCGTTTTACTGAAATTGTAAATGGTTTGGTGTATCAAGGTCATCCAATTTCTGCTCCAATGAAGGTCAACAAACTTTTGCGAAGTCTCTCAAAAGATTGGAACCATGTTAAGACCTCAATCCGGGAGACTCAGAGGATTATGCCACTCTCCATTGATGAATTAATTGACACTCTTCAATCCTATGGAGTGGAACAAATCAACGACGAAGATCCCGAAGGTAAGAAGTCCATTGTTTTAAGATCTAATGCTGATTCTGATGATACAGACTCAGAAAATGATATGGACGACAAAGAACTTGCTTTTATGACCAAGAAATTCAAAAAGCTTAGTAGAAAAGGAAGGAAATTCAATGGAAGAAGACAATACGAGTAGAATGGGCAGAAAAGAACCATGAAAGAAGATGACAAGTAAGGAAATATATGCTTGATGGCACGTTCAGACTCATATTCAAATTCGGAATCAAAATCAGAGTCTAACTCAGATACAGACTTAGAATTAGACCAAGAAATCGAGGTAAGTCATTCAGAAATTCCTACTAAAGTTCTTAAGTATATAAATGAGCTTTGCTTAAATCTCAAATCTTCTCTTAAAAGGATTTCCGAACTAAAAAAGAATAATTCATGGCTTAGGCAACATGATCTTTCTCGAAAAGAAAAGTTTGAAATTTTGCAAAAAGATTTTCTACAAACAAAAGAAAGTCGAGATTTACTTGTCAAAGAAAATGATTATTTAAAGAAAGAATTTTCAAATATTTTGACAAAATTTTCAAAGGGTTCAAAAACATTAAAGCATATCATTTCCATACAAGTACATTACTATAATAAGTCGGAACTTAGTTTTAATAAGGAAAGTGATTCTCTAATAGATTTTCCTAAAATCAATGAGAGACTTAAACAAAGACCTCCTAGATTTGCATATGAAAAGTATTTTCAAAAAATCTTTACAAAACATGTTGGTCGAAATGCCCTCAAGTGTTCAAATTGTGGAGACTCAAAACACTTTGAGAAATGATGTCCTAAAGTCTAGAGACCTGTTAAGATATATTGGATAAAAACAACATATTCTACTAATTCTCATAGACCTAAGAAGATTTGGGTACCAAAGAAAAAATGAGATGTTTTTGCAAAAAATAAAGGAGAAGAAGAAAGAGAATTTGGTAAGGAATGTATATATTTTTAATTCTCAATTTGGTTTGAGTACATAATTTAAAAATTCTCATTATATTCTCTCCATGCCTTGATTGATTTAGACTTTATTATGACCGTATTCTATGATTTGTTTTATTGAAGAAAGAATCGTGTGATTTGTTTTTGTGATTCATGAGTTGAGATTTGATTTAATATGTGTGATTATTTTTTGATATTTTTCTTAGAGACAATTGAGTTTATTTGATTTTATACTCTCAGATTTTGTCATATTTTGTAAAGTGAAAATATGTTTTATGTGATATTAATTTATTATGCAAGATATTCTTTCTTAGATACTCAAGGATTTTATTCTCTATGATTTTATTGTGCTTTGACTAAGTGAGAATTTCTTTTTCAAGATATTATTGTGCTTAATGTTTTTTCCTTAAATAATATGTTATGATGAATTAAAAAAGTATATTTGATTATCTATGGAGATTTTCTATTTTGCTCTAACGAAATGGAAGGATCCAAATTGATGGATACCAAAAAGGAAATGAGTTGATTGCAGGAAATTCTATAAGGAAAGAATGACTACGAATCTATGCAAATCATGGTGCAATCAAAAAAGTATCTCATGCGAAGATTGCAAGTTTGATCCGCAAAATCAAAGGAAGAAGGCTTGAAAATTCTCTTCCTTGTGCAAAGCTTTTGCAAATTATTGAGAAAATCCGTTATGTGTCGTACGAAAGGGGGAGAACGTAAATCCAAAAGAAAGAAAAAGAATCGTGATCACCTCAAAAAGGCAACAAATTGAGGGGGAGCATTGATCAATTATGGAAAAATCTTTTTGAATCGATCGTGATCTTGATTATTATGGAAGGAAAGAAAAGGTAAATGCATCAGAATTTAAGTTCTACAAAATCCAGTTATTGCATTTTTTATTACCTTTTTTCATTAACAAATCTATTATTGATATTATTGTTTTATCAAGACAAAAATGGTAAGTGAATTTTATCATGCATCTGTGATTTTTATTGGAGATTTGCTTATATATATGATCGAAGTGAGCTATTGCATATCTTTAATATTCGATTTACTTTATAAAAGCTAATTTTTGGATATTATGTTTCATGCAAGACATATTTATTATCGTTTTATATTCTCTATGTGATGTTATTTCCATTGTTATCGCTTTTTGATTATGACAAAAAGGGGGAGAGAATATAATATGCATATGTGTTGATTAGTTGATATTATTTATTGCATAATATTGAGTTGCGATTATTCTTTCTATATACTGTTATGCTCAATCTATTTGCTATCTTCTGTCATCCTTTGATTTGAATTGCATTGCTCTGATTTATTAATATTTTTAGAAAGTGTGATTACACATCTGCATATTCAGAAATTGTTTTGTCATCATCAAAAATGGGGAGATTGTTAAGGAAATCCCTTATGGTATTTTGAAGATAACAAAATAAATCAAAGGCTACTAACATGTTTAATGGTTGAGTAATAGACTATACGGATAATAGAACATGTAAAGGATATTGTCGAAGTCTATACTTGAAAGAACCAGAAGACAGACTCTATGCTTAAGCTGAAGTTATTCAGATTGTGTCCAAACCTTAAGGCTAAATATGTTCAAAAGCAGAATATGTTTAGATTTACGTTCAGATTGTAAAGTCTATTTCAGACAGAAGACACTCAAACTCTACTTCAGACAGAATACACTCAGACTTTACATACAGAACGAGACACAAGTCCAGAACGAGACACGAGTTCAAAACGTAACATATTCAGAACGAAGCATGTTCAGAACAAGACAACTTGACAGAACATAACACAAGCCCAAATGTATAACGGTTAGTGATCTGATTTGGATTCTATATCAAGATAAATTTGATTGACTTAATCTAATTGATTGATAATTGGATCTTGAAAACAAAAACTTTCTATACGAAGAAGCTCTACTTATGAAAACCAAGATTCTGTTTGTATGGGCGATCATAATCAATTTGGGATTCTACTACTGTTACTCGATGACTACTAAATCTTTTAGATATAGATTTGTCTAATGGATAGATTGGAAGACGATCCTCTAAGATACTGTCCAATGGCTAGTTTGAAAGTGGATGAATATTTAAGAAGACCAAGGACCGATGAGCAAGTAAGAGACGGAGCATAGAATTTATAATTCCAAAGTCTGAGCGATCTTTGATCATACACTTGTCTTTCATAAGCTTAAACGTTTGTGATCGTGAGAGAAATACCAAAATAGTAATTTAGCGAGATAGTGTGATCTACCACTGAGTGTTTGCACTCAAAGTTGTAATCTCTTGTTGATCACATAGTGGAATCCAGCTAGAAAGTTGTTAGCGTGGGAAAATGGACATAGGCTTGATCTAAGCCGAACCACTATAAATTTTGTGTGCAACATTCTTTTTCCCTAACTCTTCATATTTAAGTTTGTTGCATACTTACATGTTATTTCAAAAGTTTGTTCCATCGCATAACATATTCTGAACATCTACCAGAAGTTTGGTGGCTCGTTTAGTCAGACTCTGATCTTTATTCAAACTTTGCTCGTAACTTATTTTATTCTGCATTTATTTGTCAATATTTTTTTTAAACACCTATTCACCCCCTCTAGGTGTTTGTACTAGCGCTTTCACAATGTTATCTTTAATGAGTCTATTTGTCATTATCTATAATGAGTCTATTCCTACTTCTAGGTGTAATGATTGTTTTTAGAGATAGTGATTGTTTCTAGAGATAGGGTGAGATACAGTAATTGTTTTGTTAGTTTTTAGATCTTATTCGGAACACTAGCTTTTTCTACTAGGAAGAGTAAAGGTCATGTAATAAGTCTATAAATAGGGGAGTCTTGTAATTATTTTTTGTTAAGGTGAGCGAGTAGAATCGCAGTATGGGATAAGCGATTCAATTGGAACGGAAGAAAGCAAACTGAAAAAGCTAAAACAAAAGTCACTTGCAAAACCATCCGTCTCCTATGCAAACTCTTATCTCCCAAAAGTTCACGCAACCATTGGATAGTGTCGCTTAACCGTTCCATGAAATAACCACCTGAAAAATTCACTGCGATTCAACGAATATCACTTCTTTTTCTGAAGTATTGGTTTGTAAACGACGGAAATCTTAAAACCTGTGTATATGAGTATTTGCTACAAAATTTCAAATTTGTTTATGTTGGTCAAGAGGACTCGTTCAGCAACCAGCCTATCGCGGCGAGTGTACATGCAAAAACGTGAATGGACCTTAGCAGCAGCGAGATCTGCCAAGTGATAATATCCACACAAGTCAATTTCAGTCTTATCTCTGTTTCTGTGCCATTTTTCTAGCAGTCTTGTCTGACTCGGAACTAACAAACAAGAACAATCTTTGAAGATTGGTCTAAATAATTCAATTTCTCCATCTTTCTCCAATACCACCAGCTGGCCTGCACATTATATGAAGGAGATAAGGACACGGCAAGTCTTTGAAATTTTGTTCCCTTTACAATTCGGTATTTAAACTTTTTCCTTCAAAAAGAAGAAATTCATTCAATCGGGGATGATATAAAAGAGATGGGTAAAATGCAATAGTAGTAAGATTTCATGTTCGAACAAATGGAGGATGTTCAAATAAAATTTTGATGACATTAATAGTTAAATTAGTACGAAGACATTCGGCCTATCTGGATCTCAACGAGCCTTGGCCAGAAAGAACCTGGAAAACTATAGCCATCCCATCCTCATTTCGAAGTTTGAACAAAGCATTCATGGCTGAAGCGACATGTGTTATGATGTCCGGGGATATGTATTGTGAAGACGGAGAGAATTAAACGGTAGTTGGATGAAGCATGCACTCTGAGATGACAACCCTTATTCGTCATCACTTTAGTCGGTTTCATTCTGTCTACAAATCAGGAATGTGGTGTCTATAGCATGGCCAAGCGACCGTTGTTGGTATTTAGAGTAATGCCGTACACACAAATGAAATATCATCTGTACTTCATTTAAGGAGGAAAAATAATGTATACATGTCTTGGCCCAGTCCCAGAAGCACTGCTAGATGGGAGTTTTTTATTCGCCAGCATTATATGCATCAATATGTCGAGAATTTAAACATAAAACTTAGTCGGTACAAATGGAAGATGAAGGAATAGGAGGCATCGGGATTTCGGCACTTCCTTCTATCATCAATAGAACTCTCTTCATCGTAGGACGGAGCGTCGGGTCATCCGAGATGCACCAGAGCGCGACCTTGATAGCGGCCTTCAATTCGTCCTCATCAACCTTCTCGTCACCTGTCAATTTCCCGATCTCATCATTCCAAAAGCATTCACAAACCCATTCTTCCAAGATGGCTTCCCTCTGCGGAAAGTCCAATCCCATGCTCCTCCGGCAACAGATGATCTCCAACAGCATGATCCCGAAGCTGTAAACGTCTGCTTTCACTGTCACAGGCTGGTTTCGGTGCCACTCAGGCGCCACATAACCTCTCGTCCCACGAATTCCAGTAAAGGTTCTGGTTTGGTCTGCGTTTAGCAGCTTTGCAAGTCCAAAATCTGAAATCTTGGCACGGTTCTTGTCCATGAGTATGTTCTGTGGCTTTATGTCGCAGTGGATAATTTGTGTCTCGCACTCTTCGTGCAGATACAGCACTCCTCGGGCTATATCCCGTGCCATCTCCATTCTTTCCTCCCAAAACGGCCGGCTTTCGGGATTATTGAAGAGTACGTTCGCAAGCGATCCATTGCTCATGTATTCGTACACCAAAAGCCTATTCGTTCCTTCCATACAATACCCGAGGAGGCGGACTAGGTTTCGATGGTGGGTTTGACCGATGACTTCAACTTCATTCTGAAACTCTCTTTCCCCTTCAGCCAACAACTTATCAAGTCTTTTGACGGCAACCATCTTCTCGCCAATCACCCCTTTGTAAACCGTTCCAAATGCTCCTCTACCTATCCGTTCCTTGAAACTGTCAGTGACTAACTCGAGCTCTGCATAAGTGAACAGTCGAGGTGCTTGATCTTTCGCCAAACTAACCTCTATTTTATTACGGATCCTTTGATACGTCCACACATTGTTTTTGCATATTATAACTAGAGAAATAGCCACCATAACAAATCCAAAAGCGAGGAGCGAAAGGCTAAGAAATAGTATATCCATTTGGGTTTTCTCCTTCTTTTTTTGACTAGCGTTAACGGGTTTCACGATGCCTACCTTGATCAGCGCACTGGTCGCTTCAGTTATCAATATTCTTCCATATCTTAATGGAAGCCTTTGTTTGCTGCAATTCCCACCCTTGTAGAGTGCAGCCTCACAGTTACAGTCCTCCAAACAGGCCTGTTTGCACCCATCTTTATCTGTCGACGAAAGCACTGAGTATGAATCATCTTCCCAAAGGGTATTATCAACAGCTTGGATGACGTAACTCGCACCTGCGTCTCCTGTCTTGCAAGTCTCCGCTGTGAAATTCCTCTCGCAGCCAGCTGCCCAATTTCCCTGCTCAACAAAATCGAATTCAGGAAGACATTGGCAAGTAGCTTGTTGGTCGTTTTTTACACAGAAACCATTTAGGCCGCATAAACCCTTGGGATCACATTCATCCTTTGTAGACGACCATACAACCGACCAATTTCCCTTTTGATTCAAATCATACGAATATAATCTCATCAAGCCATCAGAGCCAATCCTAAAGATACAAATCATGCGTTTTGTCGGTAAACCTCCAGTCGTGATATTCTTTATGACATAGCCCGTGGTGTTGAGCAAGAATAGATGACCATCGACATCAAAGTTGAGCGAGACATTGTCTCCCAAGCCGCCTGCTGAAGTTGCGTAATAAGCATATGGAGCAGTATCCGGAGTGTTCACCGGATACTGAACCAGATTCCCATCGTGTTGCATCTTGAGACGGAAAAGCCCGGTTGAGTGGTTTGTTGCCGAGATGCTAGAGACTATATGTTGGCCTGCCAAGAGGCGCTGGGTCGGCAAAAGGGTATCTGTCGGGTAGTCAAAGCTCTCCCATAACACACTTCCTTCAGGACCGTACAGCACAAAATTACCCGAATCAAGCATAGAAGCGGAATAGGCCGACAGTGCGACTACAGTAACATAAGTTTCTTGACCTTGTGAGGATCGCA
Organism: Eucalyptus microcorys; assembly: GCA_014182515.1. Classification (NCBI taxonomy): domain Eukaryota; kingdom Viridiplantae; phylum Streptophyta; class Magnoliopsida; order Myrtales; family Myrtaceae; genus Eucalyptus; species Eucalyptus microcorys. Next base: position 3,599,338 of record CM024570.1, on the reverse strand, counting down.
GTATGAGGCGACCATCGTTGGTGAAGAGCAAGGTGGCACCAGCAGAAACAGGTGGATTGTCTCGGTTCGCAGTCCAGACGACGGTTCTTGGAGGGATACCGGTGAGGAAAACTCCAACCGCATAGCCCTGGCCTTGAGGGTAGAACCCAAAGGCATAGAGTCCTGAGGGTGAGAGCCAAGAAGAGGAGTTAGAGGTTGGACTTAGGGAAGAACCTAGTGTTATGTTTGATCCTGTTTCTTGAGCTGTTGCAAGAGAAGCAGAAGCTAAAAGGAACAGAAAACATATGATAAATGCCATGCTAAGAAGATGGAGACTCTGAATTGCTCAATCTGATCATAGAACATGTAGCGTTTGATCTCCTTGACTCATTCAAGGTTAAATAGCACCAGTCCCTTTCTCAGCTATTAAGGTTGGGACAAGTAAGTCAAAGTCGACATGATTTTGATTGGTTGAAATAAATCATTACGGTTCTCTCAGGTTGTTTCATCGTAGCCACAAAGGAACTTAAGATATTTTTCAACCATACACCTAGTTTCCTCTTTTCCTTTTTGTGCATGCACTCACGTGTGTGCCCTTCTACTCGCGTTAACATCTTCTAACACTTCATAAAGAATAAGATTCTATTATTCGTTTCAGGAAAGAAGTTAGATAACATGTTTTACTATCGAGTAAATAATAAGTTTTGATGTTTGAATAAATGGGCCATGTTTAAACACCCGTTCGGAGTTTGTCATATTGGTTTCTAAAGAAGCTTTGATGACATAATTAGTACAGTCAGTACAAAGACAATCGGCCTATCTAGATCTCACGAGCCTCGGCCAAGAAGAAATCATGGCAGAAGCAAACATGTGTTCTAAAGTCCAAATATATATAGAGTGCGTTTGGTTTAACATTCCCAATGGGCTTTTGGCCTCTAAAGTTTTTTGGAAAAATGTTTGACCATTTGACAATCATTTTGAAGTAAATTTTAAGTGAAAGTCAGTATTGAAAAGGCCAGCATTGAAAAGACTGAAAGTCCAATGTTAGTTAAACTTCCAGCATTTGGCCAAATACTGAAACTCATTTTCTTTTCCAAAACTACCCTCACCCAATTTTCAAATTTTCGATTTTGCCCTCGTTATTATTTTTCTAAATGAAAAAAAAATGCTAAAAAAGCAAATACATATAAATGCTGAAAAAATCAAATATATATATATATATATATATATATTTTAAAAAGACCAACCATTCGCCTGTTCACGAAAGGCTACGACCATCGCTAAGCCAGATTTGGCACTAGCAGCCATTGGTCAGGTCGCTCAAGGTCATGCTGCCTTCAGCGGCCCTCGCGCATCGAACGCAGGCAACACGTGACCCAGGCGACTGTCGCCTGGGTCTCGCGGCCTCAAGCGGCCCTCTTTTGGTTCCCATGAGGGTTGCGCAACGGCAGCCATTAGTCACCATCACTTGCTTGATAAAATTGGACATTATAAGGACACAAATAATGTTAAAACTTTTTAAAGCAAACATTTAAATATCATATTTTTTAAAATTAAATCACTTAAGTTACATAGTTTTTTTTTTTTTATTATTGAGAATTCCTATGTGACATTAATTCCTAGCAAATCACATTGGTGATTTAATATTAAATTATTGCCACAATGGATTTTTGAGTAAGGAATATCATCGATGTAATTTTAGGAATTTGTTTTTAGAAGTTATGCCACCAATTTTGGAGCAAACATGGTAATCTCTAAATTTCGCAGTTTTATTAGAATTTAAACAAGCACGCCGACCAAAAGAAAATGATTTAAACCATGTAAGGATGGATCTTGCGCACATCCATCAAGAGGTCAAGATCATTTGGGGTTTCATGTGTGTTGACTTTTGGATTAGTACGTGATCAATGGTTCGTTGGAAGTCATGGTCTTTATTGCACTTTACTTGGTGATGTTTGGCTCTAAAAATTTCTAACCCATTGTAAGGGAAAGGTCATGGACCAATTTTTCAACCTTTTCTTCTTTTGACTAACAAGCCTTCAACTTTTTTTTCTTGGAAATGACAGCCTTCAACTTATAAAGAGAAAGATTCTTATTATTCCAATTAAACGACGTGTAAAGCGGGCTGCGCATCCCAAATGATAGTGACCCTAGTGGCATCAATTCTCAAAACACAAATTGCACTCCCCCTTCCATCATGTACTCATAAGCCAAGAACACCCAATGCTTGTGTAAGCAAAAATCAAGGAGCTTAATTATTTTTTTTATACTGAACACCCACCGCCACCTTGGTCTTTTAAAAAAATATATATATATGTATTTGATATTTTAGCATATATATATATATATATATTTGATTTTTTTAGCATTTTTGTCAAAATTTATATTTAAAAAGTTGCATAATTTTTTTTTTTTTTCAATTTTAAACAAATAAAAATTTAAAAACTAATATTACTCACCTTAAGGGCTTTTCAAATGTATTTTCTATCAACTAGCATTTCTCTCAAGGTTATTTCTTAAAACATAATTTACCAAATGGCCTTTGCATTTACCCAAAGTTTTTTAGACTAAACTACTTTGCATTTTTCTAATGGGCTCTTAAAATGCCGAACCAAATGCACCCATATTGTGAAGACCGGAGAGAATGAAATGATAGTTGAATGAAGCATGCACTTTGAGACGATAATTATAGTTCATCACCACTGTTGTCAGTTTAATTTTGTCTATTAATTATAGCAGGAATGTTGCATAGATTCTTCGTATAGCATGGGAAAGTGACCTTCGTTCGTAGCTAAATCAAAGCTATGTACAAAAATAAAGATCACGTGTATTTATTTTAATGGAAAAATATGTGTACATATATTGCTCGAAATCGAGGACTTTCCAGTAGGTGTTCTTGATTCCCCAACATAACGTACATCAGTTGTTGATTATTCAGCAGAAAGCATTCACAATCCCAGTCTTCCAAGATGGCTTCGCTCTCCGGAAAGTTCAAATCCACGCTTCTCTGGCGACAGATGATTTCCAACAGCACGATCCCAAAGCTGTAAACGTCTGCTTTCACTGTCACGGGCTGGTTCCGGTGCCACTCGGGCGCCACATAACCTCTCATCCCACAAATGCCAGTAAAAGTTCTGGTTTGTTCTGCGTTTAGCAGCTTCGCAAGTCCAAAATCCGAAATAATTTCATATTTCTTATCATTTGCGCATTCACTGTTACAAGTCCACGAATGTGTTAAAAGAAAGAGAACAAACATGATAAACGCCATGATAAGAAAGATGCGGGCTTCGAATTGCTTAATTATAGGAGAGAACATGCAAGGCTTGATCTTGTTGGAATCATTCAATGTTGGTTAGTTCCAGTCCCTTTCTCAGCAATTAAGGTCGGACAGATAAGTCAAATTCACGTGATTTTGATTGGTTGAATTAACTGTGAAGATGCTTTTCTAGTTTGTTTCAATATAGAAGACTAATCCTTCAATCTAAGGTTTGATTGTTGTGTTTCTTGATTGGGTGCTTAGGAAAAATTATCTTTAAGCATCTCTTAATCTAAAGATAAACTAAGTGAGAGCATAGTCCTCCAGGCACCTTTTGTGGGCTTCATCGAAACCTCCATTCTCGCATGAGATATCACCTCCACCTCCTCCTTAATTCGCAATTATGTTGTGCTATAGCAAATGGGAATTCATGTTTTGCTTATGCTTGATCACTGTAAATTGCTAGATTTTTGTCGGTGAAAGTGCGAAGCTAAGATCAATCTTGGAACGATTCAAGCATTGGTTAGCAACCAAGGACTTGACTGGATTGGCTTGAACATTATTAATGACTTTTCCGACGTAAGACCCGTCGTGGGTTCTCTCTAGAGACTTGACTATCATCTTTACAAATTGTGATTTAGGGAAGTTTCCGCTTTGCTACATTCCGATTGAAGATTCTCGCACATCTTCGATATCTCCTACTCCGCGACGCGGCTTGGTCCTCCTGCCATCACGCCGGCTTCAACGATACCTCTGTTCTAGCATAAGATCACGCTGCCGTCAACGTAGTTTCCCTTATATGCTGTTCTTGTAAATGAATTAAGCATCAGCATTTTTATTCGCCAATAAACAATTTTGAAGTACTAGTCTTTGTCAAGACGTTCCCAAACTCACCCTCAAAACGGTTAGCTTAATGGTCATGTGACATACTGAAATTCGACTCTGTTTCGATAAAGTGAAATGGGCATTTCGTCAACGTGCCTATGGCCCTTTTTCTCTGAGCTGATCACTCACGAGTTAACTAACCTATTGGGTGAAGCTGTTAAGGGATGTATCCGCGGTAAAATCCCTAAAAGCCACCTAATTAGTTGGATTTGACTAAAATCGCGTCTGATCGATTATAACCAGGGAATTGAATTCGATTTCGGGAATCGAATATTCGAGTGTGTCACAATTCATTTTTAGGATCCTGTCTCATCGTCCGTCAAATTATTGATGAGTCCGAAATTTCAAGAAAGAAATTATCGGAGGAAAAATTGAAGACCGTAAGAAATTAAAAAGAAAAAGGGAAAATAATAGAAGTAATGTGAATAGTAGGATTTTTACTATTTGATTATTTCTTTTATTTCCTTTTTCTCTCCCTTTCTTTTTCTCTCTCTTCTCCCCTCTCCCATCCCCTTCGTGTGAACTCCCCCACCCCACCGACCGCCTACCCCTTGCCAATTTCAAATTGGCTTCTCTCTCTCCTTTTTACTTTTTGACTAGTCAAACTCTTATCTTCTTCTCTCTCTCTCATCTCTCCTTGTCTCTCTCGCTCGACACTCTCTTCCTCCCCCCTCTGTTCGTGCGAAGCCAACGGACAGAAGCAGAAACAGATGTTATTTATATTTTTGTGATCCCACATTTAGACCCAAATTTTCTTTAAAGTTGCGATTATTCGACATGAAGTTTTTCCACGCTTCGTACCACTTTCGTGACAACCGCCCATTTGGTAGAACCGTCTTGATGGGAGACGGGATATAAAAAGGAACGTACGTTCATTTCGACGGATGATAACAATGCCTAACACAAACTCTCATATTTGGAATACACCATTAAGTACGTGAGGGAATTGAGTTAGTAGCGTGTCCCCAATTTTCTTTGTATTTTCAGGTTTTTCAGACGAACGAGAACAAGAACAATGGCTGGAGGTTTGTCTTAATCGATCCTGGCTTCCGCATCATGTATTTTTATGTCTTACATTTGGTATCAGAGCGTGTTAAAAGCCTCTGCCTTGTTTTGTTGTATTTATGTGTGTTTTCGGTGTATTTTCGGCCATTTTTTGAGGATGAATAGTAACTTAAAGTTTTGAGGCCAAGAGAGATTCGCCGATTCCCGGCGAAATCCGCGCGACCCACCCCTTGATTTCGGACCCATACGGTCGCACCGCCATAAGGAAGATTAGCCATGAGTTTTTCCGGTATATCGGTGTTTGCCGGAGGCTAATCGGACGGCGGAAGTCATGGTGGTTGAGGATTTGCGTTTGTGGAGTTTTTCGTTTGATTTGAGGGCTATTTCTTGGTAATTTTCGCCGTAACTTGGACCCATGTAGTTGTGCCGGCATGTTTTACAAAACCCATCATTTATTTCGGTCTGAGATGGGCTGCCGGAGAAGAAACGGGGCTGAAATCGCGGCTGAAAATGGCGAAAAACCGACGGAAAGCTTTTGTTCGCGCGAGGAAGAAGGCGCGTGGAGCCCACGCGCGCGGTGCGGTTGCAGGCGCGCGGAATCCACGCGCCACGCTCACGCGCCACGCGTGCGTGGGATCCACGCGCGGCAGTTGCCAGGCGGGTGCAACGCACGCGCCTGCGCGTTGAACCGCGCGCGTGCGGGGCACGCGATCGCGCGGATTCTGGCGCGTGCTCGGCACGCGCCTGTCGTCTCCCTCCCGCGGCTGTTTTAACACTTTTGGCCCAAATTTTTCATGTTTTTACAATCTTGCCCTTGGCCAATTTATTTATTTACTGTTCTGCCCTTGATGTATTTATTTATTATGTCATTTCGTGCATTTTTTTGAATATTTTATGCATGAAATTAAATGTCCAATGGTCCATATAATTAATTAATTAGAGAGTGGCCACATCATCTTTAATTAATTAAATTTTATATTAAGAGCCTCCGGATCATATTTAGAAATGGACATCGATTGTAATTAATTATATTAATATGATGAATTTTATCCCATAGGAATTTTCATTATATTAATATGATTAATTAGGATGAAATATCATATTATTTTTCTTAATTTACCCACAGGGATTAAGAAAAGGCATATAATATGGTAGTTTCTTCATGAAGTAATTATGAATCTATTTAAATTAAAAACTTAGCCCACAGGTAGTTTTTATGTTATGTGATTCATATTGTGACATGTTTACATTGGTAAAACATGATTTATTTATATTTGCCTCAAATTTTGTGACATAAGCATGATTATTTGATATGCAGTTTCAAAACCTGTGAATTTTTCTGAATTTAAGTTTGATGTTCCCATACTGAATGGTGAGAACTATAATGTCACGCCCCGAACCTCGAGCGCGCCAACATCCCACCATGGTCGTACAAATGCGACATTCCCAGGTAATGTCGCCGATCCCATTCATTTATTATTGCGCAAGCGGAACGTATTATAAAAAACCCCTGACAATAAAATACGGGATAGAAAAGCAGGAAGCAAAATCACAACACCAAACACTCATTTACAAACACATATGTTTAAATACAACTCTGGACTGTCTACAAAATAGACCCGTTCGACAAAAGGGGAACTATCATAAAACCAACTAGCAGGACACGATCACCGATACTTTAGTCTCCACCTTTCTAGACTTAGGGCTTCGGGTCCTCCACGACCGCCATCTAGGGACCTGAAATTTTAATCCCCAAACCGGGATGAGACAATGTCTCAGCAAGTTCAACCCCTAAACCCCTATTAGAAAGAAAATACGCCCCGGGTGGCCTAGCCACATCACACGTAAGACTTACCTCGTCTTAATTGATTCCCGCAGATTAGCACAATTCATATCATTCAACCATATACAGTAATAAGAACTTAAACAACCGGAACGCATTTACTTTCATATAACCAACAACCGGGGAGTCCCGATTATAAGACTAAATCGTTATGACACGTCCCATTCCATGCCACACAATTCCGTCCCATAATCCGACACATCAACAACACTCAACATGCATTCCAATTGTTATTCACCGCCACACAAGGGCATAGCCTACTCGCAGTTCGGCTATCTACTGGCACACAGCCAGGCATCGCCTCCCCACCTTGGAGCGCGGCTTCGTCAGTACGTCGACGGCATTCCCGAAGGAGCATGGGCCCAAAATCTACTACGACCCGCATCCGTTGTAAGGGGCATCCCATATAGGGCAAGTCCGGCTCAACAGCCCAAGACGATCTCCTCTTAATTATCACACAACAATTCATATTCGGCCCTGCGACACTCGCATTTCACTCAACACTTTCACTTAAAATAGTGATCCGGCCATTTTTCTTCATATTAAAAATATTCCAGAAATTACTCACGTGTGTGGGGGCACGCTAATTTCGAACCAGAAAGCCAATATTTCACTTTTTCAAACCCCACTATTTAATATAATCATTAAAATCCAATTTTGCATCAAAACCCGACACTTGGGTTTTTATGAATAAAATTCTATTTATCACAATCAACACTCAATTTGCCACATCCATTCATCAAATTCAAATTCTAAATGCACAAAGAACGATCAGCACGAAATACTTGGGAAATTAAGGTTCCAAAATAATTTTCAGAATTTATTAAATAATTAAATTTATTCCGAGAATTAATTAAATAAAATATCCATATCTTTCACGATCCACACTCAATTTATAATATCCAATCATCAATTTCAAAATCTGACTACACAAAGCAATGACCAAGCACGAAATTCTGAGAATTTAGGGTCCCGACAAAATTTTCGGAATTTAATAAATAATTAAATTATTCCGAAAATAATTAAATAATAATATTTTAATAATTTCGAATAATAATATATTATTTAATTATTTAATAATTTCGGAAAATTTAAATAAATCAAAAGTAAATTCTTTTATGTCACATCAAAGCTTATATTAATATAACCACTCACTTAACTTTAAATTAAACACAATTTAAGTTAATCAAACACCTTTAATATAATCTACACTTAAATAAATTAAACTAACCACCCAATAATACTTAACCTAAATTAAGCACCCCTAAAGCATCATTAATCCTCTAATCAAGGTTTAGTGAGCTAAACTCATCGGATTAGCGAGCCGAGCGAACCAAAACGACGAGGACGACGCGAGGATCGACTTTCCTCAAGGCGGGCCGAGCATCCGGGCTCGGGAAGGTGGCCGAAACGGGCCAAGACCGAGCTGGAATACCCATTTTTCCAGCCACTGATTTGGGGCCGAGAAGGGCGGATCCGGCGCCGGAATGGGCGGAGGCAGCTCGTGCGGGTGAGGCGGTAGCTCCGGCGACCCTTCGGCGGCGACGGCAGCAGCTTGGGACGGCCTGGTCGACGAGCTGGAGGCGCGGGCTGAGCGCGAGCCGGCCGGCGAGCTGGCGCGCGGCTTCGCGCGGACGCACGGCGACGGCGACGACCGCGGCAGCTCCGGCGGCGAGCTGGCGGCGACGGGCGAACGGCGAAGGGGGCGGACGGCCATGGCTGCTCCAGCTTCTTCTCTGCCATTTTTCTGATCTTCGCACAACAACAATGGAGGAGAGAGGGCGACGGGAGACGAAGGAGGAAGACGGAGGGCAAGTGGCGATGGCGGCGGCGAGCGGCTCCGGCGACGAGCAACGGCGACGAACGGCGTGCGAGCTGCTGGCCGAGCTCCTCCCTGCGTCGCATGGTTTCCGCATCCTCCTCCCCCCTTGCACGGTTCAAACATGGAGGAAGAAGATGAAGATGGAGAGAGAGAGAGAGATGGGACCATTCCCTTTTCTTTTCTTATTTTTCTTTAATCCCACAAAATGGCTACCACCCATGTGACCTTATGGATGATGTCATACTCCACTCACTCAAAACTCCTCCAACCTTATTGATGGGTTCAATTCCATTTTGGGGATCCATTCTCGTACATCCTAATTTCTTGATTCTCATCAATTCTCTTCCAATGAATCAAATGAAGTCATAAAATAAATTGATGTCACCACGCTTCAATTCACATCTTCACTTGTCCATAGAATCAACTTAAGTCCCAAAAGCGCGACCAAAGATGAGCCTACCAATTTCTCGAGCCAAATTAGCCATTCTATGATTATTTTGCTGAAAAACTCGGCTTGCATGAAAAATCTTCCGAAGATTAGTCAATGCTACTAAAATGATTTGTGACACACCCAGATTTCCAATTTCTGAATCCGATCTCAATTTCACGGTTAATTTCACTTTGGCACGACACTAGCGCGGCCCGACCTATCGGGTAGCCTTTAGAAATTTTCATGCATTTGACCTGTGGTTGATCAAGCCACAATGGACATCTTTGACACATTGACGACTCTCAGTTGTCGGGGTAATCTCAAGGTTTCAAATACGGACACGAGGGTACCTAATCGACGAAAAGTCGGTCCAAAGTGCCAATCGACAAGAATTGTGCGATCTAATGGAATCACCCACACCTGATCACATGCCTCTGTCGAGTCGACCTATCTCCGATCTCTAATCGATTTTTAATTGTGTCGTAATGACCCTTGCAGATTAGCTCAGTCGAAAGATCACTTCCTGGTCAAATTCTCGAGTCTGATGCATTAGAATTTCTTAACGGCTTCACCCGATAGACTAGTTTTCACATGAGTGGCCGACTCAAGGAAAAGAACTATATGCGTGCTAACGAAATGCCCGTCTCAATTTATTGAAAATAGAATTGGAGAAATCGGGATGTCACATATAAAGTTTGGAAGGTGTCATTTCTTCTTCAATTGGGGTGGATGGACATTGACTATGCTATAAGGAAAGATGAACCACCTGCTCCTACTGATTCGAGCACTCCAGCTGAGATAGCTCTTTATAACCAATGGGAGCGATCCAACCGCGTTTGTGCCATGTTTATAAGAGCTAAGATATCTCCTAGTATTCGTGGTTCGGTTGCTCAGCATAGCAATGCTAAGGCTTTATTGGATGCCATAGATGCGCAGTTCGAGAGTTCTGAGAAGGCGCATGCCATGACCTTGATTATGAAGTTTTCATCGTTGAAGCTCACTAGTGTTAGAGGTGTGCGTGAGCACATCATGCAAATGAGGAACATTGCAGCTCAGCTTAAGAACCTTGAGGTTGAGATATCTAAATCCTTTCTTGTGTATTATATTCTGAACACTCTCCCACAACAGTATGCACCTTTCAAGATCTCTTATAACACACATAAGAATAAATGGTCAATTAATGAACTCATGACCATGTGTGTTCAAGAGGAAAAAAGACTGATTATGGAATTGGGAGAAAGTGCTCATTTGGCAACACAATGAAAGAATAAGAGCCATGGCAAGCATAAGGGAAAAGGTAAAATACCTCCCCAAGCTGACATTAAGAAAGAATCCAAATGTTTCTTCGTAGCGAAAGGGCATATAAAAAGGATTGTGTCAAATTTAAGGCCCGGCTGAGAAGAAAGGTAATCCAATTTCTTGTGTTTGTTATGAATCTAATATGACTGATGTAAGTGACAATACTTGGTGGATTGATTCTGGATCTACAATCCATATTTCAAATTCCTTGCAGGGTTTTCAAAACCACAGGAAGCCAGTGGGAAGTGAACAAAGCATCTATTCAGGAAACAAGATGCGTTCGCATGTGGAAACTATTGGGACATATAGACTAGTTTTCAATAGTGGTTTTGTTTTAAATTTGGAAAAGACCTTTTATGTTCCTAGTTTTTCTAGAAACTTAATTTCAGTTTCAAGACTTGTACCTTTGGGATACTCCCTTTGGGATACTCTTTTAACTTTTCAGATTCAAACTTCTGTTTATCATTTAAATCTGAAATTGTCGGGAGTGGTACTTTGTCTGGTGGTCTTTTTCGAATTAATTTACAAGACAATGCCTATTATGATGCGATGCATGTTCATGATAAAGCTGGTATAAAACGATGTGTTGTGAAAGAACATTCCTCTATGTTGTGGCATCGGAGATTGGGACATATCTCCATAGAAAGAATTAAACGATTAGTAAATGATGGAGTACTCGGTACTTTAGATTTTACTGATTGTGATACTTGTGTGGACTGCATAAAGGGAAAGCAGACTAACAAGACAAAGAAAGGTGCCAAGAGGAGTACATAAATATTAGAAATCATACATACGGATATTTGTAGTCCGGATATGGACTCATGTAGTCAGAAATTCTTCATCTCTTTCATAGATGATTACTCACGTTACATGTATCTCTATTTGATTCATAATAAGTATGAAGCATTAGATGCCTTTAAGGTATTTAAGGCGGAAGTAGAGAAACAATGCGATAAGCAAATTAAGATCATGAGATCAGATAGAGGTGGAGAATTCTATGGTAGATACACTGAAGATGGACAAGCACCTGGTCCATTTGCAAGATTTCTTCAAGAGCATGGGATAGTTGCCCAATATACTATGCCTGGTTCTCCGGACCAAAATGGCGTAGCGGAAAGAAGAAATCGGACCTTATTGGACATGGTGCGTAGTATGCTTAGCAGCTCCAAACTTCCTAAATCCTTGTGGACTGAAGCACTTAAGACGGGAGTGTGCATATTAAACCGAGTTCCGACCAAGGCTGTCCCAAAGACACCTTTTGAGTTATTTAAGGGTTAGAAACCGAGTTTGCATCATGTGCGCGTTTGGGGATGCCCGTCTGAAGTGAGAGTTTATAATCCACAAGAAAAGAAGTTGGACCCAAGGACAATAAGTGGGTATTTCATTGGATATATCGAAAGGTCTAAAGGATACAGGTTTTATTGTCCATCTCACACTACTAGGATTGTGGAATCAAGAAACGCTAAATTTCTTGAAAATGACTTGATCAGTGGGAGCGATCGGCCTAGGGACCTTGTTCCTAAGGAAGATCATTCAGACACTCAACCTTCTACCTCAAGTTTAAGGTTGGTTATTGCTCATAATGCCCCTTCAGTTCAGCCGGCTATTGAACAACCAATTGTTGAAGTTCCACAACCTGCTGATATTGATCTAGTAGATCCAGTTGTTCAGCAATTACCAGAAACTGTTGAACAACCAGTTGAGCAACATGCTCCTCAAGAGAATGTTGATCCAACATTGAGAAGATCTGCTAGAATAAAGAAATCGGCTATTCCTAGTTATTATATTGTGTATTTACAAGAGTTTGACTACAATATTGGAGCTGAGAATGATCCCGAAACGTTTTCACAAGACATGGATAGTGATAAATCTAATTTGTGGTACAATGCTATGAAGGAAGAGATGAGTTCTATGGCATCGAACAAAGTCTGGGATTTGGTTGAGTTACCTAATGGTGCGAAGGCCATTGGTTGTAAATGGGTCTTCAAAACTAAGAATGACTCATTAGGTAACATTGAAAGATATAAAGCTAGACTTGTTGCCAAAGGATTCACTCAAAAGGAAGGAATCGATTACACGGAGACTTTTTCTCCTGTATCTAAGAAAGATTCTCTTCGTATTGTTTTGGCATTGGTTGCCCATTTTGATATGGAATTACATCAGATGGATGTGAAAACGGCGTTCCTCAATGGAGAACTAGAGGAGGAGGTTTACATGAAACAACCTGAAGGATTCCCCTCTAGTAAAGGTGAGCATTTGGTGTGCAAACTTAAGAAATCTATATATGGCTTGAAACAAGCATCCCGTCAATGGTACTTAAGGTTCCATGAAGTCATCTCTTCATTCGGTTTTGTAGAGAATGTCATGGATCAATGTATATACCAGATGGTCAGTGGGAGTAAAATTTGTTTCCTTGTGCTGTATGTGGATGATATATTACTTGCAACCAATGATAAGGGGTTGCTACATGAGGTGAAACAATTTCTCTCTAAGAGTTTTGACATGAAGGATATGGGTGAGGCATCTTATGTCATTGGCATTAAGATCCATAGAGATAGACCTCGAGGCATTTTAGGACTATCTCAAGAAACCTATATCAATAAGGTCCTAGAGAGATTTCGGATGAAAGATTGTTCACCAAGTATATCACCCATTGTGAAGGGTGACAAGTTCAATTTGAACCAATGCCCGAAGAACGATCTAGAAAGGGAACAAATGTACAACATTCCATATGCTTCTGCTGTTGGAAGCTTGATGTATGCTCAGGTTTGCACTCGACTTGACATCGCTTTTGATGTGGGAATGTTGGGAAGATATCAGAGTAATCCAGGTTTAGACCACTGGAGAGCTGCAAAGAAAGTGATGAGATACCTTCAAGGTACCAAAGACTATATGCTTATGTATAAACGGACTGACAACCTGGAAGTGATCGGTTATTCGGATGCGGACTTTGCGGGTTGCGTTGATTCACGAAAATCAACATCTGGATACATTTTTATGTTAGCTGGCGGAGCCGTGTCATGGAGAAGTGCCAAGCAGACTTTGACTGCTACTTCCACTATGGAGGCTGAGTTCATTCTTGTTTTGAGGCTACCTCGCATGGTGTATGGTTGAAGAGTTTCATTGCTGGGCTTAGAATTGTTGATTCAATTTCTAGGCCATTAAGAATATATTGTGACAATTCAGCTGTAGTTTTTATGGCTAAAAATGCCAAAAGTGGCAGTCGAAGTAAGCATATCGACATTAAGTATTTAGCCATAAGGGAACGTGTTAAGGAAAATAAAGTGGTCATTGAACACGTTAGCACTGAATTAATGATAGCCGATCCTTAAACTAAAGGCATGCCACCAATGAAGTATAAGGATCATGTAACTAGTATGGGAATAGGTCCCATCATGTAATTTGTCGTCATATGAACGATTTTTGTTGTATGAAACTCTTATTTAGTTGTAATGTTGATTCTCAATTTTTTTGTACACATTTTGTTGTTTATGAGAATAACATTTATCCTTGGTTTTGGAATAAACATGGGGTTTATTCATTAAGATATGTTGTCACATATAGGCTGACATTAAAGAAATAAGATGCATTGTGATACATGGAAGATATTACTCACTCTTAGAGGACATGTCGCCATGATCCATGTGTTTTGTTTCTTTTCTTTAAGCATAAAGTTTTCATGGAATTAGTTGAATAATCCGTATAATGAAAATGATGGGAACAAGTGGGAGAATGTTATTTATATTTTTGTGATCCCACATTTAGACCCAAATTTTCTCTTAAAGTTGTGACTATTCGACATAAAGTTTTTCCACGCTTCGTACCCTTTCGTGACAACCGCCCATTTGGTAACCGTCTTGATGGGAGACGGGATATAAAAAGGAACGTACGTTCATTTCTGACGGGTGATGACAAGGTCTAACACAAACTCTCATATTTGGAATACACCATCAGTACGTGAGGGAATTGGATTAGTAGCGTGTCCCCAATTTTCTTTGTATTTTCAGGTTTTTCAGACGAACGAGAACAAGAACAATGGCTGGAGGTTTGTCTTAATCGATCCTGGCTTCCGCATCATGAATTATTTTGTCTTACAACAGAAGCAGTAGCTTTCCGAAGACCGGAGCAGCTGCCGTCTCCACCACCCGCACGTCGCTCGTGTGCTCCGCCACTTGCCGTTCACCTTCGCTTCTCCCCCACTCCCACGGACCGACTTCTTCTTCTTCTCTTTTCTGGTTTGTGCGAAGACGAAGCGGACCGGCGAAGCGGCAACCGCCGCCGCCGTCGTCACCGCATCGGAGCTGGACCTCCGTCCGCGCGACGCCCACCCGCGAGGCCACCGCTCGCCACCGTCCCCTTCGCGCCTCACCGTCCCTGCCGTGCCCCATCCAGGCCGTTCGGCCTCTACCCAGCCCTATTCCGCCCCGTCCGGCCATCTCCGGCCACCATTCGAAGCCACCGGACCTCCACCAGCCCTCCCCCGCGCCTTGTCGCCCTTGTGAAAGTGGTTTGTGGCTATTTTGTGTTCTTTTTCAGCCCGCACAGCCACCCTGTCGAGTGGTTATCTAGCTGGTTCGGGCTCGCTTTTGGGCCGTTTCCAGGCCCCCAAACCCGAGCCGTGTTTTGGGAGGAATCGATCCTCGCGCCGTCCCCGTCGGATTGATCCAAGTTGCGCGCAATTCCAGTGAGTAATCTCACTAATCCTTGCTTAGTAGACTAATGATGCTTAAGGGTTGATTAGATTTAATTAAGCGCAATTAGGTGGTTAGATTAGCATGGATTAGTGATTATTAGTTAATTGCATTGCATATTAGTTAAGTGGTTAGTATATTTAGCTAGAGAATTGCCTATAGTATTTATTGGATGCTTCGTGGGATTTTTCCCGACCCTTATTGGGTGTTAATTAGGCAATTCGGGCCTAAATGAAATTTTTAGGAATTAAATATTAATTTTCGAAATTAATTATTTAATTATTTATTTTCCGAAAATTCAACCGGGATGGCCAGTGACCAGGATTTTATGATGATGATTGTGGCGTAGTCCGTTTATTTAATTAAGCTCCAATTTGGGCTAAATTGGATTTATTGTAATTAATTATTAATTTTTGAAATTAATTAATTAATCAATTAAATTTCGGAAATTAAGGTTGAGATGGCCGATGACCGGAACTTTGTGCTGATTGTCATAGCGCAGTCCGTTTATTTAATTGAGCTTTATTTTGTGCTAAATTGAATTATTTGTGAAATTGGATTATTCTTTAATTGAATAATCTTTGGTTATCAAGCATCAGTTGATAATGCCAAAAATATGTGAATGGACTGCAGAAAATGTGGGAGTTATGGAAAGGAAAATGTTATATTTTGGCTAAGACCAGCCGTGTGCCCACGCACGATATTTTATCAAGTATTTTTAATACGAAGAAATGAGGCCAAGACATTACTTTAATTGAGGAAGTTAAGTGCGAGACACAATGTCATTGGGCCGTAAGGGATTAATCGTGTGTTGGCTTATAGTTGAAGCAAGATGATTATTGGAAATTGATGTGATGTGTGTTGTGTTGAGGGAAACCAATGAATCATGAGCAGGTAAAGGACTAAGTACTACACAAGTAGAAGACTTTGTGTGAATCACCTCTAGCGCCTTATACCATCGCTTATTGTAGTCAAGGGTTAAGTGTTACATGGCGACCGGAGCCGCATGGGAATTACCTCTAGCGCCTTGCAGTATGGTTATGCATAGTGAAGGGCTAAGTGCTACACGATGGCAAGATCTCGTGTGAGTTACCTCTAGCGCCTTATACTATTACTTTTGTAGTGAATGACTAAGTACTGCACGATAGCGAGATTTCGTGTGAGTTACCTCTAGCACCTTATACTATTGTTATTTGTGGTCAAGGACTAAGTACCGCACGATGACGAGACTTTGTGTTGGGGTCACCTCTAGCGCCTTGAGCCTATGTTTGAGTGGGAATGTTGAATTGGAATGTTGAGATTAATTATCGAGTGTAGATGGAATCACCGATATGATTTGATCCGTTTGTCATGGATTGATTGATTGAACTGAAATGACCATAAGTGGTCTTGTTAGCGTGTAATCGACTGGGTTGATTTGATCGATGC
This sequence comes from Eucalyptus microcorys, assembly GCA_014182515.1. Lineage (NCBI taxonomy): Eukaryota > Viridiplantae > Streptophyta > Magnoliopsida > Myrtales > Myrtaceae > Eucalyptus > Eucalyptus microcorys. The sequence goes on along the minus strand of CM024570.1, from coordinate 3,582,700 downwards.
TTCGATCAGTGATGTGATTGCTTGGATGCCTATTTGATCTGTGCTAATATGCAGGTGGAATATGAGGCCAAGGTAAGTCCTCTGACCCGTGTGTGCATAGGCAGCCCGGTTAGTATATTGGTTTCCTAATCGAGTCTTGGTGGGGTAGAACTTGCTGAGACGTAGTCTCATCCCGATTTGGGAAAAACATTTCAAGACCTTGATGAGGAGCTAAGGAAGAAGAATTTGAGAAGGAGAACTCTGAGGTGAAACTTGGGGAGAAGGATTTTTGAAAGAAGAAGATAATCCTGAGAGGGATCTAGAGTATGACTCGGATGAGGACTAAGATCCCATCCCCTTTTGTGATCAGTGTTTATATGTGAATAAAGTGAACTTGGAAAGCCATGAATAGTTTGTGAAATACTATGTTTAATGGCATGTATAAAGGCTTGGTTATTGTTTTCAATATGAAAAAATATGGCATGCTTTTCTATCTCATTGTTTTATTGTCTGGGGATTTATAATTGCTTCTACATGTGCTTAATTAAATAAAGGGTCGGCGATATATAGTCCTGAGATATCGCATTCTCAAATCGACCAAGTAGAAAGATGTGTGCGTGCCCGAGGATCGGGGCGTGACAGATCATGCACCGGAATTACCTTTCCACTACAAGTGCACAATACGTGATACACAACTCAAGTTTGGTTCCTCATTTTATTCGTGTTTGAGTCATCTGGATTTCTCAGAGTCCGTGTGATTAGTGGGGTATTTGAAGGTCTCGATAGTTAATCACATAAAACGGACTTATATTTATCGTTAGATTAAAATATGCTGATACAAGCAAATCAAATCAGAGAACAAAGGTATGATATAAAGATAGAAGTGCATACGAGGTTTTATGTAGATCGGGCCATTTTGAAAATCCATGCAAAAAGATTATACAATATGGTTGGTATCACCCATCATAAAAGTGCGTTGGAATCTAATCCATCTTTCGACTGATGAGTTATAAATATGGACATCGCCTATATTTATATTTGGTTAATTTTTGTATGTCGTTGGTATCCATAATTCGTAATCCACCGGTCAGATGCATGATTTGACAAAATTACCTTCTATCAAAGATGGAGGAAAGTATGGCCCTTCTAGATTTATAAATTTCGCAAACCTCCCACCGAATTTTCTTAACTTCTCAATTTCCAAATCAAAGTCATGCTCGAAGTTTCTTGTTAACAACCAAGTGATGACACTAGATCACCAAGTAGGTTTAGCTTAGAGGAAATGTGAGCCGTGTATTGTATTTGTCGATAGATATGATAATAAAGTCGTGTTTCTCAGCCATGAGAAAAGTCCAAATTTCCAAAATACTTTTGTACGCCATTAAATGTTTTTGATGTCAATAAATAATCGATGTATTAGAATTACCTCCATAGGTTTGTTAAAAATAATTTCAAGTTTCTCATTGTCTGCGAGTAATTGTATGGATTTTTATTAGGTCCACCGCTTTTGTAAATGATAAGTCACGCATTATGGTCATCATGTAAAAGAAATTGATTAGAAAAAATTAACTACAAATATATATGTTACTCATTCCACGATGAATCTGTAAGAAGTATATTACGTTGGCAATCAACCAAATGATAATTCGAATCGTATTTCCTAGTAGTATCATGGTTAAAAAAGTTTCATTTGAACGTCCCAAGATGAGCATTCCAAAAGTGCGGTCTATAACTTTTGGACATAGTCCAGAAAGAGATTTGAGACATTTTTCAATCATCACCAACTGAAATCAGATCTGCAAAAAAACAATTTTACCCCAAAAGTCAACATCAGGATGGCTGATCATGAATCCTATCAATTTTTTAAGACCTCAAATTTACTCTCTCCTCTCTTTCTCTCCCGAAGGTTTCTTAAATCCTTATGCTGCATTTCATGGTCCGAATTCGAGTCCGAAATTATCTTATTGTTTGGTAATATTCTCAGATCAAATAAACTTGGATATACTTGGATAAAATATTGGATATGAAATTTGGGAGGGAGGGGATAAATCCAAATAGGACAACAAAAGTCTACAAATAACTTGACAAACCCTTTTTTTCCAATGATGGCGATATGAAGCAACTATTGGGATGGTGCTTTGCTAGTCTGCACAGGAATCACCACCGCACGATCGTCATCACCTTCAACAATCGATGATTGTCATCTAATCAGCCGATTGTGTTCTGACGACTAAGGGTAAAAAGGACCACCTGTCACTGCCTCCAACGTGAGCATCTTGGCCACTGTTTGAGAACCACCACATGATAACCGATCGTCGTCGCCTCCACCCTCAACCACCGTCATCGCCTCCACAACAGCCCGTCACCATTGATTCTTTCTGAGCAGGCCGCAGTCGCCATCGATTGCGAGCTAGACCGGGAAGGTCGATCCTTGGATCTCAAATTTGAGGTCGGCCAAGCCCTAGATCTCGTCTATCCAGTGACGTGCTAACGTGGTCCACTTCGACAGCAGATCCTCAACGTAGTTTCGATTGCGATGATGCAAATCCTTTGTGGTTTTTTTCTTAATTTGATTCTTAAGAAAATAATCAAGGTCTTATCGAACTGCAAGTTTCTTTTAGTGGTTGGTGCTCTGGGCACTAGAATCGACTAATAAGTTTCTTGTTGCTATTGTTAAGTATCGATCGGGACGAAATATGGGAGTGTTTGTTTTCTTTAACATTTGTGTTATTTTTCTATGATCTTTAGTTTCTTCTTTCTTTCGAACTGTTTGTTAACGGTGCGAAAGCTTCTTCTTTCTGGTGAAATTTAATGGACCACTACTATTTCCAGTTAGATTTGCGACGGGATGAATTACGTTATGATATCAGAAAACATGCAATGGGGAAAAAAAGTTAAAGCTAAAAAATGAATATCCCCGATCATATGAATACGAGGAAGTACAGGGAAAAGAAGTGCCCATTGCAATTCTGCAAAAAAGAAGGTAGACTCGGAGTTCCATCTCAGAATTTATTTTTAAACAAAAAGTGTAAGGAATTGAATGATATTTGATCCTCATTGTTGCCGGCGTTGATCTGCATTAGTCGCCTTGTTGAGTCGTCGTCCTTCAACGAGCACAGCCACCATGGTTAGGAGTGCAACCACCTCATTAATGGTCACTGTTCTAGATTTAGGGGGATACCACCAGGCTATGTCGCAGCTTGACGTGGTGACCGTGGCTTTCATAGCTGTAGTCTGTAGGAGGTTACTGGCGTGGTGGGCATCGGGATGCGCTCATCCCAATATCCATGTCATAACTCATCCCAATATCCATGTCATATCTCAACATTTACCAAACATAAGATGAGTTTTTCGGTAAAGTTTTTTTGATGTTGACTATATTAATTGATATTATAATTTACCGTTTTATGGTATTGATCTAATAAAGTGATAGAAAGTCTTTTGATTAATTGAATATGGGGATGACTAATATGAACTGAGTTAAGCCTCGGCCCGTAACAAGAGGGACTAGCTGAAAACTCTATAAATAATGCTCAAATTTCTTCTCTAATTCTGACACACAATTATCATTACATAAGGAGTATTTACCAAAACGCTAAAGGTGAGGAGGGCTTTATCGAGCCAGTGATACAGAGGGCATTCCGCATAAAAAAATAATGGATTCCAAAACAAGTTTTGTAATTTCTCTACTCGACTATATGTATTCTTATTTCTAGTTATAGAGATCGTTGGATTACGCTTTTGCAACTTATATGTGGTATTAGAGCATCCATAGACTAGAACTCGAACGTATAGTTTTGTCCTTTTTCGTGATTTTTTTGTGTAGCAAAAATCGATTTTGATTACATAAAAGGAAAGAGCTTGTCAAGACGAGCAAATCAGTAGGTGGCACACCTTTAGGGAAGGTCGCACGCACGACCACGCACCATTGGGAGTTGGCGCATGTCGAAGACGTGTCACCACGCACTCCCACCCACATTTTCTCATGTGCAGGGCAACAACAGCACGTGCCTAGCATGCGCTAGGGCTAACGTCATCGTAACATTAGTGACCCATGTGGTTAATCCAAGATCTGACCTAGAGACTAACTCAAGTCCAACCCACTGACCCACCCGATTCAGTTCCCCATTGACCATTGACCATTGATTGGTCGGATCGGTAGTTTGAACCAGTTTAGCACATTAGCGAGTGTGATGCACGCGTCATGCACTCCGGAGGCACATATAAGCTCGTTCAAGCTATGATTAGGATGTTCTTGGAGTCTGTGTGCTCCTATGGAGATGCTCTACACTATGGGATATTTATTTTTGATGATTTTATGGATGTGAAAATATATACATAACCCTAAACACTCTTATTTTTAGGGTGTTTTTCCGTATATTTCTACAATTTTGAAAATACAAGTGTTAGCTCACATGAATATCATCACATAAAAAATGTGTAGAGATTAATTCATTGATAACATGTATAAGGTTCAATGTATATCAATGAATGGAACAATGTAATTGGCATGACATGTGATTTTAGTGACAAATTGTCATTGTCATCAAGTTTAAAATCACGCGTATTAGGTAAATATAAGATATAAAGTTTATATCTTCAGTATGAGAGAGTTTTAAGGATTTAATCAAGTTGTGACTATTAAAGTGGCACACTTGATTGGATTTGAGAAATATCGATCTCATATTATAGTGGGATGTCTCATGTTTTAATGTGCGATCATACTCTCAAACGAGGTGATTATATATTGGTTTATGGAGGGATACATAAACAACATACAGTTGAGAAGTGACTGATCCTAATGGTCCATACACCTAAAGGTGGTGAATTCATGAAGGTTTAGATATATTCCCATGGCTGTTGTCATATGGAGAGTATACAATTACATGTTATATATTATGTCCAAAGGTTTTATGTGAGGATATATATAACTCTCTGAATATGTACTGATTTGTTTTTAAATTACATAGTACTCACATGATGCCAATTAATTTTAGTCACCTTATCTGTAAACGATAACTCTATAACTATTGAGGCTCTTACTAGTTCAAATTTAAGTTGTGGATGGAGAATTTTCTATTTAGGATGGAGTTGGCAACTATTCAAATTGCTTTTATAAATGATAAGTTGGTAGATCACACGCTGATGGTATAAAATTTCAGAAAGCACATTTTGATGCTTGAAAAAATCAGATTTATTTGTTATTCATGAAGCGTTCCATTCAAGAACATTTGAGAAGTGGTTTACTAACTAACTACATTGCTAAAAAGATGATGGAAACCTTAGTGACTTGAAATTGTATCTTGTCTAATGTCAAGATTGGGACACATTTGCAAGGACTCTTCAACATAAGGTATGATGGTTCTAATGGGGTTAGGGATTACATCTTAAAGATGGTAGATTTGAAGTCTAAAAATCATACTCATAAAGGAATTCATGAAACCACCGATCATTCCGATAGTCTGGTCTTACGAAAAAATCCTTCAAGAATAATTAGTGATCGTTACTTCTTTTTAAAAAGAAAGGTCACCTAAAGATAAACTACAACAAATATCTTAAAACTTGGTTGTCCAAGCGTGAGCCTACAATTAATGATTCTTTGGTATTCATAAACCGAAGGAAGCCAAATCGGGATGAATTAAAGTTCATTGTGGTAAACAACATTAAGATTGACATTGAGTTTGTGGAAAATGTCATTTTAATTCTAGATTCTAGTTTTAATTTGATGTTAAGAAACACTTTTTATGTACCTTCATTTAGACGAAATTTAGTTCTCATGTCTTGTTTGAACATGTGTGACTACTCTTTTGAAATAAAAAGTAATGGTATTTATATATTTTTAATTCAAAAAAGGTTGGGTGTTGCAATTTGTCCAATAAATTGTACAAATTATGTTTATCTCCCAATGATATATACGTCACTTATATGTTTGAAAATGTTGTTTTCAAAAGATCTCTGCCTAAGGACTAGCCCTATGCATTGCACAGACAATTGTAGAGGTAGGATAATTTAGGAAAAAAAACTGCAGTCTAAAGTTTTGACTTGTTGGATGCTATTCATAATGATTTTAGTGAACTCGAAAGGTAACGTTGTGTAGAAATTTTTATTTCAACACATTCATTGATTATTATTTTTTTTGTACTTGATTAAGGAAAAGTCTGAATCTTTTGATAAGTTCATTTTTTTTTTTTTTTTTTGGATTAAAATCAAGAAATAGTTGGAAAAAGTCATAAAGGTTGTCAGATTGGGCATGGTAGTGAATGTTTTGGTAGACATGGCAATGCTGGATAGCTTAAAGAGCCATTTACTAAATACTTGAAGAATTATTGGATAGTAGCTCAGTTTATTATATTTGGAATTCTTGAACATAATGATGTGGCCGAAAGGTGCAAACACACCCTAATGGATTTGATGATGAGTATGATTAATAGGATTAATTTACCTAATATTCTATCAAGTGATGCTTTGAATGCAGCCTTTCACATACACAACCGTGGTTCTACCAAAGTTGTTTCATTAATTTTTTGAGTTATGGATTGGACATAAATCTAACTTAAATCATCTTAAGATTTGGGGTGTCCTACAAATGTGAGGTTATATAAGCCAACATTAAGTAAGTTGAAATCTAAAACCACTCAGTATTATTTCGTATCTTACCCAGATCATTCGAATGGGTATCGATTTTATAACCCCAATGAAGGTATAAGAATTGTGGAATTACAGATAATAAGTTTATGGAATTCGACGTAGCCGTAAAGGATAGCTATTCTCAAACTACTAAGGATAATGGTATGGTGAAGACCATTATGTCTTTGTCTTTGCCTATATAGACACCTACATCACAAACGAAGCTTGTTGAGATTCAGGATACTACTATTAAGACAGTTCTTGATGAGGGATCTCACGCCTCTTATGTGCAAAGTGAAGTGATTGTAGTTTCATTCGAGAGATCTGTTAAAGAGAGACAATCAGTTATACCACCAAACTATATAGTCTCTCGACGAGAGCATGATTACGATATATGCTACATGATTGATCTAGTGACTTATACAAACGTTGTTTCTTGTTCTCAATTACATATGTGGTTAAATGAGATAAAAGACGAGATACAATCTATAAAACATAATAGTGTTTGGGAAATTGTTGAGTTGCCTCAAGGTCACGAGCTCATCGATTGCAAATGGATGTATAAAACTAAAAGGGACTCCAAAAAAATATTGAGGAGTTTAAAGCTAAAATGGTAGCCAAGTGTTTCACTCAAAAAGAAGAAAATGACTATGAAAAACATTTTTTCTAATCTCTTGTAAAAATTCTTTTAGAGTTAACATAGCATTAGTAGCTCATTTTAATATGATGTTACACTAGATGGATGTTAAACCTTGCATTTTTAGACGGAGATAAAAAAATCTTTATGGTGCAGCCCGAAGGTTTTGCAATATATGATTTAAATAAGCTTGTGTGTGAACTAAAAACTTTTTTATGGCCTCAAGCAAGTTTTTAGACAATGATTATTAAAGTTTAATAGTGTTGTCACTTCGTTCAATTTTATTAAGAATAAAGTAAATCAGTGTATATGCTACAAGGTTAGTGGAAGAAAATTTGTTTTCCTTGTACTCTACACACATAATATCTTGCTTGCAAGCAGTGATCTTAAAATACTGAATGAGACAAAGCAAATATTATCGAAAAATTTTGACATGGAGGACCTTAATGATGCGTCTTTTGTCATTGGTATTGAGATTCGTAAGAATTGTTCTCACTATATATTGGATTTTTCTCAAAGGATATATGTAGGTTGTATTTTAAAAAGATTTAGAATATAACATTGTAAGCCAGAAATTACTCCTATCATTAAGGGTGATGAACTGAATTTGTTACAATGTCCTCATTCAAACATTGAGAAAACCCAATTGAACAATTGTCACAATGTCCTTTGTCTTAGTGCACTAGAAAGTATCGTGTATGCTCAAATTTGCATGAAATCAAACATTGCTTTTCTAACAGGACTTCTACGCAAATATTAGTTAAATCTAAGACACAACCACTAGGTTACCACCAAGGAGGTTTTAAGGTACTTAAAGATGACAAAAGATTATATGCTGATTTACGAACATTTTCAAATCTTATAGCTAGTAGGGTATTCGTATGCAAATTTTACTAGCTGTTACAATAACATGAAGTCGACAACTGAATACATCTTTATATTAGCAAGAGGTGCAGTAAATAGAAATTTATATAATCCTTTATCTTGTAAGTAGAGTTTGTAGCATGATTTTTGATTATTACACAAGTTACTTGGCTTCGGAACCTTGTAGGGAATTAACTTTATTTGACTTTAAAATAGACCTATACAATTGTACTGAGACAATAACTCAATAGTGTTATTTATTAACAATAACAAAAATCTTAAGGGGTCTAAACATATAGCGGTCAACTTTTTTACCATAAAAAAAACGATACATAATGGTAATGTTACAATAAAGCAGATTTTCATAGATGATATGGTTGTAGATCCACTAACTAAAGGCCTTTGCCTTTGTGTTTTTGAATAACATGTCATTAACATGAGTTTAAAAGCATCGAGTCTAAAATTTACATATGTGTTTGTTACATTTAGTAACATTGTGATATATATAAACTCTTATACATTCAATAAAGTGATTTTGAATGCATTATTATCGAGTTGACTACATATATCTATTGAAAATCTCAAGGTATTGTGCAAACCTTCTAAGGTTATCTAATTCAAAAACTATGTCTTGGGAAATGTCAATCATAAGGTTTATCCTGTTAGTGGCATTAGCCTTGAGTATATGTCTTATTATACATAAGGAAATATTAATCATAAGAATAAAACATATGTGGATTTATTGAAACCATAAAGGTATTCTCTAGTGGCATCGATTTTTGTGGCATTTAAGGTAAATGAATGTTGACTGACAAAGGGGACAACACATAAGATATTACTATCTATGAGACGTATTATCCATTTGCCGCACTATCATATTGAATTTATATTAGTAAAGTTAAAAGCATTTGTGACGTTCTATGTGTATATATACAGTTATCGCCATGATTCGGTATTTGAAATTTTATGGGATATGATTGACCATTAAGAATTATCTTTAGATCAAAGTGCGCACGTACAGTACAATTTCAATTAATATTGCTCAAGTAGAGAATGTAAGAGATTTTCTGATGTGGGTTACATTAATTAATATTGCAATTTACTATTTTACAGTATTTTTCTAATAATGTGAGGTACAAAGTTTTTAATTAGTCTAATATGGGGCTAGTTAGTGTGGATCAAGTTGAACCCGGCCCGTAATGAAAGGATGATTGAAAACTCTATAAATAATGCTCAAGTTTCTCTTCTAACCTTGACACATAATTATCCTCAAATAAGGAGCGTTTACCAAAACACTAAATGTGAGAGGCAGAACATGTGCATTAATTTTTCTACTTGATTATATGTGTTCTTGTTTCCAACTATAGAGATCATGAGATTGTGCTTTCGCAGCTTACATTTTTCACAATCCTAAAGATTTCTAATCCAACCTTATCTCATCACATCACAATCCATGTCCAAACAACAAACGTAGCCTTAATTATTAGATATTTAAAGAGGTGGTAGCTGTCTAATCAAATAAGTGTAAATTTCATCGAACAATTATGAATCTTTAGATTTCAATATTTTATAGTAATTTATAAAGGGATTACAACAAAATACATGTGATTATGACCGATATTTATAGAGGCACTAATTTATCAATCAAGGGAGAATAATCTAGAGATGGCAATCAAAATCACAAGCAAATCCTTGGAGATTTTATAATCAATGGATTGGCAGTTCTTGTATAAGAATTTTTTTTTCATTTATCATTGCTATCTTTGTATATTCTTCTTAGGAAATGTAACATATTGAAATATATATTTATATAAAGAAAATCATCTCAACAATTGTATGTTGAAAACAAGAATCGCACATATTTATTATGTTATGGTGTCAAAGCATATCTTCAAAAGAAATCGATTTTTAACATGGCTTCCATTGGCATGTTAAAGTATCCATACCCCTCGTCTCTAAACATAAACACTTTTATGACACTGAAATCGAGACAAACAAACTATTCATGTTGAAAAGCACAAGTGCTAACATTAACTGAATCTCAAGATGTTGTGAAATTCATTGATAATGAGTATCAAATGCCAAGTCCTAAAATAACCACCCCAAGTTCTCAAAAAGTAGCTATAATTCAAAAAGAAATAACAAATCTAGGTTTTTACATCGAGGTGTTTTGATCGCCTTCTACGGAGATATATCATTGCAACGTTCTCCAAAGAATTTCTTGCTCAATATTAGACTAGAAAACTTCTAACAAGGTGTGGTTAGCATTACAAAACAATTTTGTCAAGGTATCTCTCTTTATGAGTATCTTGGGTGCATTTCAAAAATACTTTAATGAGTTATCTCCTCTCATCTGTCCCCTTAATAATAGAGGAGTTCCTTTGTTTTGAAGTTCTTAAGTAACCAATATAATTCATTCATTCGCTACCACTATGTTCACGCCTCTTATACTAACCTTCTCTGATCTGATTTCACAACTACAAACTTGTGAGAGTCTACTAACAAATAAAAGCTCCCTTGAAATTCAAAAAAGGACAGCCTTCTTTGGCTAGAAAAGTGATTTTAAGAAGGGCAAGAAGGAAAAAAATTCCAACATCTTAGTAGAAATCCTTTTTCTTCTCAAGGAAGGAGGTTTTCTCACAATGGTCCAAGAATGAAAATTTTTAGCTAATTTCATGCATTTGCAGGGTCAAAAGCAACAATTCAATCCAAAAAGCTCGTGAAAGGATATGCCAAAGTTGTTTCTAGTCAAACATGTAACAATCAAATACATATGGCTTCAAATTTCTTTAATCGATTTAACCAATCTTTCCTCCCATTAGATGTGTCAAGGGCATTTGTTGCGCTTATAATTGAAGATAATTAAGATTCGAAAGAGTTCGTTGATACTAGAGCGTTAAATGATTTGAGATGAAGGTAACATCTTTAGCTTACAACCCTATATTGGAAAAGATAGCATTATGGTTGAAAATGATGACTCAATTAAAATTTCGCCCGTTGGTGATGCTTGGATCAATTTGGTCTAAGAGAGCATTGACTTAAAATATATTATACTTGTTCCTCTAAATTTTAAGTTCTCTACCACTATTTTAAAAATAAAAAATAAAGGACATTAAAACAGAGAAGGTTCTGACAAGAGACCATCATGGTGATCTATATACCTTGAAGGTGCCAAAACAAGCACGGTCTTCAATCCGGTTTAGAATGTATTGGCATCAAAGGTAGGGATGTTCATAATCGATAACAATCCATCATCTACAAAATAAAGGCGACATTACTATCACTACTTGGAATAAACCTACTACCATATGTGGTAATTGACAAATCGGTCGAGCATTTAAACTTCCTTTTTTTACCTTTCAAATTTAGTAATGCTAAGCATTTTGAAATGATACGTTGTGATTTATGAGGAAAGACTCCAATACTCTCATTTCAAAAGTTTCAGTATTGTATTTGTTTTGTAGATGATTATACGTGCTATACTTGGTTGTTTTGATTACGGCCAAAATCTGACTTTCATGCATGTTTTCTCAATTTCAAGAAGTACTTGGTTAGGCAGTTTAAAGGGCATATTAAAAGATTTTAATCTAATGGAGTTGCAGAGTTCAACGAACAAATTTCTTAATTCATTTGCAAAAGAATAGCATTGGTAATCAAGTATCTTGCCCATATATTCCAGAACAAAAATGGAGTTGTTGAGTGAAAATGTAGTCATTTCTATGGAAATTAGCTTGACTATGCTTCACCGAAATGAAATTCCTAATAATATTCTAATGAAAGCATTCAAAAGGATTGTTTTATTCCTAAATCGACATCCTACGAGGCTATTAAGTATGCAATCATCTTATAAATTCTTATCTAGTGAAAATCAAATTTGTTGGGGTTGATTTATACTCCCCATTGACAGGATGGTTCATACTTTATGAATTGAGGGATATAACAAAGAGGTGCAATGTGCTAATCACAATGAAATTCTTTGCTAGATATATCCCTAGTTTAAGGGTGAACTGGGATATAACTTTATATCTTGATTTCTCTTTCTCACTTTTACTTTCTATATCTTTGTAATTGTGCGCCTAATCATAATAGTTAAATTTTTTGCAAGTTTTTTGGTACTAGGTATTTTTTTTATCTTAGGGATGAGTTCAATGCTCGGTTCTCGCCATGTATGTTCCTCGACTATAGTGATCATCATAAGGGATATCGATGTCTCTATCTTCCAAATGGTCGAATCTATATATCACAACACATCGTCTTTGATGTGGTCATATTTTCCTCTCATGCCCAACTCATTATTTCAGGCAAGACCCCTGAATTAATAAGCTGGCTAGATCATAACACGACAATGTCGACTCGAAATATTGTATGTTGACTTATTGAATTCTACTACTCATGATAATTCTCATAGGAAACATTGATAGAAGTTATTCACATGTTCACCAAAATCATATTGAAATTGGTGACTCATCTTGTGCATCACTTGATTCTCCATGCAACTTGGCTAATGAAGTTTTCTTGAAAATGTTGTCAAGCACTACTAATTCTACACAAGATTACTCTATATATTTCATTCATGATTCTTCATTAGCTCATTTACATACGATGGATTCTCTACTAAGGAACCAAACAATGCACGCGTTGCTTTAAAACATCCAGGGTGGTTGGCATCAATGAAAGAGGAAATCGAGGCACAACATCGGAATAGAACTTGGACTCTTGTTTCAAGTCCACCAAATACTAATAATGTGGGTTATAGTTGGGACTTTAAATTCCAATTGAACGCCAATGGTACATTAGAAAGATCAAAAGGAAAATTAGTCACCAATAGATATTCTCGAGTAGTAGGAGTAGATTTCCTAGAGCCATCTATTCGACTAGGGAGCACAAGGATAATCCTCACCATTGCTACCATTGGGGGTTGGCCCATAAAACAATTAGATGTTAAAAATAACATTTTACATGGTTTGGTTTCACAATGTGTTTATATGGAGTAACCACCGATTTTAAGAACCAAAAACACTCGTCTTATGTTTGCATACAAGAGAAAGCTTTGTATAGCCTCGAGCAAAGACCGAGAGCATAATTTGACACTTTTAGCTTGATTCTTTTAGCATTATTTTATTTTATTTTGGCAACATTGTGAATCCGTCGTTGTTCATTCACAATTCAGATCATAGTATTCTCGCTTTAGTTTTATATGTGGATGACGCGATTGTCACGGATGATGACCCAAAATTACCTAATGGATTCATATCCACATTGGATGGTGAATTTGCAATGAAGCATATGGGGCCGTTGCATTGTTATCTAGTTGTGGAGGTTAGGTTATTCCTGGTAGACTTTATTTGTGTCAAAAACAATATGCTGTGTCAATTCTTCAACATGCATAAATGGAGGGCTGCAAGCTAGTTTCCACGCCTATGGCCGCTAGCTCTCATCCTAGTATAGATTCAAAACTATTTTCGGACCCTAAGCTATACCAAAGTGTCTTCTAAGCTCTTCAATACTTTACCATCACACGGCTGAATTTTCACATACAATCAATTTTTTTTTGTCAATTTGCATCAGCCTACTATGAGTCATTACCAAATTGTGAAGGCTTCTTACATTATGTCAATGGCCAATAGATCGAGGATGTGAATCTCGTCCAAGTCAACTTTGGACTTGTATGTATTTGTGATGTAGACTTTGTGGTGTAGATTGCACTTATTGCCACTTGACTCAACAATTGACTATCGGATTAGTACCTTATTTGGAAGCAACTGCATATCATGGAATGCGAAGATGGAACCAACGCTTGTTCAACCAAGTGCTGAGAGTATCATGCAATGGAATCAACTACTACGAAGATTACTTAAAAGTCATTCCTTTTGAAATGTGTTGATTGATAAGCAAAAACTAAATGTATCAAATTAGATTATCATTATATGCAAGAAAAAATTTGCTCTTGGGACAGTTGTTACTAAGTATGTTCCATCAATACATCACATTAATGATCTCTTCACGAAACTATTGTTGAGAAATGCATTTGGAAACTTATGTCATGAAATGTTAATTTAAATTGAGAGTTTGGGATTCTCCCATTCCCAATTGAGAGGAAGTATAGGCACTGATTATTGATCCACGAAGAAGAATTTGAAAATGCCAATTAAAATCACAAGTAGATTCTTGGAAATGTCAAAATTAACGGATCGACAACTTTTGTAATATAATGTTTTCATTTATCATTTCCATTGTTTTATTATTTCCTTGTGAAGTGTAACACTTTGTACTATGGAAATCAACTCAACAATTTTATGTTGAGATAAAAAAATCAAACACATTTGTTCTTTTAATTATTCTCTCTAAGGGCCTGTCTCTCAAAAGTCTCAACCGTGCAGCTCCTCCTTTTTCCTTTAACGTTGGTGCCCTTTGCTCTTTTTTTTTTTTTTTTTTTTTGGTCGAAGAGGCCAGTATATAGATTTAAGGATGAGTTACACCGTTTGCAATTAAGTCCGTACATATTATATCCAAAAGCGGAGGGGGAATAGAAGAGGGCCAATTTGGAGGAAGACTTTTTGACTGATGGGCCTTGGCAGCCCAGTTGGCTGCCTCATTCGCATCCCTACTGCAATGGACAACACGCAGGTTTGGGAACCCTTGGAGAAGCGTTGCAGCCTCAGCAAGCAGTGAGCGGATTTCCCATGGCGGAGGGCGAGAGTTGTTGACCGCATCCACGAGGGTCTGGCAGTCCGATTCCAAGGTAAGGTCTCGATCTATATGTCCTTTCTGCAACAGATCTCGTAGAGTGAGGGTTAAGGCCTGGGTTTCCGTCTGCAGAGCCGAAGATGCAGCGACATGGCTTGAGAACCCAGCTACGATTCGACCAGCGTGATCTTGAGTGATGGAAGCCACCGATCCTTCATGAGACGCAGGGGTGAAAGCTCCATCAATATTAATCTTCCAGGTGCCAGGAACCGGAGGATGCCAAACCCGATCAGATGTTAGAGATCGAAGCCGAGATGTCGGGCTCGCTGCACAGAGACGACGATCTGTCAGAGCATTTCCCAGAGCCATTTGCACCACCTGTGTTGGATCAGGGTGAACCCTGTGAAAAACAAAACTATTCCTGGCTTTCCAGATCTGCCACAGAGTATGCACAATAGTTTCCAGATCAGGTAAGATATTTCTACTAGTTAATATATCTGTTAACCAGGCGTCCATACGTTGAGTGTTGTAAGCCGCCGGAGTGATGTTTATCTGCGAATGTGACCAGACTTTCTTTGTCCATGGACATAATAAGAAGATGTGTTCTGTAGATTCTGGGGTGTGTGTTGTACATAACTGACAGAGAGTCCGAAATTATATGTCTGTGGTAGAGATTCTCACGCGTTGAAAGAGCATTGTGGCAAAGAGACCACATAAAGATGCGAAGCTTTGGAGATGTCTTGATCTGCCAGATCTTGCGCCAAAGGTTTGTAGGGGCTTGGTAGGAGGATGATGCACTGTTAGGATCAATCGTGTGTGCTTTTGCTCTGAGGTAGTTGTAACTGCTCTTGACTGTATAGACACCGTCTTGAGTACCTTTCCATATGACCTTATCAGTTGGGCATTGGGCTCGAAGCTGAATAGTTAGGATCTCAGCCACTGTCTGGGCATCAAAAGATTGACGCAGCAAGGGTTCATCCCAAGTATACTGACCTGGTAAAATAAAATCTGCAACCTGCTTCGGTTCACCTTGGGGCGTAGGGCCACCAATGGTACCACTTGAGAGCCACCTATCTTCGCGGATTGAAATGTTTTTCCCATCTCCAACAGACCATTGAATATTGTCCAGAATTGAGTCTCTGCCAAGCAGTAGACTCTGCCAACCCCATGAAGGTCTAACTCCTTTATTGGCATGCAAGAAGTCCGTAGCATGATAGTAAAGACCTTTAAACAATTTAGTCCATAGGGAAGTGGGAGTATGAATTAGACGCCATGCCTGCTTACCTAGTAAGGCTTTGTTAAAAGTGGTGAGGTCACGAAAGCCCATCCCTCCAATGTCCTTTCTCGTAGTAAGAGAATCCCACTGTTTCCAATAGATACCTGTCTTGGTACTATTATTCTGCCACCAAAATCTGGCAATTTTCTGTTGAATAGACTTGCATAGAGAAATAGGGATCTGGAAAATAGACATCACATATTGAGGGATAACTTGAACAACGGTTTTGATTAAAAGTTCCTTACCACCTTTCGAGATGAACTGCTCC
Source organism: Eucalyptus microcorys (assembly GCA_014182515.1). Taxonomy (NCBI): domain Eukaryota; kingdom Viridiplantae; phylum Streptophyta; class Magnoliopsida; order Myrtales; family Myrtaceae; genus Eucalyptus; species Eucalyptus microcorys. The sequence continues at coordinate 3,566,362 of CM024570.1, read as the reverse complement.
TTCCAGCCTTCTAGTTTAGAATGCACACGAGCTAAAATCCAGGCAAACATATCCCTTTTTTATCTTCCCCAGTCTAATGGTATACCAAGGTATTTACTACATTTGGTTAGGATAGGAACCCGAAGTTCTTGGGCCAAATTCTCTTGTAGTTGGATAGGACACGCTTTGCTAAAAAGAATACCAGATTTATTCCGGTTCACAGTCTGGCCAGTCGCTAAGCAGTATTGATTTAGCAAATTCGCTAGATTCGACATTCCCGTAGTTTACCATCCAGAAGAAAAAAAGCATCATCGGCAAATAATAAGTGATAGGGTTGGACACCATCTATTCAATGTGATACCTTTAAGATGTCCCATATGCGAGCTTGCTTTGGATGAGGATAGAAAGTACATTTGCTACCAGGATGAATAGATATGGTGATAAAGGATCACCCTGACGGAGTCCTCTAGTAGGGTGAATATATGGAAGATTTTCGCCATTAAATCTGACACTAAGAGTAGAAGTTGTAATGCATTCCATGACCCATTGGACCCATATTGAGCTGAAACCCAGTTTGAGCATATAATCCCGGAGAAAATCCCATTCAACCCGGTCGTAGGCCTTCTGCATGTCTAACTTTAGGACTGCTTGAAAATTCTTTCGTTTCCTAATCCTAAACTGATGAAGGACCTCTTGCACGATCAATATATTATCTTGAATCTGACGACCACTGATAAAAGCAGATTGTTCTGGGGAAATCAGCATTGGTAGCCACGGTTTGAGACGATTGGCTAATATCTTTGAAATAATCTTATAGATATAATTGCAAAGGCTTATTGGACGATACTGGTCGAGTCGTTCCAGGTTAGGGACTTTGGGTATTAAAGTTATAGTTGTCTGATTGAGTGCAGGTTGCAAGACTCCAGTGCAGAAGAAATCTTGTACCAAGCCGAGGAGATCTGCTTTCAGAATGTCCCAGTGATGCTAGTAGAACAGCCCATTGAGTCCATCCGGCCCTGGCGCTTTGGTTGCACCCAACTGAAAGACAGCATATCTTAATTCTTCTTGAGTGACAGCTTGTGTGAGGTTAGTATTCATGTCTTCCGTGACCATCTGAGGGCACTGCAACAATATAGGTTCATACTCACGATGCCCTATAGATGTATACAAAGTTTGAAAATGATGTAGGGTCATATCCTTAAGTTTTTTCTAATCACGCACCCAAGTTTGATCTATATCCTGTAACATGCTGATCCTATTTCTCTGTCTTCGTTGGATAGTAGAGGCATAAAAGAATTTGGTGTTTTTATCAACCCATCTAAGCCAGTTAATACGGGATCTCAATGCCCAATACTGCTCTTCCTGTTGCCAGAGGTATTGAATTTCCATCTGTAGGCGAGTCATCTCTTCATGATCATGATGGTTGTGGGGCTTATTCATAATGTCTTGGAGTTGTAGTTTCAAACCACGCAGTTTTTTTCTACCATTAGCAAAAAAATTTTGACTCCATACAGCAAGGGCACCTGAAACAGACTTGATCTTCTCTGAAATTGTAGATTTGGACTGCGGATTGAAGCGCCAGTTTTCAGCAACAATTTGATAGCATTCTTGATCTTGAATCCAGAAGGCCTCAAAGGTAAAACGTCTTCTCCTTTTTTTATTTGTGGTTTCTATGGTAAGGAGAAGTGGGCTGTGATCCGACGCCAGAGCAGGTAATACAAACACCTCAGCAGCTGGATAAGCTAAATGCCAATCCATTGTGCAGAGAGCCCGATCCAGTTTTTCATTTATTAACTCCTCTCCCTCTCGATTGTTAACCCAGGTATATGCACAGCCTTTACTTGCCACCTCCAGGAAAGAACAGGACTCAACAAAAGCACGAAAAGACCTCAACCGATAGGGATCAACTTGGCGCTTACCCGTTTTCTCCCAGTGGTAAAGGATTTCGTTGAAATCTCCAACACACACCTAGGGTAAAGTATTAGAGTCGCTGATATGGCGTAACTCATTCCATACATACTGTCTTTGAGTGTAGATTGATGGTGCATGAACACAGGTGAGGCGCATGAGCAACATAGTTTCCTTATCCGTGCATATCATATCAAGGTAGTATGAGGATTTATGTTCAAGTGATATGGATACACCATCATTCCAAAACATAGCCAAACCACCTGCTGTCCCGACAAGTTCTTCAAGTAGACTGTTTGAAAATTTGAGTCTCTTCTGGATTCTAAGTAGAACTGGACTTTGATTCTTTGTTTCCATCAAAAAGATTATTTGGGGCTTTTCTTGGGCCACTAGGACCCTTAGAGCTCGAACTGTTGAGGGATTGCCCAAACCTCGACAGTTCCAGCTTAATATCTTCATTTGTCAGGGGGTGGCTGATTCGGGCTAGCCACCACAGCCCATCTACTGGGTTCTTCAGCTGCAAGAATTGGAGTGTCCATCAGATGTGAGTCATCAAAGTTCTCTCGAAGTTGAGTACGAACATCAGGGCTAAAGAGTTTTTTGGCCTTCTTAATAGGTCCAGATCGTGCAGTAAGACGCAGATCGTGCCCTTTGCTCTTATTATTACAATCTTATATGATGTACATCATATAGATATAGGAAAATATTATTTAGTTCAAGAAAGAAACTAATTAACTTCTGATGTGTGTGCCCTTTTGCTGGTATTAATATATTTTAACACTTCATAAAAGTATAAGATTCTAATATATAATTCAAGAAAGAATTTAATTAACTTGTACAGTGAAATATTCATTCAATCAAATAAAAGTAACTCTTATATAAGATAGATTATTTGAAAAAAAAAATGTAAGGTCATAACCCTTAGTTAAATATAGTTGGATGAGGTCGGGATATTTCCAGCTCAAAAATTGGAGGTTAACTTCTCGAAATTTATCAACTCAATGTAAACAGCTATAAGTCAAGATCCCTGCACATGCGAGGGGCCCAAACATAACCATTTCGTAAGGCTTCTATAGTATTTCATGAACTTTTAGGTAGCCGAGCCTCTACATCCAATGCCCTAAATTATTCAAAAAAAAAAAAAAGATTTACATTCATCGATAAGTGAGTCACAAGAAGAAACACACATGGAGCCCCAAAAAAGGACTCGGCACTTGGGCTTAAAGCAACACAATGATCGCAAGGCCCAAAGCCCACAAGGCCTAAAGCCCACAATACTTCAACACCAATACATAATAATGTATAATCAAACTCATAATCAAATTTCAAGAGCTTGATTGGACTCCAATCAGTCAATCTGACGTCGTTTGCGACTACAAAAATCGCAAAAATTGCAAATTAGGTATTGGAAAAAAAAAAAAAGAGCACCAAAATTTGATTATTACCCGTCGTGACATTAACCTTTGGTCCGATCCCTAATCTCAACAACTGGCATTTTCTTTAATTTTTTTGTTTTTTAGTGTAGATTTGCAGGCTAGCAGGTTAGTAAAATTGACTCTCTCTTTTGTTTTTTTCTTCATGTCATGATGTCAAATTACACGGACTTTGCATAATTTTTGACTAATTGACAGTGATCGTTCGTCTCATCGATCTTTGCTTGTCGGCCAATTGAAACTTAAATCATTCTCCTTTTCGTTTTCTAGCCTTCATTCTTGCAGCTTTCTGAAGGACATCATTGATTGAAATTAATTCGCAAAACACCCCCCCCATTTCTCCGTGATATAATTATTGCAAAAGTTTATCTTTTAATGTACAAAAGTTAAAGAAAGCGAGATTTAATTAAAGCCTGATGGTGGGACCTCCTATACTTTCTACCCTTAATTAGATTTCCCTTGATACATATGATCATCAAGTAAAAGAGGGAGTATTATCACAATTATCACTTTCAATGGGCATTCTCTAATTGTTCACTGGACTTGGCATTCTCAAGATTTTAAGCAAAGTTTCATGACATTGCCTTTACTTTGCATATCAAACAAACAAATGCACCCAAAAAGAAAGAGACTCTTCTTATCATTTCACCTAACCCATAATGATCCGATCCGATTCAATGAGAGCGGAGAGTAATCGTGGAGGGCAAGAAGCTGAGATAAGGAGCAACTCCAATAGAATTATAGAATTGAGCATGGGTAGGAATAGATTGAGTTGCACACTAAACATGGGAAAGCGTTCTTAGATCGTATACGAGAAACTGAAATTAAATTATAAGAGACGCTTTTTGACATAACAACAACATTTAAGGTTATTAATATAAAACATTTAATAATTTACTTGTATACAATATTGCAAGTAAGTTAATTCAGGAATGTTGTACTATAGGAAAGGAAAAAACAAAAAATTGGCCTCTTTACCTTGAGCTTATAAAAATAATCATCATACATTCACCATCTTTACACAACAAACGTGCCAAAAGTAAAGCTTCATAGCTTCGAAACTCATGATTAATCCGATTCAGAGAATTATTTCCATGGGCTCTCCTAATTATATTTCTTTTTCACAAAATTCTGGTCCACATATTCCAAAAAAAAAAAAAAAGCCATCATTGCATTTCTAACTCTTAGCCAATCGGGCAAACTTTTTTGTATAATTTAATTATCTTATACAATACTTTTCGCCATGAAACAAGGAAGAAGTTGAATATAAGTATGATTGTCTTACTGGTCAATGAGGCACTACATAAAAAATAATATTGAGAATTTTCCCCCACAAGGTGACCTCTCTGAATATATAAAATACGAGAATTGAGACACCTCACATGGTTGGTACACAGAAACAAGATATTATATTGACTTTTGAGTTATATAATATTGACTTTCGACCCCCTCCTCCCCTTCTTTTTTCCCCCTCAAAATTCAATCTTTAATTCTATAAGAAATTACGGAAAAAAAAAAATAACAGTGACCCACAGTCTAAAAGACCCTTTGACTCTAAAAGAAAATTAGCAAATAATTTCTTCTTTAAATTACTATGAATTTCAACTACCTATACTATCAATGTTCCTTCTTGACTAGGGATCCACACCTATGTTCTTAGCCACCTAATCGATTTAATGTAAATATCTCTATTGTTAGGTTCCAACTGTATTAATTTTGTACTGATATATTAGATCACTAGGCTAAGCTTGAACATGAAATTTTACTGAGGGCACCACACTTGAATTACCAAACAACCTTGCCAACGTTGTCATTTAATGAAATTAATTTTGGCGGTGCAAGCATTTAATCCTAGCTAAAGATTTTGGTACCATTGTAAATTGAAATTAGTTTGGTGCAACTATAAGTGCTAGAAAACCATGGAAGCTCGATGATTTTGCAATCATAGAATAATATCCAAATACCCATATACTATATACTCCTCCAATAATGGATCTCTTACTTTACTCTTATTTTTTAAATTTCGGTTTTATATAATCCATTAAGTGGTGATCTCATCAATGGTATTATAGGATGAATTATATCTATACACATGGACATCTCTGGAGTAATAATTGGACTGTCTTTTCTCATGAAAAACAGGCGCAAGTTAGGGATACGCCCAAAGGACGAGCCTTTTTCTTTTTCTTTTTTAATTTTTTTTTCAAGCAATAATAACTTTCTTTTCTTAATCAACATTAACTTAAGATAATAAATTACTTAGCTAATTTGGAAAAGCAATTATATTTTACGCTTCGCATTAGACATAGGGTTCGATTCTTAATCACTTGGAAGTTAGCTCACGAACCTTTTCTTCTCTTGACCGACTAAGGGCAATTAACGACATTTCGCAACGAGGGATCGATAGAACTTGAGTAACAAATTAAGAAAATAAGAATCACCGAATGATAATCCTTGTACATTGGAAATGGCTGGTCGTGATTTAAGGTTTTTTTTTTTTAACAAACGACGGCGTTTGAGGCTTTCACCAACCTTCTACGGCGCATAACTCTAGCAAATATCTCTAGATCCTATATCGAAATCCATAATTCATCTCGTCGGTTGCCTTTTCTTCTTTTTTTTTCACGCCAGTAATCTCGTTGTTTCATTAAATGCTCGTAGGTCCAAAATAAAAAATAGTAAATGGTCGTCCACTCAACTCCAACTTCAACTTGCCAGCCCAAAAGAAATCCCTTACGAGCCGACCGATGATTTAGGACCTGTAGATGCTCGCGCACGCCCGCGCAAACACGCAAACAGCTTATCGTGAAGATATCAGCAAGAGATAATTCATTTCTTCCTATTTAATTAAAGAAATCGAAATTACTCCACTTTGCTGAATTTATTGTTTGATAGAGTAAGCGACAAAAGTGAAAAATGGTAATGCTAATTTTGTTCTGGCTTCCATGCCAAAGGGGCTGCTGGACAGATGAAGGAAAATACGGAAGTGAAAACTGGCAGAAGTTGGGCTACGAACTGAAGAAGAAACTTTTGCATGTATTAGGGGGGTTTTGCTTTACCCACACGAGACGCAGTCCCACGAACAGATGTGTCGTACAGCAACAGCATGAACAAAAGCTACAATCATCATCAGATCTCTCTCTCTGACAGCAACCTCTCCTGAATCTCTACGTTTAAAAGCAGACACTCGAAAACCCAATACAGGAAACAACAGTATGTATACGCAAGTTATAATTTGATTAACCAGTATTTTTTTTTTTTTTTTGTCTTTCCTCCTTCGGTACAACGGGAGGAATCAACAGCATACCTAATACGATACCACCACCACCATCATCATCATCACGGAAACCCTCCAAAAGAAAAACGCTGAGTTTACCCAACCACCCCTCATGTACAGTACCCCACCAGCAACCCTGCAAGCTTTTTGTTTTTTGTCTCGAGCAAAAGCAAGAAGAGGAAGAACCAAAAAAAGGTCACCTTCTGTTAAAAAAATAATTGATATCTCTCTCTCTCTCTCTCTTTCCTTGTCTGTCAAGGTGATGATCTTGAGCTTTGTAGGCCGATGTCGTTGTGCTTCCTTGAAGGGCCGGAGACTGGGATTGGGAGGCCTCTCGGCAAGTACCCGGAGAAGTGGCCGATGCTCTGGGACTTGGGGTGGTCGCCGTTCAGCTTGAACACGTTGGTGCTTCTTGACGATCCATGGCAATGCCAGAGGAAGAGGAGGGACATCAACAGGAGCAGCCAGAGACGCGGAGCCGTCGGAGTCGTCGGAGGCCTTCTGTGGAAGAAGATCATTGCTCGTTCGTGGGAATTTGTGGTCACTCGGATTTGTGGGTTCTTGGGGCTGTCGGTGAGGGGTGAAGGGAAGGAAACATGGGCAGTTTCAGATGCGCAAGTTTGTGCGAGAGTGTGTGGGTGTGCGTGCCCGCTAGAAGAGTGGGTGGGAGAGAGAGAGAGAGAGAGAGAGAGGAGAAGAGGAGAGGAGAGGAAATCAGAAGCTTCTTCAGATGAAAATGGTGGAAACAGAAACTTAGGAGGCTTGGAAAAAAAGGTTATTTTGAATGGGTCTACTGCAAGGATTGGAGTGATGTGAGAGCGTTCTCAATTTTGTACTGTTTTTTTCTTGCTCTCTCGCTTTGTCAAACGTCATGAAAAAAGAAGGCATGGAGGGGGCAAACGCAAAAGGGTAAAAGGGCAGAGGGGAGGGAGCTTTTCCAAATGCTTCTTTAATTTTTAAAAATCGATCATTAGAGCAGGATTAACTTAAGCAACAACAAAATCTACACAAGATTAGGAATGTTCTCTCTCTCTCTCTCTCAAGTCTAATCAAAAGAAAGCCATCTACACTGAGATTAGGTTTTTTATAGGACTTATATCATATAGCCTAACCACAAGAAAATGTACCTAACCAAAGTCGAACCTTATATTTAACACTTTTTTAGGGGGTAAGATTTCAATGACAGAAGATTCACTATTTGGTCATCATGGGGTTAAAAGAACTAAAGATAAATTATTAAATGTAAATCTCTCATAAAACAGCTTATAGTCATAGCTTTCTCCTACTAGAAAAGTGCAAAGATTTGACAATGATCCCACTATTCTACAACTAGATGTGTCTCTGGGTTATCTATTAGGGAAGTTTAAGTACAAAAAATGTGATATTCAATCGATATAATCTGCACCAAGTGGGAGAGATAGCTCATGGTTCAGCATACCAAACATATGAAATTCTAGGGAGAAGTTTCAACTAACCCCTCGTTTTTGTCTCGGATTTTTAATATACTCCATCTACCAGAATTTCTTTTTAAAGTACCCCATCTACTGGCCAAAAGTATGTCAATACAACCCCCCCAAAAGTAGTATGAAGTATCAAAATCTGAATGGCCATGAGTCACATCCATCTCACGTGCCTTTTCTATGCCAAGAAAAAGGCTTGTTTTTTCCCGAAGTATATTTCTAAAAAAGAACACAAGCAATTCTGCTATGATAAATAAATAAATAAATAAATGAGGGATTTGAAATTTGCCCTATGTTTTGCTGCGCCATATAAGCAACGGGTATCTTAAACTTGATGGATAGATGGCCGTCCTTCCGGCCATTACATTTCGTTCAAATAAAAAAATGTAACTCACTCAAGTTAATCTCAACCCACAAGGCCAACATGATGGCAAAGGTAATTTCTTCTGGTCAATTGCATTTTCGCTTAAAAAGTCGATTTCAATCTATTAATTTCGTGTTCAAAGAGGAAAATGGGTAGGGATTTTAAAGCAAGGACATGACATGCACATGACAATCAATCTATTAATTTCACATTCAAAGAGGAAAAAATTGGGGATTTTAAAGCAAGGGCATGATATGCCCATGACAATCATGACAAACCGATACTTTTCTAAAAATATTGTCCTTGTTGCAAAATAGGCATGTGACATATAGATGTGACTTGTGACTATTCAATTTTTCGAACATTATCTAATTCTCCATTTTTTTCGTCAAGTAAACATCGCATACTTGTTAATTTTTTGTTTTCCCAGACTATATACTAGGTACTTATGGTCAGAACTATTTTGCTAAAGTTAGCTCCCACATCTTTACACTACCCAGTTGATTGAGTAAGTACTTTCTTTTCATTTTATAATTCTTTTCCTTTTTCTTGATTCTTCTTTTTTTCATTTTCTTTTTATATTTTGCCTTATTCTCTTTTACAACTCAAGATCACGAGATAGAAATCCAGCTATTTGGAGTCTCATGAATCACTCTTGGAAGGCCCATAAATCGACTTTTTTGCATTATTGGTGAAAGAAAATTATTTTTTTAATTTCCTCACACATCTCAACATGAAATGGGGTGGCACGGGAACATGAATATATGATCCAGTTAATAAACATACTTAGAAAATAGTTACCTTAGGATGAATTAAAAATAAACTTTTGCAAGGAGCGTATGAGAAATCCCAACCCTCTGCATACCAAAAAACAAGACCTTAATCAATTCCAACTAAAATTATAAATTTTGATAAAATCTTAGACACCCTTTACATAAAAAGGATCTGAGTTAGGTACATTGAAAGTCCTAAATTTTATGTACGAAATATAATCGTAATCTACACCCTTCTAATCAATAGAATCATGTCCTAAAATCTTTGTAAGAGAGTGCATTTGCGCCTTTTCAATGAATATTACTAACTTATTACACAGCATCAAAAATTTGTTTACATGGCAACCTTAAGTTGTACTTTCATTTTAATTTTGTCAATTGATTGCATTTTATAGTAAGTACTTAGGAATTAATTACAATAATGGAGTGCTAGGACTAGATCACCCTTGGTTCAGAACTTGATTGTCAATTTAACGTTTTATATGTCGATTGTATTTCGTATGCAAGATTTCAAACTTTTAAATTATTTCCTTGCAAAAGATTAGCTTTTGTGAATGTATATTAGAGAGAATAAATAAATAAATGTATATTAGAGAGGCAATTTTCGAAATGAAGCGCCACGACACTACACGAAAACCTAATTTCACTCCAATTCGTGGTTGGTGAGCTATTGCATGCAATTATGTTAATCATACATGCCTCAAAACAATGTATTAGCTAGCCTATAGTTAACAAAGGCTAAGGCTTTATTTTAAAAAATCTATTTCAATAATGCTAATAATTTTATTTTCAATAAGTATTTCTTACAAGATATGTGACTTAAGCAATCAAATTGCATTCTCATTTAAACTAAAAATTTAAGAATAACATTACACATTAAATTAAAATTAAATAATTCTATTAAATAAATTAAATATTTCACAATGCATGTTAAGTCGAAATTAATGGATTATTTGTTTAGTTTCCCAATTCGAAATGAATCTATCGTGTCGTTCTCCGAATTCAGAAAGATACGGAAAGCTGTCGTGGGAGAGACAGACAAGCCCAATAACAAAATTAATAGATAACACAATAATTAAAACAACAATTTAATTTATCTTGTCACCTTTATAGCCAAAGCCCTCCTGTCCTTCGCAGGGTTTGTCTCGGGGGCATTCCTTTACTCCCTATATTTATTTAATTTTGTTCATTTTCTTTATGTGTATATCCAATCCATTTTCTTTATTAATGAAGGGAATGCACTGTCTATTCAGGTGAACAGTAGAGTGAAATGAGCAAATCTCGTCCTTTTCACCCTTCTCATTCAGACAGTCTGACACACTACTGACCTCGAATCCATTCCTCCATTCCTTCTCCAATTACTGACATGAGCTTTTTCAGATACTGCTCTTTCAATTGTCCAATAAATTAATTTTTTAATGCTATTCTTTAATTGTTCATGCCTGTCCTTTCTTGGCAATATATAAGAGGAAATCCTCATTTTTCACTGAAAAAGAAAAAAAACTAGTAATAAAGAGAATATAAGTGAAAAATGATGATTTCCTCTTTATTACTAGTTGAGTGAGTAAGTAAGCTTTTACACTTAGATCATGAGATCCAACATTCAAATTCTTTGCCTCCCATTTTAGCAAAGTGTCTTTCAAAATTGACATGTCGAGATTAAAGGGATTAATTAGAAAGAGGCCTCACAAAAAATACATAAAATGAGGCAATTACATTCACAAATGACTTGAAGTATTAGTGAATCAAATCATAATATTCCCTGTATTTTGACCTTTAATCAATCTGGACTCAATCCTTTCAGAAAAGAGAATTGGATCAAAATCAATATTTAATTAATTTCACCCATGGACTTTTAATATTAGTTATTAGTCGAATTTAGAGAGTGATTGACATGACATGAATCATATGGGGGCGTCTTATACAATATAAATATATTCTCTTGATCTAGTGGCACTAAACAATGTGGTGTGAAGTGCAAAAAATACAAAAATTCAAGTCGGGTAATAAAGTTCCAATTGGTTAACCATTTAACAAACTCGGCATATGCATAAGGGAGATGTAAATTGTAGTATAAGGGAATCATAATGACGATCCATTCGATCTATTAGCTAATTTATGTAGCTCGATCTCAATAATGTTCATTGCCGATATAAAACTCCTTTAGATCTCACAGTTTTTTTTTTAAATTTAATTAATTTAGCATATGGAGACACAGAAAATTTTGTATATAACGAGTGTGTATATCTCTCAACTCTCATGCTCTTGGTGACTATGCTTTTTTTTTTCTTTGTCCTTCTTCATGTAAGAAAAAAATGAAAATAAGTTGTGGTTGATGTCTTCCTATGGTTTCTCCAGGCAAGAGTAATAAATGTCTGTCACATAAAATACTTTATTCTGACTTTGGTTTTTGAGCAAATTCTGGCATTGAAATGACGTTGGACTCAGCTCGAAGGGAAAACGTTAAAAGTATTGGTGAGGAGAATTCAATGCATTTCCACTTTCCAGTTCGGGTTGACCCCTGATCTTCCAATGCTGCGTCCAAGCTCAGGCGTCCATTAAATGACTTCACGAAAAGCCCCTGCAATCTCTTCACATGTGGGGTTTGTAATCAATACTTGTGATTAAGGATGAAGTCCATTTCGCGAAAAACAAATAATTTAAAAAATATTTATTTATATAACTTAAAATAATTAATTAATTTAAAATATTTCAATCAAAGATAATGATTTATATTTAAATGTTTTTGTGAAAGATGATAATGCTTTTCTTTCAATTGTTTTTTTAAGTGATCTAAGCGATCCTTTATAGGAAATTATTTTCAAAATTATCCATTTTCTGCGAAATAGACACACCCTAAAGCCATGAGATTTCTCCATTGTTTATTTGCAAAAACATTTCTTCGTTCGTTAATTATTTCCGAAGCAAGTTTCAAGATTGTATGATCTAAGATTTTGTTAAAAAGTACATCAGGGGCACTTGCAAACAAATCAATTAATAAATTCATGCATTTTCCAATGCGGTGACTATCGTGGTTATGGACAATTATCTTGAAAATTCCATCGTTCTAAACTAAGTATGCTTAACAAGTGCTCTTGGGGCACTTTTAAACTCAACCCTTTTTTCAATATACTATTTTTCTCGTGTTTATGTAATCAATAAACTAAAATTGAAAAAAAAAAATTCCTTAGCAAGCTTGCTTAAAAGTTACGCTGAGGGTATTTATCAAAACTAGCCAAACCTTATATTATTAAGGTACAAATATAAGGGTGTTGGGCTAAAGAAATTCACATCAAGAATGCAGCGTGATATGGAGTTGTCGATATATAATTTGATTGATCAATAACTCAATGATTTATGAGGCGCATCCCAATAGATATTTTGTTATATTCTCTTATTCACTAACTTCTTGGCTTCTAGTCACAGAAGCTTTTGGAAAAAATAAAATCAATGTGGCTTTTTTCTTGTCTGGTATTTTGTAAGAAAAGAACTAATACAACTCAAATCCAATCAAACCAAAATTAAGCCCCTTAGGGCTGCATTTGATCTCTGAAAAAAATTTAGGATACAGCATAATATGATTTTATGAATAATTTCTTTTAAGTTTGTAAATACACATCTTGTTTCAATATAGATGATTACCAAATCAGGTGCCATAAAATATCTCAAGTCTTATGATATTCAACATTTGGCATACATCATGATAAAATATATGACATCTATTATGATACGGTACAAAAACTAATGAATCTAACAATTTAGTAATGTTAAACATGGGAAGAAACTAATCAAAGAAATTGACAAGAAACGAAAAAGATACTAGAGATTTACAAAGTTCGATCTAGTGTTAATACCTACTTACTAAGAGAGATAGCAACAAAGAAATTTGCTATGAATCGGAAAATTGTGATGTTACGGTCCTTAATCAAAGCATACTCACATATATTGTCTCGTATCTCTCATTGAAAATTCACTCAAAAAATTTAACCAAAAAAAAATAAAATCTAGCACCCCTCTAATTGCGCCAATGTGTAATTCATTAAAGGAACAACCTTTTACCAACTCTTATTTTAACTCAGACTTTTTGCCTCTTTGCGGGGTGTGGAAGTCAAAACTCACTCCTAGACCTAAATCGTCCCCATTCCAACTTCCTTGAAAATGTGAAGATTCAAACCCCCATTTTCCCCTTCTCATGTGGGAAGGGTGGTAAGCCCAAATGGTTGAACAACCCACTTTAGTTCAGCAAAATAAAAATTTACACAAAGAAAGATTTCGCCTTTCATATGTTCTTGTGTGGCTTGGGAACTCAACTTTCGAAACCTTGATTTTCTTTTTTTAACCCAAGTTCAAACTCCACCAAATTTGCTTGGAGATAGAGTCCAACTCAGACGACGTTTAGTATACATGCCGGACTTTCATTGGGTTGACTTTCCAATAAGCATGCTCAAACTCGAGACGGAGTTAACAAAAGTTAGAAAGTTCATGACTTACATTCCTTATACCCTCTCTTTTCATCAATTCATCGAAATGCCCTATTGGTACTTGGGTCTCAACAACTCTAATCAACAAGAATCTCCGGTGCCTCTTCCTCTTTCAATTTGTTTCCTCTTCCAATTCGTTGCTTTGCAAGAAACAATCTTGTGTGTGTTTCTCCATAACATAGATGTAACTTTCTCCGACTTTACTTAGCCAACCTTAAATACACATGACATATTTTTGCTCATCATCATGTTTTATCAAACAACGGATTAGGATATGCTGGCCAAAGATTACTCTATCTTGTCTGACCTCACCGGTAGCCACCCACCAAAACATATCGGAACAGCCGAGCCAGGGGCCAAAAAAAAAAAGAAAAATGGACGATTTGAAAAATTGAATGCTTCATGTGACATTGGATTCTCATGTTGGAAAGTACATATAATCTGTGATTGGTGATTTCCCATGTGTTTATGTACCAACATGAAGGAGACAAATGCAGCAGAGTCAAATCGAGATATGGCCAAAGCTTTGTTTCGCAGTTCTTGGTGATGGGTCGTGCTCGGAATACACATCCCGAATCTGAATTAGCCGACGAACACAAGCGAGTCGAATCGCACTTTTCCATGGGGTCTGTACAGTCGTCGCTAAAGCTAGCACGAAAGGAGCAACTGCGGTAACAGTGCTCGCCATCAATGGGAACTCACGCTAAAGTTTTTTATTCGTGTGCTGTAAAGTTGGTGGAGTTCATGAACGCAATTGCCCTGTTCTATCACATGCTTTTCTATTCCTTTTTCTCTTCAGCCTTATGCGGCGAGGTAAGTCTTGCATGCTACTCTACTTTTTTGGGGAATAGGGAGTACTAGGTTCAATTTGAAGGTCCATTTTATAGGGTAAATCCATAAAGGGTCATGTGGCTCCTAAGGGAAAAAAATTGGGAAAAGACAAACAAATTATTGGTTGCACCAACGGGAGAAATTATCCAATCGGTCGTATATTTAGTATATGAATACCAAATTAATCTTAAACTTTTCAATTTTACCAAGTTAGTACTAAATCTTGCATGAAATTCATATATATTCCTTTTGCCAATTTTTATTGGGAATTGCTGATGTGACAATGCGATAATTGAACTGTCGCGTCAATGATTTCTAATGAAAATTAACTAGAATAATTGTATTGAAATTTCACATAAAAGTTTAGGACTATATTGATAAAATTAAAATGTTTATGACTGAACTTACATTTGTACAATATGTTTAAGATTGCTTGTGTAATTTCTTTTCCATGGCACCAGTGCCATACCCTTGATTCACACGATTCGTTGGATCTTTTGAGTCCACATGAATTCAGAAGTTTCAACAAATCATATGCACTGGACTTATATTGTTTGGTGTAGCTATGTAAAAGACAAAGTTGGAAAAACTAATCGGATCCCTAGTAATCTTAATTCTATTTTTTTTTTACTAATTTTCAAATAATTATTGTGTTACTGTTGCTTTATATGGCTAAGTTATAAAATTGAAAATGAAATACCAATGTCCTATCAAAAAAGTATGACACATGGAAAGATCAATTTTTGGAGGTCAATAAAACGGCCTCAAGCTGAAATCATTTTCTTAAAAGAAGGTTAAGAGTAGATCATGTCTTAAATAGGAGTTTAAAGTAACCGACTTAATATCAAATAAGCACCTGAACTCCCCAACCAGCCAAATCTTCAATGGCCAGCTTATTCCAACGGCAACATTAGGGGCGAAATTATTTTTGTTTTTGACTCAATCTGAAGAAGCCCTAATTTAAAAGCTAGGATTTGCTCCTTGTAGTGACTACTCGAGAGTGCCGCGGAGAATCCTTGCCACCCGTTTCTTCTGTCGAAAGCCAATTAGGTTTCCGCGAGGATCGGATACATGCAATTGCATCCAAGATGGTTTCATGTTGGGTCACCACAACAATTCATCAACCTTTCACCATCGACCAAATCCTCAAACGAGCTTCGCTCCACCATATATGATGTTCCCTGCAAACATGAACTAGATCATATGAATGAAGAAGCGGAAGAACTAAGGGGATGGTCGATGGAGGGTATAAGTTGCTGGGCACCCTCTAGCTGGTTGGACCACTTTCCTTGGCTGTCTAATTGAATGTTCGAGTTAGAATAAGTATACTGGAAATCCTAAAACTTACACTTATAGACTCTAACAACATCATTTTTAGCCTTACTTTTCATGTTTTACCCATATCATCACCACATAAGAGCGATAAATATTAAGAAAAGCCACGTCAATATTTTCTATTAGTTAAGTTGGACAAACTAACTGAATGACTCAATTGCACCAGTTGGACAAGTTTTTAAGACTTGATTACATTTTTTTTTTTTTAAATTAGGATTCAATTACACTTTAATGATAAAATTTAGAATTTTCCTTGTATTACTGGTGATGTCACTATTGGAATAAGCTAGCTAGGGAAGATTTGACCAATTGGTGAGCCTGGTCTTTTATTTGAAATTAAATTGGTCATTTCAGATTTTTATTTGAGATAAAATTCACTTTAAATTATTGAAAAATAAACCAACTTCAAGCTCCTATTTGAATTTTTCTCAAATTATAGCAGCGGCAACAACTTCCATAGCCTATTTATAGTATGATGTTAGAAGAAATCTTACCCCATACCTACCTTTTGGATTTTGTTCACATGAATGCTCGATAACTCTTCAGCAACTCCATCAACGTCACTTTCAAGTATTCTGACTCATAAGACTTTAAAAGTTCAGACCAAGAAAATTATATTTTAGGCAAAGTATTAATGACTAGCTCCAACAACTTGGTCAAGTGGTAACATGTCTATTAGGTACGGTTCTTCCAACGCTGACAACTGTGTGAAAAGGATCGTTGTAGCTTTATGAGACCTTTGGCACAATTCTCACAGATACAACATTCTTATAATTACAGCAATTTATAAAAGCTCTAGGTGTTGTTAGTTCAAAACATATGTCGATAGTATTTTTTTTCCATCTCTGATTGGATGAAATTTCCTCTAACCAGTCTTTTTATTGGGGATTGCAAAATGAACATCATTTACGTTTATTTGTAGTTAATTTTGAATCTCGATAATATTCATATTTATAAGAAACAATTTCCTCCAACCACAGAGGCAAAGGAAAACACAATCCAGTACGTAGTATTGAATGCGCAACTAAAACTAACTCATATCATAGAAATAGCACTGCACATCTGCATCTATCTGTAAATAGATGGTAGTGTTCTTTTCGCAAGGTACATCTTGACAAGCAGTCAAGTAGGATCGATCTTGACAATAACATAACACATCTCTAGCTATCTCAAACTCTATGGCCCAAGTCATTGGCTCCGATACCGAGTTAGAGACGAATGAGGAAAATGAATTGCATGTTGCTTATATGAATTATGCATTTCACCCTAACAATATTTACACCTGAACAATATCCATAGGAAACAAAATAATTTGGCACCTAGGAAATAATCGAAATTATCGGATGAATTATATTCTCGTACAAATCGACGAAAATCTCCAAATGCTCCTACAGTATTTTAATATATATGAAGTCAGAAACCAAGGCCTAACAAACATGGAGAAACATGGTAGGGACCCCATCTTCCTCTTTGCAATTATGATTGCCCTTCCTGCTACAAATACAATATTCTACGAAACCGAGAAGCAAAGACAAACTCAAAAACAGTGATTTTGCATCAGCCTTTGACTGGCCATTTCGTGAAAAGGGTCATCGTATGTCAAAATCGTTGGTTTCCAGGACAGGGATGGAACAAATGGACCTGCTCCTGGTTCCTGTCCTGAAATGCCTGGTTTGGCCTGTCCTCGGCTCGGAATAGCAGGAACATTATTTCATG
This sequence comes from Eucalyptus microcorys, assembly GCA_014182515.1. NCBI lineage: Eukaryota > Viridiplantae > Streptophyta > Magnoliopsida > Myrtales > Myrtaceae > Eucalyptus > Eucalyptus microcorys. The sequence continues at coordinate 3,548,805 of CM024570.1, read as the reverse complement.
TGGCGAGAGACGATGCCCCCCATTTTAATGGAAAGGAGACGAGAGTTATGATACAAATATGTTCAAAGAACTTATCCAGAATATGATGTACATTAATCGTCGCCCAGTTAAAAAAAAATGCTGGAGTTTGATATAAAATATAGTAAATTTTATGCTTTTACTTTTCTATTTCAAGCTGATTCATATTATAAGATTTAATAAATCAGTGTCTGTTGAGCACCTTTTCGCTAATATATTGAAAATATGTATGCTTCATCAGCATTTTGGTGTTATTTTTCTGCGCTAATTAGATATATTAAGCTAAACAACATTGATTATCATTAGTCACAAAGCACGTTGTTGACTGTAAACCCACACTTAAATTATTGTTATGATGTGTCTTATATCCATATAGTCCCATTTCACTTTAAGCCATTAAGTTGGACATTCTAACAAGATATCGGAACATAACTAGAAATGGTATCGTGGCTCACCACTCTTCAACTCATTAGTTGCTTGTGGTGGGTTGATAACAATTGGTGGGTTGATAGCAACTGCTTCACACAAAACAAAAGTCATGTCCATTTCAAAGGGACTAAAATTAGCTAGTGTTGGTCTCTAATTGGTTGATTCAAGAAACAAATCCACACCTACACTACACATGATTATTTAATCCTGCTTGTAAAAAAAAAAAAAAATCCCCCCCCAAAACTCAACATACTCCCAATGTATTGCACAAATATACAATAAAACCATCAATATATGAGTGACACATAATCTCCCCACACCTAATGACTTAAACTATTAGATGGGATATTCTAAAACACTTTATAATTTGAGCTATATTTGGGTTTTTTTCTCGTGTAACATAAAAATAATATGTACAAGATTTTTTTTCTCGGGTAACATAAAAGTATATCATTATAAGTTAAAAACTATAATTTCGTATATATATGTGATTTTTAGCTAATACAGTTATTTTTCCTAATACTAATTTGATAGTTAATCCATACTAAAATTTTATCTAAAAGTATCATCTTGGAAATAATTATCATATATTGTGTAAGTTATGTGTCAAAGAATACAGGTAGAGTTGACCACTTTACCCACTTCTTTTAAGCCGACAGTTGGGCCTACATAAGGCCCATAATAAGGGATTTCTCTTTTTCCCCCTCTTTCTTGTCCAAAGATATATATATATAAAAGCAAGGATTTAATACCTTCAAACTTAGGAATTTTTTTTTTAAAAAAAAAGTAAGAATAAAAATTTATAAAAAAAAAATGAAATGTGAAGTTACCTTTGAATCAATTTAATGGAAAATTGGTCCCGCTATAATCTGACGTATATTTACTAGTAAATGCATAAATAAATAATTTTATCACCAGACAAGGGGTAAAGAGGATTAGGGAACAGTGGAGAGAGAAAACGCAAATATCAGAATTGGTATATCACATAAAAGAATGAATTTAATAAAGGTGAAACTCTTCTCAACTCAAATTCTTAATAAGTATCAAATTATTGTATGCCCTCCACATTGCAAAGAAGTATTTTTAAGGCTCTGTTTGTTTAGCAAAAAATAAATTATTTAGAAATACTTTCCAAGAGATATCTCTTATGTTGTTTGACATAACTAGATAATCAAAAATATTTTTTAAATCAAAAAAATTATGTCTAAATTTTTCCGTGAGCAACGAAAATATTTACAACTCATTTACTTTTTGTAAGTGATATAAGTGATCATTTTCAAGAAAAATATTTTTTAAATAATTTTATTTTGTAAAACAAATGGAGCCTAAAATCCAGTGAATTTTCGGAGTTTTTAAAGTCGAATCTTACCCTCAGTGCCTAAAAATAGAAAACAAATCTGAAACCTAGGAAATTGATGGATTTTGAAGTATAAAACAGCCTCTCACAAACTTCGTGATATTAAAAAAATGAGGAATCTAGCTAATTTTCGGAGTTAATACTGAGACTCCGTTTGTTCCAAAAAAATGAATGATTTAAAAAAATTTGAAAATGATTTTTATATCATTTCAAATAATTAGTTCATGAAAGATATTTTTATTATCTTGTCTAATCATTTTCATGAATGATAAAAATATTTTTCATTCATTTATTTTTGTAAGCGATATAATGATCATTTTCAGAAAAATATCTTTTAATTATTCATTTGTTGCAAAACGAGTGGAGCCTAATTATTAGTGGCTCTCTAGCTCCTCCCAAATCAAACATTACTACTAGTTAACAACACAATGCGAGTTCTTGAAGCCCGCCTTTTGGGTTTTGAAAGCTTCAAAGAGTTATTGAAATTCTCGATTGCATTTCTTACATGACTAATGATAGCAATAATAACTCAATAAATGAAATTAATTAAAAGGCGAGTTAAACTTATTAATTCCCTAAAAACTAATGTTTAAATTAATCGTTATAAAAGAATTTAAAAGAGAAAAAAGGATTCGATTGCCCCCAAATTGAGGTTTCCATGTGGTCAAGAGAGTGGTTGGTCCGACCCTGAAATCCGTCAAAAGCACGAGAAAATGTCGTGAAGTTGACTTTGAAATCGGTAGGAGCGACGTATGGTGCATAGCATGGCATGCCTACCACCAAATCTGGCTTTTCTTTATCTGTTGAAATTGACAAGCTTGATACGTTTCAAGTCAAACTGGTTCGGTCTCTTTCGCGGTCTTTCCGCTTTGCAATCATGTACGTTCCCATCACCAACGACGTCTACGTCCGTTTCTTCATCAAAATCCACGACATAAATAAACAAACTAAACATAATTTTCCTATGCAAATTAGACTAATTTCATAAGAAAAAAAAAATGACACAAATAATCCCTAAATTTCAATTTTTATAATTTTTTTCTTCATTTCAATACTTTTCCTAAAACAACAACAACTATATATCACTTTTTTTACTGCGTCTTTTTTAATATCACAATAGTTCTATTCAAAGTTGTATTAGGTTGGTATGACTATCGTTTTAATTTTCTAATTTACGAGTTTAACTTAATTTATTAAGAAAACCCCACCCTAAAGACAAAAAAGCTTCGAAATTTTGACTATCTAGAAAATTAGGAGCAAGATCTAGACTAGTATAAGTACGAGAAATTCATAGGTGAATCAATATCGTTATCAAATATCCTCATCAGAACAGTTTTTTTAGAATAAAAGGAATATAAATCCAATGTAACCGTATACTTTAACTATTGTAGAGATCATAGGTTAAAATATGCTTAAACAAAACTATGTTGCTACTTATAAAGACCAAAATGGTAAAAAGCTAATAAAAATATATCTTTTTTTTTTGGTTGATTTAGGAAGGATTAAAATAAATAAATAAAATTGTAAAATCAAGGCAACAGTGTAATTATGAAAACTAGTGAATAATATTAAATGATTGATTTGACTTTATTATGGAATATTAAGAAGTTAGACTGAATAAATTAAAAGTTCAATTATGACATTATTTATTAAGTTAAATGGGCTATTTATGTCATTTTTCATATATATATATAAGGTCTAGTAGCTCCGCAAGGTTGGAGAAGTTGGTTGAAGAGATACGAAATTTACAACTTAAGAATTGGAGGTTACTCATTCGAATCTCAATTACTACATACATACTAATATGGGTTAGAGCCACTTGCCCATTTCAAATGTCCAAGCTTCACCGATGCATGAAACTTTCAGGATTTTTCACAGGTATTCTGATAACCGGGTTTGCATGCTACCACCCTAATTTCGTAGATCAAGTAAAAAGCGGCTCGACATTCAAGAGAGTTGCGAAAACTCTCGTAAAGTTATCGACCGTCGGCATGGCGGGAAATCAAACCCGGCTATGTCCGCGCTTATCCACACGCACAAGTATATACGAACAAGAGAGAGAGAAACATAAGATCAAAAAGCATTCCGAACGCACGAGTCCGAACATCATGAGAGGCCGGTCATTCCGAAACTAGTGGGAACGGCAATCGAAAATGCGAAATCATGAACCGAGTGAAAAAGCTCCAAAACCCTAATTTCCCCTTCCTCCATAATAGCCCTAAAGCTACTCGCTTTTGCCTTCTTCTTGCAGCGAAATGCTCGCCAGCCAGTCGCTGAAGAGACGAAGCTTTCGGTGCGAGGCTCATCATTGATGTCGTCAAACCATGATTACATTAAGCACAGATCAATCTAGAATATCTCCCACTCGAGTGAAAGTAAACTCGTCCTTACTGCAGATGCATAGTGCGATGCCATCATGTTCGTTATTTCATCATTCGTGTCATCTTTTGGTCAGTGTATCGGGCCTAGGTAGTTTGCAATGACATTTACAATAATTAGGACATACGTCTTTATCGGAATTTACATTCCACAAAGAATCATTTAGATATAATTAACGGCCACGAATAGGGTCTTGTTAATTACTGCCCTTGGGACATTGGTTTTTGAGATATCGATAAGTGAGGGAGATACAACAATGAATTGCCCCAAGCATCGAAATGTATGCGACTTATGCTTTGGCCCGTTTAAGGCGTGTTATAGCTAAAGAAGTGCCAGAGAAGTGCCGAACAGGGTTAACATCTCGTTATAGCATTACTTCCGCACTACTAATATGTTGTTCGAGGGAAAAATTTGGGGTTTTGATTGGGTTGACTGAGTGGGCCACCGTGTTCAAATCAAAATTTCTTTCAGTCAGAGTAATCTCATTGATTTTGCCTGTCTTTTTTAGGTTGGGCTTTACCTAATCCCTATAAATGAGATAATTTACATGCATGAGAAAAATTTATGGAGTCGAAAATTCGAATATTCTGTAACGTGTAGAGAAAAGTACTTGGAGCAGCTTCAATTCCATATCCAACGGTAGGGAAAAACAAAACCAGAAGGTTTCTCCATTTCAAAAACCCAAAGAGCTATTCAAGGCTTCTGAGAGGACTAGTTTATTCACCAAGAAGCATGATGTGTTATATTACCTTTTCTTATATCACATGTACCTGAATGTTCCAACCCGATTAATCTCATGGATGCGTGTAAATCGACTTGTTCATGTGCATTGAGTAAAACTCCATCCATAATATTGCAAATGCAACCTTCAAGATTACTTCGAGTTGGAGTCACTTGTAAAGATACTTGATTTAAGTACAGGATATGTCGCATCAATCTTGAGCCGATCGCTTTGATAATTCTTCAGAACAATTGAATCTAAATTACATGATCTGCCTTTGAACGGACTAAGGAAGGATAACATACGAATTTCCAGCTAATCAACAAATCTGATCAATCATGAACAAAAGCCAGCATCTATAATCTCTCTCTAATACCAAAATTAATTAATTAATTAATTTTTCCTTAATTACTTTCACATGATTGCCTCCACGATGTTATAATGCACAATCAAATCTCACCCCCGATACGCATCAATCAATGGTATTTCGTTCGTGGAGTAGAAGACGGTCGAACCGACGAATGAGTGCACGCAATTACGGAAGCCATAATGGGCAATTGATGATACCCGACATCATCGGATGCCCGACGATAATTGTACCATATATTATATAGGCTTTGATTATAATTAAAGCTATTAAACAGGTCCTAATACATTGCATTAGTGCACATGCAAGAAAATATCAAAGCGGCATACCCGGATCCATGTTGGGATACAATCTTTGACCTTTGTATTTAGTATGCAAATTTTATTTTCCTAGATAAGGGTTTCGTTGACCTTTGTATTTAGTATGTTCGACTACAATTTACCTTTTGCAAGAGTTATATAAAAAGGGTAGCCTTGGCTTGATGTTAAAAAAAGAAGAAGGGATTACGATACAAATGGTCCATGAACTTTGGTCTAATATGCAATGTTGTTCTTGAGATTTTAATTTGTTCAATATAATTGCTAAACTATTGATAAAATGTTCAATGCAATCATTCCGTTTGCTCAAACGACAATTCAAACATTATATTGATGGCATTGATTATTATATATCACGTTGGATTTTTTTAAAACAATGAGTCGACATGTCAATTCTTTTATTCATCTAATTTAGACATGGAGAAAAAAACTAAGTGTTAACATGTTTGTATTTAATGACATAGAATATTATATCATGATTTAGGATGGATATCTTACATGGATAATCCACTTGTAACTTTTTTTTTTAATCTACTATTCAAAGTTAATGAATTGGAAGCCACGTCAGCATATTTCATTAATTTTGAATTAACGAATGAACAATATGAAACATTTCCATATAATCTAGAAGTTATATTGAACATTTACTGATAGTTCATGGACTACATTGAATAAATTGAAAATTCGAAAATAATATTACATATTTGATCAAAGATTAATCAAAGTTGATAAACCATTTGTACCATTTTTTTTATGCTAAATCGCTTCAAAAGAATGCTGCTTGGCCGAAGTAATTAAAAAAAAAAGAAAAAAAGATTCTATTGCTAGGTAATGCCGTAACGTTCTGAAAGGCCATTATTACACATAGACACTGCACCGTGGATCACGAGAGAGTGTAGAAATAATTCTCAAATGACATGAAATTTAGGTTCTACAACATGGGCACGACTGGCCATGCCGCATGCTGTAAAAGTAGGAAAATGATTTTCGAGATATCATTTTACACGAGTATCTGTTTATCCATTTTTGCCATGAAAAACTTATCCATAGCGCATGATCACGCATGACATTTCATGTACTTTGGCATATGATACAAAAGGCCAAACGATGTTATATTTAGGTTATTCAATTTCGAACACTTTTGGCTCACAACTAATCCGATTCATGAGATCAATGATATACTTCATTGATCTGGAATCAACCTACTTGGGTCGACTTCCTCACTATATTAAATAAAAATGTGTTTTTTTTTCTTCAATCGTATATCTAATTACAAAATTTTGCATATGTGTGATGTGTCTAAACTTGTAATCAGACCCATCAATGGGTCGACTTCCTCACTACATTAAATAAAAATGTGTTTTTTTTTCTTCAATTGTATATCTAATTAGTGAGTTACAAGGCACGCACGGATATCACCCACAAAATTTTGCATATGTGTGATGTGTCTAAACTTGTAATCAGACCCATCAAAGATGTGATATGAAAAGAGCCCTAAAGGAGGTAGGATAATTACCCACTTAATCCTAAATCTATTATACGAATACTAATTTAATCCAATAAATTGCCGTCAAAAACTGTGAACATGGTAATCGATAAATTGCCCACATCAACATACCACATAGAACAATCGATGGATAATGACCGGATGCCACGTTAGTATTTTTTTATAGCAATTGGTCAAAAGGGCTACATTAAAATTTCATGCTAAAGTTTATCACTCTATTGATACAATTAAAAGGTTTAGAGTTAAATTAGTATTTTAAAGGAAATATTATAGAGATCTAACTCTTGAGTCACTTATGGATATGGAGGCATTTTTTTTTTCTAAAGTTGCCGATGGAAAGGTAATATATAAAGCTTTTTGCTCGAGGGCCTATCCTATTTCATGCCTACCTCTCAAATTGTGGCATGATATTGTAGAGTAGCGTGTGCATGTGCCTTATAATGTCAATGACTTTCATAATGACATCTAACAGGGCCAGTGATTCATGAAGGGGGTGATAATTGCTATTATCGTATGAGCACGGTTTGAATGCGATGATGTGACGGGTTTGTCACCTCATTAAAAGTTTCTATTGATATACGAAAGGTAACTTTTTAATTTTTTTTTAATTTACTTTTGCACTTTATAGTTTAAGTTATAGTTTATGAAACCCCCCCCGTACATGGATAGTGTTAAAGTGCAAAATGACTCATAACCATAATATCTCGTTGTCTTTGTGATATACAAAGTCAAATTATAAATTTCAATGAAGTAATATTTAGCATAAATTACACTATATGATCATGAAAAATTGAATAAATTTATCATTAAAGTTCATGATGAAGCATCTTGAATGATTTAAGTTAGGTAATGTGAGATATCAAATGTTGTAAGGTAAGTATAACGTGATTTCTTATTATGTGGAAAGTGAAAAGAGTAATTTGTACAATTAAAAAGGAGAAAGAAATGATAATCTGGTTTACTATTTGGTTAGAAATCACAAGCAGAAAAAAGACTATCATCAATTACATGCTGTCTAATGTGAAATGAAAAGATAGAAAGAAAAGATTTAATCCAACACTTTAAAAAATCATGTCATTATATAATGTTTAAATTTTGAATGAATAAAATGATTTTTATACTTTCTCACTCTCAAATTGAAAAGAAAAAATAAGCCCGTGATTAGACTATTTGATACAGCTTTACAATAGCAATTTCGGCTGAGAAAAGGGGTGCGGCAACTTTAATACATCCAATTGGCAAACACCTCAACAGCGCCAGCACTTCAAAAGTTACAATAGCATTTCGGAAGCGGTCTCATCAACTTTAAGTGACTCCAACTTTAAAACATATATTACCAAACATATAACTTATGGCAATTTACATCACAACTATAGTTCAGCCGCATATAGCTAACACACTCTAAGAAGACCACTTCAATGAAATGCAATTCATACTCTTTGTTTCATGTAATCCATAAAGGTTCATGCTATTTTCACCCCCCTTAAAAAGCTTTAAACACACATTAATTTAGATGGTATTTGATAACCTTCACTAAGACCTCATTAATGATGAGTTTGATGAAAGAAGAAAGTATACCATTATTATAGATCAATCAAATTAATAATTTTTATCAGCCTTTCTCAAATTGTTGTTTCTTCTTCTTTTGTGTTCAAATTGGAGAAGTTTACATATTTTTTGCGAAAATCATCTAAGATTCAAGTATTTTAGTAAACTTAATGATTAAGTTTCTAATTTAAAAGAATATTAATACATTATATTTTACAATATCTCTTTGAAGTTCAATCTGAAATAACTCATTGTAGTGTACAATTCTTTAGTTTAAGTTTTACTTAGAAAAATTCTTTGGTCAAAGGTGTGTAACTCTTTATAATTATTATTTATGTTTAAAATATGTTAATTAACAAAGATTACAATAAAAATTTCAAATGCAATAAATAAATAAAAATAAAACTCCTTTATAGATATCAGTTTGAGCACATTAGTTAGTGGGAACGAGGAAATGAAGTCCGTATAAAAACGAAATAGAAAATAACTTAAGGTGTTGGAATAAAACATCATCCTTTTGATTAGTATGGGCAGTCTTGTATTTTCATAACAATGCACAGCTTTTGCATTTTCAATGAATAGCAGCTTACACCATTTCCATTTGTGATTTTGATTAATTAGCTAACTTGAGGTCATTTTTCTCAATTTGATAAGCCGGGGATGTCAAGTGAAAACAGTTTGAGACAACATATATATATATAATTCTACATCACAATTAATAGTAGTATGTTTTGAGAGATTTAAGGTGTTTAACGTAAAATGAAAAGTCAACTTGAAAGTAGTAAGACTTGAAATAAAAGAAAAAATGTATAAAAAAATAAAATGAAAAGCACCACAAAGACCTGTACAAATCCTTCTTCAACTTAATTTTAGGAATCAATATTTATAATAACGTTGTTAAAATGTGGGAGAAAATTGTCTGAATTTTCAATGTCATGTGAGGACACCACTGACAAGCATTGAGGGAGAGAGAGAAATTAAGATCTTCCCATTAATTAATAACTCGAGTCGGTGATCCTTATTTATACTATCTTATCAATAAGTATCCCAATGTACTTATTAAGCATATCTCGTAACGTAATAGTTATATTTTAAAATTAATTATACATAACAAGAGAAAAATAGCACGTGGAAACTTACAAATTTTATTTATGTAATTGCTTAGCAGATCTTTTTGGGGGTATTTTTATAAAAAAATAAATTCCACGATAAAAATACAAAACAGGAGGCTGGACATTCAGGGTGCGGGGGAAGCTCTCCCGGACAGCTGTGGGGCTATGTGCATATCAACAATTTTCATTGCCGAAAAAGCTGACCTTACGGAATATAATTAATGCTTCCGATATATAAACAAATAAATAAAACCCACCCTCTTTTGTCTTACCCCAACCAAAAAAGAAAAGAGATACCCCCTCGAAATTCAACCACGGAAAAAGAGCATAAAGTTAGTATAATACCCCCCTTCCTTTTTTAAATATATATTGCAATAATGGTAACAATGTAGGGACAACTGTACAAATCGATTTACTCTATATACGGCTTCTTAATATGACATATTTATTTAAATACCATATTCGGTTTGACACATTCAAATCGGTTTCACCATCTATCTTTATAGAATTTGATGCACAATACGATTTTGATTCCTCGTCTTGTCCTATGTAAACCATGTTTGGGTGAAAAGAACACGGTGTTAACTTGGATTAAATCGCATAATAAAATGAGTTAAAAAGGATATTATATGCGATAAATTACATAATGATGTTTTTCGAAAGATTGAAAAAAGAAAGAAAGAGAAAAAAAAAAAGGAAAAGACGAAAAAGGGCTCCTCGCACTTCCGGATTTCCTTGTAACGTAACCTTTCCGACCAACCGAACCCTCCCGTGGGCCCCGCCTTCGGGGCACTATTTGCCTACTGCTGTGGGCCCCCCCGCACCCCTCATCCCCATGTTCTCTCCGCTTCCCCACCCTCTGCTTCGCTCCCTATCTTCCCGCGCTGCTCCCTTCGAATCGCGGCCGTCCAAACCCCTCGCGCCTCATCGAGCCGCACGACGCGGCCGCGCGGGTGCCGCGGATTCGGGAGAGCGCACCTAGGCCGCGGCGCACCGGAGCGGCGCCTCGAACGCGAACGGTTTTTTGGGGAAAGCGGGGGAACCACCGCTCGTTGACCGAAGACCGGAAAGCGGTGGTGGGTGCGTGCGTTAGAGAGAGAAAAAGGGAAATCGAATCATGAAATTAGGGGCAAAAAGCAAAGGAGACAAAAAAAAGTAAAAAGGAAAAATATAAAAAAGGGTGTTTGTGCTTTTGCATTGTATTCTTCTTTTACCCATTGTATTAAGAGGAGCCCGTTTTAATTATACTTAACACATAAGTTTCCAAAAATATATTTTATTTCTCCGCCGTAATATAAAACACAACTCAAATTTCAAATAATTATACGTAAATCTACATCGATATTGTGAATATTTAAAAAGTTTCGGTGTTGCAGAAAGGAAAAATCAAATGACGTGAGCATGAGATTTGGGTTGACTGAAAAATAAAATAATCGGATCCTGACACTAATTAATACCCTTTTCTTATTTATGGAAGATCATTGAACATGGACTATCAAAATTTCAAATCATGCTTGCTATATCACTTATTCATGCGTGATTACATATACATCAACTTTCTTTGGCTGAGCGTATTCACGAATGTGAATAAGGATCTGGTCGATGGATATCCTTGGGAGACAGAGGTAGAGTGGCCGAGGTTTCACGGGCCAACTACTATTGCAATCCTATATTACCAAAAACCAAGTTATTCCAAAAAAAAAAAAAAATCCTTAAAATATTCACAATTTTCAATTTGTGAAACAAAAATCCCACCCAAATCTATGCCCTATAATAACAATAGTAGCATTGCCCTTTTCCCCTCATCTTTTCAAAGTTTCCTAATCCCAAAGGCACCCCAAAAAAAAAAACAAAAAGGGATGACGTCACCTACGCTTTGACTCTCTCTCTCTCTCTCTTCTCTGTCTTCCTTCTTTAAACCCACCCACGCGCTCTTTCGCTGCTCGATCTCCATCTCCCACCATATTCCATTCCCTCCTTTCCTTCCTTCCTCGCTGCCGGCGAAAGTTTCCCTTTTTACTCATCCGCCGGCGAGAAAAGATGGTGCGAGAACGGCACCGGCGGGACGACCTCTACATCGCCGTCCCCAGCTTCTTCCGGTGCCCCATCTCCCTCGACGTCATGACGTCCCCCGTCAGCCTCTGCACCGGCGTCACCTACGACCGCGCCAGCATCCAGCGCTGGCTCGACGGCGGCAACAACACCTGCCCCGCCACCATGCAGGTCCTCCACTCCCGCGAGTTCGTCCCCAACCTCACCCTCCAGCGCCTCATCCGGATCTGGTCCGACTCCGCCCGCTGCCCCCCCCCGCCCCCGCCCCCGCCGCCGCCGCCGAGCAGCCGCCGCCCCCGCCCCCGCATCCGGACTCGCCCCCTCCCGCGACCGCGCCCTCGCGGCGGCGAGGACCGTCGCCGGGGGTGCGCGGCGGAGGCGGCGTCGTCGTCGTCGCTGCCGGGGATCCTGCGGTTCGCGGGGGAGTCGGAGGAGAACTGCGATCTCCTCGCGGGGATCGAGGGCTTCCCGGGCGCGCTGCTGAGGATGCTCGACTTCGACGGGGACGAGTCGGAGAGGAGAGTGCGGTCGCTCGAGGTGGTGGTTAGGGTTTTGGGAATGGTGTCGGGCAGGCTCGAGGACCGCGGGAGCATCGCGAGCGCGGTGGTCAAGAGCGATCGGCGCCGCATGGATTCGATTCTCATGGTGATCGAGCGGGGGAGGTCGGAGTCGAAGGTCGCGGCGGTCAGGGTCCTCGAATCGGCCGCCGTCGACGCCGAGACGAAGCTCGCGATGGCGGAGTGCGAGCAGCTCCTCCTCCGGCTGCTGAACCTGGTCGCTCCGGCGACCGATCCCGCGCTGCTGGAGGCGAGCCTCTCGTGCCTCGTCCAAATATCGGTGTCGAAGCGCGCGAAGACGAGGCTGGTGGCGCTGCGATCGATCAGGCGGCTCGGGCAGCTGCTCGCCTCGCCGGGCGCGACCGTCCCGGTGACGGAGAAGGCGCTGAAGCTGCTGGAGGTGGCGTCCTCCGTGAAGGAAGGGCGGGCGGCGCTGTGCGGGGACGCGGCGTGCCTGGGGGCCGTGCTGCAGAAGGTGTTCAAGGTGTCGGGGGCGGCGACGGAGCACGCGGTGGCGACGCTGTGGAGCGTGTGCTGCCTGTTCGGGGACCAGAGGGCGCGGGAGGTGGTGGCGGAGTGCAACGGGTTGGCCAAGATGCTGCTGCTGATGCAGAGCAACTGCCCGGTGCCGGTGCGGCAGATGGCCGGCGACCTGCTCCGGACCTGCAAGGTGAGCTCCTCCAGGCCTCCCTGCTTGTCTAGCTACGATACCAAGACGACCCACATCATGCCCTTCTGATCTTTCTGGCGAGAGCGGCGGTTGAAATCAGCCATTGAAATCGAGCCATGAACAGTGTGATCGACTGTGTAATGCGTGTAAAAAAAAAAAATCCAAAGGGTGGAAATTTTTGGTAGTGAATACAAGAGGCAAAAGATTCATTCGATTTTGTCAATAGAAATTGGAATGGAATGGCTTAAAAGAAAGAAAAGGTAGAGAGCTTTTCGGAGCCCAAAATCGCTTGCTCACACCATCTCTGTACGATCACAGTGAAAGGAAGGACAGCAGCAACTGCAGCAACTGATGCAGGATTTCCCACAGTTCGGACGATGTCCTCTCCTCCCTGTTCCTCTCTCTCTCTCTCTCTCTCTCTCTCTCTGATTCGCTTCGATCGAATCGGAGCGATCGCGAGCTCTCGAGTTTCCAATTTCGTTCTTTGCCTCCGACCCAGTGATGAGTTCACGAATTCGCGAAATGGGTAGTCGCCCCCCTGCCGTAATCCATCCTCGAATTCGCGAAACGGGTCGCGGACATTTCATCGAACGATTGGTCGGCGAGTGTTCCGAAGATCTCTCCATCGCCGTCCCGTACCGTAATCGATTCGTGGGTCTCGATCGATCTTGAAGGAGACGGTCTCCGTCTAGGATTGCAAGACGGGACAGCATGCTGCTGCTGGCTGCCCCCACACAAAGTGCTAGCGATTATTCTATAGTTTTGCACGACGAAATGTCCAAATAATTGTACCTTATTATTTGTATTTTTTGCCGAATATTTCCCTTTAATATATGCCATGCTCTTGAAGAAACGCTTTCAATCAATATTTCCATAAGTCTCATTTTTTCCAATGTTCAAAATATGCCCATTAAAAGTTGATAGAAAATGCAATTGTCAGGTCTGGAAAAGTTATCTCTACTTCTTTGTATGTGAAGTGATACCGATACATTTTGTTCATATTATCATTACTCATAACATAGCACAAATTTATACGTTCTATTTAATATTGTGTTTGCACAGTTTGATCTAATACGGTTGATATTGTTACAAGACTTTTTTTTCTCAAGTGCCTTTCATTTCAAGTGATTATTCATGAAATTTTCATGTAAAAATCTAATATACACTAAGCTTTTCCCCTTTTTAAATGTTTAATCTCCCTTTGTCCAACGCATCAGATAATTTTTTTACCATGATGATTAGGTAAGCTACGGTGTATCGCTTCAGTTATACGTTTTAAAATTCGATCTTTTTGTTGATAAAATGGGGATATTATCTTGACTTTTTTTTAACCACATTTTAGGCCTTTGCAAAATTTAAGGGTTTTTTTTTTTGGTCGGTACAAAATTTAAGGCTTTGGGCGGCCAGAAAGTTGACTTTATTCCATATGACAGGGAACAACGGACCGACTGGATTCAGATTTAATTATACATCAAAGCAGCTAAGATACGCTTTTTCTTTTAAATTAAATTTGTCGACAATTTCTCTTTTTTTGGTCCCGAAATTTTGAAGCAAATTAGACCAAAAAAAAAAGTATTATACAGACGGAGACAAAATAACAATAAAAAAATTATAATTAAAAAAAAAAAAAAAAAGGTTGCCAGAATACGGCCGGAGTTCAGGTTGCTTTGCTGACTGCGATTGCAGCTTTCCTTTTCATTTAAAACGATTTGTTTAATTACTGGAAGGAAATGGAAACTGGAAAGGGACCCCAATCACAGCCCGACAAGTCACGAAAGATTAAATATAAATATTATTCCTTATTTTTTTATTATTTTTTTGCAAATCTTAAAAAATAACGATGTCTTTAAAGAAAGCAATTGAAAAAGATGGGTTTGACCGCTCCAACATCGACAGTCATAAAACAATATTAACATGGGGCGAAAAGGACACTAATCTTTTGGCGAAATGCTCTATTGCACAATTTGCGATCCGCACGTATCTAGGGCCCATCTTGATGTGAGTGGAGGCATGCAAAAACAAAACCTCGTTTGACATGACGTTTTAATCTCTCTTTGAGAAGCGATAAATCATCGAATCCAAGCTAATCACTGACCGTGTGTCGATTTGAATGATGTCTTCTCGGATGCAAACCGAATCCAAGTTTTGATGGCTTGGGGTCTTGAATCACCTTGAACGTTCAATTTTGTTTGGGCAGCAATGCTCCAACTAAGATGGTAAGTTTTGACTGGATGCGGAGGTTTCTATTTCTTCCATTTGGTCCTTCTATCTATTTTACACTATTTCAACGCCATATGGTGTCTACCAACCTACAATAATCTCACTTGCTTATTTATTCGGAATTGAAATTTTGACAAAAATAACTATTGAGATCGATAGACGAGAAATTCACTAACATTCATAGAAATAACTTTGACAATATTCAAACTCATTCACTAAATTAATTTACTAAATGATGTAGCACTACATCAGTAGTCAGCTAGTAGATTTATCACTATTGAATAGCTTTAGTTCCCTATGGGATGTGCTTTGGGAAGATTTGAATTGAATGGAAGAGCCACACCCATCTCATCTTTTCATACCGTGGACCACTTGAACTAGAAGTCAAAGTTTCATATTTATTAGCAATAAATAAAATGCACATATATATAGTTTTTTTTTTAGAATGCATGTAATTCTTGAAATGGGTATGAACTCACTCCAAAATTTGCAAAGGACAAGGCATTGGCTGGTTGCAACTCACAATGCAAATAGTCCTCGGATGAAAGAGCTGGAGGAACTCAATCTTATCTCACTCTTTTCCATGATAACTAATAGCAAGTACACTAAAATCGATCTACAAGATTGATGATGTTAAGTGACAACACATGTTCGTAATAAATATTTACTTAATGTGGTCCTCTGATTGAATATACACTTGCAATTCATCACGTCGTATACAAGTGCCTCCAATAGATAAAACCCTAATGAAAATGAAGGGCCTAATTCCTTAAAAAAAATCCTCCAACTTTAATTACAGTCTCAATTTTGCCTTAAACTTTTCTTTGTCTAAAAAAAATCGCCAACTTTCACTCTAGTCCCAAATCTACTCGCACGTCCAAAACTTGCCGCTAGTTTCTTCAAAACCATCAGCATCCAAGCCAGTTGGAGGTGTTTTAATCAACACACATACCGTCGTATGGAGCAATAGCACCCTCCTGATGTTAATGGTCATGAAGAAACTAGTGGCAATCTTTAAACGGGGAGATTTGAGACTAGAGACTAGAGTGAAAGTTGTCGATTTTTTTAGATGAAAAAAAAAAAAAAAGAATTTAGGGCAAACTTAAGATTGGATTTAAAGTTGGGATTTTTTAAAAAAGAGAATTAGCCCGAATGAAGCAGCAATTCTGACATTATTCGAAGTTTGACCGATCCTCTCCGCAAAAGTTGGATCTGGGGAACAAATTACTTCAGCCATTCATTTCATTTCCGTGAAGAACTAGGAGAATGCTTGTGACATAGTGTTTAGCAAGCATTGGAAACATCAATGGAGGCACAAGCATCATCCACTACTTTTACTGGTCAAATGTGGTCCCAAAACACCTTCTAGTCGTCCATACCGCATCCTCGTGAAATTGCACTTGAAGTTCCATAATATAAACTCAATTTGGCTATAATTTTTTTGCAATTTGTGCCAATAATCCTAAATCATTTTACAGGGCACTTCTACAAGTTCTCGAAAATCCAAACTTTGGAGATCCGTGTTGACGAATCATAAAAGGACGTATCTCGATCATTCATTGAAAATCTTTGAAATGTTTGAGGTGCAAACATCTCTTGTGTAGGAGAAACAGCAAAATATACTAAGATGCGACATTTTTAGGTCAAGAGATCAGCCTCTCAAGGGACCATAGAAACCCAATTGTTCTCATTCATTCTTTATTCTTTCCATGAACAAAAAATTCGTTATGTCACGGCCTATAAGGTTATTGAGATGCGATTCTTGCAAAGAAGTTTAATCGTGTCTCTCCAAATGATTTAAGACTTGATTGCACCAATCAAAAGATTTAAAATGAATCGCATTCTACAATTATGTGAGCTTTTTTCTTATACCTAGATGTGATTAATAGGATGGGCCGATCTGATAAGGTCATGCCTAAATCTTTGCCCAAGCTTTCTAGTCAGAAAATTTTTATAAGGTATAATTATGATAATTATACAAATGATCCTTAAACTTTGGTTCAATACGTAATGTCATTCCTGAACCTTTAATTTTTTTAATTTAATTCTTAAATTTTTGATACATGTTAAATTTAGTCCCGGATCTTAAATCGTTTGGGCTAAGAAAACGGTGAATAAGACGGGTCATCCTCCATTTAAAGTTGTAGACTAGAGTATCTGACATCCACCCACCATGTTGATCTTGAAGTTGATTATTTGAGCAATTTCTCTTCCTTCCTTCCATGTCACCCCATCCAAAGCTCATTATGAGCGACCCGACCATTTATTTGCTAATTAGATGTGCACGTGTAAAAAACTTAGCACGTGATGATCCTTTTTTTATTTATTATTATTTGAACACAATAGGCTCTTATGTAAGACAGAGGGTGCATTTGGGAGAGCTTTTGCCCAATACATTTGCATAAAAGCAAAGGACTTTAAACTAAATTGCTTATTCAAGTAGCTCTTGGTTTATTTACTTTAGACTAGGGTTTCTAGTAAAAAAAAATTAAAGTGATTAAAAAATTAGAGACCCGAAGAAGATTGAAGAAACCCAACTGAAAGCAATCCAAATCGACAGCCTCAGGTGACATGGCAGCCTTGACGAGGGTCATGTGACCTTGGTCGATAGCTGTTGGTGGTAAATGTGAGCCGATGATGGTCAAATTTAAGCTTATTAATCAAATTTGAGCTCGTTGCTGATGATGCGCATGCCAGTCACGTTTGCATGATCTAGTGAAGATAACGGCAAAATTGAAATTTAGATAATTTAGTTAGGAAAAATTTGAAAGAAATTCTTTTATTAAAAGCAACATCCTATAAAATGCTGAATGCCAGTGTTGGGTGGGACTTGCATTGCTAAGGAATTCTGTAAATATTAGTGGAACGATGTACTAAATGCCTCAACTTTATCACGATAGCCTTTATAGGGCCAAAGTCCTATGGTGTGCGCATCGGCCGGTGGTAAAAAACCCCAAAGGAGGATGAAATTTGGGAACGCAGTCCCTAATTTTAATTGCTAAATCGAATTGTTACGTATGCACCCTTCTAGAAATCAAATTCCCAAACCGAATGTCAAACTTCAAAATTCCCTTACGTCGCAAGAACACAAAGGACCGAATAAAGGAGAGGCCTCCAACGTAGGGCGGATGCAATCTAGAGAAAACCATATCCTTTCAATCCTCTAAACCAGTAGATTTCGACCCCCAAAAAAAAAAACATTTAAAAAAAACTAGGTAGAATAATTTTCTTTTTAGCTCAAAAAGATTATAAATTAGTATTGTGGCCGTACCAATATTATTCCATCGGATAAGGAAGAGAAAAAGAAAGGTGACATAGGTGCTCAAAACACGGAAAATTTTTCACGTCCAATTTTTCTATATTTTCAAGCAACTTCCTAATTAAACTTTTCGTAGCTTTACAGAATTATTGCGTCAGCGTTGTTGAAGTGGATGGGGCCGAAGGAATTTTCATGGAATGACTGGTTGTCCATTCAGTCGAAGATGAAAAGCATAATAATGCCCGCCAGTAAATCCAACACGAAAAAGAAAAAAGAAGCGGAAAAATTTATAAAACTTTCTTAAAAAAATAGAAATATTCGTTTCTCTTTCGTAGCTTTCCAATCGATGACGTCATCCGAGCCATATTGAAAAGACGTTATATAAGTTTTATTAGGAAATTTCGAGGTCGTAATCTTACGGGTTAAGATTTGATTGGAGCGTAGCTCCGTGCTTACATCATGGATCGCGGGAATATATGTTCTTTGTGTTAGATCCTTTGTGGGAACATGGAGATATTGGGCACGTTGCTATCGCTATGACCATGACACAACACAGGTAGCAAACAATCCCTATCGCAGGAGAATAATATACTAGTGGGCAGGCAGGAATCCGGGGGGAAAGTTTGAACCTACTAGGCCGGCCATTAGAGGTTGGCGTCGGCCTGTGCCCAATGGTCGCATCATGATTGTGTTTCTTATCTCAAGGCATGCCGGGACTCGTCGGGTGAAGACAGGTTAGATTTTTTCATTTGAGTATTGAGAGATTGCTACTTAATTATAAGGTCATACGCCCTTTTTTTAAAACCCATATAGGTATTAAATGGGTTATAAATGGATTTGTTATATTTAGTAAATGGGTCATAAATAGATTTAAACATAATATGAGTATTAAAATTTGTTTACAACTTACTTAAAGTTTAATTCATTTCTATAACTATTTCTTTATTCTCTCTCACACTCATAAGATCTTGTTCTCGCTTATTCGCACTTTCACTTCAATGTAGGTATGAGTTTTAATACAAGTTAGGTCGGATATGGTCGAGTCGGATATAGGTATAGAAATTCACATTATATTATAGATAAATTAATCATAAATGAGTTAATATGTCAATTTGGGTCGGATCATTTATAATCCAACCCAAACCCGACCCCACCCACCCGTCCATTTGATTGGTCTAGTTATTGTTTTTCAATGTGCTTTGTAAAATGATCGTATCTATTCATAAGACGCGTGCTATTTCCCGCGAGCAGATTAGTTCTCTTGATGCGTGTTAGACCCATGATTAGGCTCCTGTATTAGCATCATGAATGATAATTAATACTTTTGTATCTAGGTGCACGAGAACAGTGAAGAGTATCCGATCCTTTCCCAGCTAATCTCTAAAGTTTCCTGGATGGTATCGCATGACATCGATTGCACTACGATACCATAGATAATTAGGCCTCTATAGTGACCTTGTGTTTTAGTGTCTAGTCCACATATAGCATTATCATGACAATCATATGGATTCTAAATTTATTTCATCTTGAAAATTTATATACCAACATTGAATCAATTGACATGGTTTCTAGAAATGAGTATGATTCTAGGATAGAATCGGAAATCTAAGAACCGAAAATTGATGAACATGTTTCGATGGGTGAATTTCAAGTTTTAGGTGGAACCGGGAACCACAAGTCTTTGTGTTTTTCTATTCTATGTCTTCGTGCAATTTTGCGGCATCCCGTGGCATCTCATGATGAATGTATAATATGAAATTATTAATCCGATCCTCCATTTTCGACAATATATATGACTGAGACTTTTACTTTGTTAATATTTTAGAATATTCATGTATCTAAATATGAGTTATGATTAGTGGATTGTAACAAATTGTGATAATTAGATGTGATGATTTATTGCAATAATTTAATTAAGAGTATAGGTGGAACATAGGGAGAAGATGCAACCTACCCTATCACAAGATGCGGGATAGATTTCAAGTTCCGAAATTATGGATTTTACTTTGACATATAGGTTTTGGATTTCAGGTGAAATTTGGACAAAACCTTAGACCACTCACCTCTTGGGCCATGCTTGTGTTTTGGACACTTCCTCTCTGATCTATTCAAAAGTGTATTGCGTCTGGGCCTGCTCCAGAATTAAAAGTGCTAGCCCAACCACTTCTTTGAACTTCACCACAGTGGGCTTATAAGCATACACAGATTGGACCACAGGACCCAGATGTAAAACTTTCTAGTCAATTTGTGCTCCAGAAACTTGGTCTGATGCATTTCAAAGTAGCCCACTTCTGTCTTAAATTTCCAAATTCCCTTCAGGACACGAGGGGAATAGTTGGGCTTGGATCCACCAGCAGAATTACCAAATCAGCCGCCCGCTCCGCAAAGATAACGCCACCGACAGTCGTCTGGTATCCGTAACCCGCTGCTTGAGTAAGCGATGCTTGTCTTTCAAAACGGATTGTACGACCACATTTCTTACCAACAAATCATCAATATATTCTAGAGGTGTGCAACGGAAACCGCTTGAACCGGGACCGGACTGGACCGGCTGGTTTTGGGTGGTTTCCACGGTGGCGGTCCGGTTCCCGGTTCCTAATCTTGGAACCGGCGGGCGGTTGGTCCGGTTCCCGGTTCCAAGGTGGGAACCGGACCAACCGAGGACCGACTGGATCGGATCAAATTTTTTTTTATATATAATTTATATACATATAATATATAAACATATATAATATATGAATATTATATATGAAACTTATTGTAATCGGAATTGCAATTGAGGTAACAACCTCTTATGTGGCCAAGAGATCACCAAAGCTCTTAAAAAACTTATTTGTTAGTTTTCTTCTACTCGATGTGGGACAAGGCTCTAGGAGTTCCTCATGCTCACACTCTCTCTCTTGCTCCCCTCACTTGCAAACGACAAGGCACTTCAAGCCTCAAAGAGTCCAACATCGACTAAACATTCAAAGCATAGAAGAGAGATTGTCTATAAAACCTAAGCCAAGCACAGATTTTACTCAAATTGTTCATGGCTTTTATGCTTAAAATTAAGTGTGAAACACATAAACTATGATTGATATTCACGCAAGTGAAGTTTGAATATTTTGCACGTGGAAACATGTGTGAGTAGTTTTATGAGATCGCCCGGGAACCGAATTGAATTGATTGGTCCGAAGCATGGTCATTCTTTAGTGAAAAAAGAAAGTGCCGATTTTATTGGACCGGACCGGACCGGACAGAATCGATGGTTTGGTCCGGTTCTTGGTCCTAGGACCAAACAATCCGGTCCACGGTTCCCAAAATTGGGAATCGGTTCTCCCGGTCCAATTCCTGGTTCCACCTTGGAACCGGACTGAACCAGGAACCGATCACCCCTAATATATTCTAAATCTTACAACATTCACACTTCAACTCTTTTTCAGCTCAAAAGTACTTCTTGTTTTTGGACCCGAGCAGGTCCTTAAAAGGCTCTGACCACTAGGAAAGTCTGGGTACAGGCCAAGATCGGGCCTGGAAAAGATTTCGGCCCCATTGGTTACCCCGGCCAAAACCCCTTTACGGGGTTTGGGGGCCAGCTATGAGGGAGCTCTACTGCGACCGTACCTAGTATAAGAGGGTTCCGGCATCTCCCAATGATTAGTCCTTCTCCACAGGAGAGAGGTGGCCGGCCCGGCTGAATTTATGAGGAAACATACACTAGCAAATGGATTTTCTCGACAAGCTGAGCACACACTTTCAAATTTCTTATGAAATCAATTCTTTTCAACTTTCATCTTTATTAGGGGTGAGCGGTTCCAGGTTCCGGTTCGGTTCCGTACTGGAACCTACCCTCAGTACGGGTTCCTCAAAATGAGGAACCCGGAACCTACCCATGGGAACCGAGAACCTGGAACCTACCCCTGTCACGGGTTCCAAGGTCGGTTCCGGGTTCCAACAGGTTCCTTTTTTTTTTTTTTTTTTTTAAGATTTGAACTATAACATATGCGCATGTTACCCAAAAAAAAAATATAACGTACGCGCACGTTACCAAAAAAACTATAACGTACGCGCACGTTACCAAAAAAAAAAAAAAAAAAACTATAACATATGCGCACGTTACCAAAAAAAATATAACGTATGTGCACGTTACCAAAAAAAACTATAACGTGCACGCACGTTAAAAAAAAAAAAAAAATATAACGTATGCGCACGTTACCAAAAAAACTATAATGTACGCGTATACTACACGGTAACTTCCCATTGACATGTTATCTTGATACATTAACTTCGCACTGCACAACAATAATAGAATATAATTAGAAATTTCAAAACAAATAGCAAACTAGAAAGTAGAAATAAAACACCACTAGAACAAGAATGTCTAGAGGTACAAGTTTTGAAAACAATTTCGATTAAACCCTTAAATAAACTCAGAAAATTCTGAAATTTGGACATGTTGTATTTAAGACCTAGAGGTACAAGTTTCATGAAGAAATCGTAGTCCAATTCGTTCTGGATTAAAAGATAAAATCGATTTACTTTTCCTATTCTCTACTTGCACAGTTTTTGAAACATTTTTGGTTAAATAGGCAAATGAACTACAAAAATTACGAAATTTAAATATGTTGTAGGGAAGACATGAAGAGAGATATTTCATGCAGAACACATTTCCAAAAGAACCTCATACAAAATGATATAGTCCACGCATTGCAACTTACAAGATCCGAACACATCAGATTGCACAGTTTTAGAAACATTTCCGATTAAATACCCAAATGACCTTAAAAAATTATGAAATTCTACTATGTGATAGCCAAGACCATAAGGTAGATACTTCATGAAAACATCGAAGTCAAATTCGTCCTAGATAATTAAATATGGACGGTTAAAATCTCTGTTCGTAGTACCGTAATTCCAGATCTAACCATCTCCAAAGGACCACGATTTCACCTACCTATTCTTGTTTTTTTCTCTAAATTTTTGATATGTTGTACCTCAGGATGTCCTTTACAACTTTTGTTAAGAAACCGAAGTGAAATTTCGACAAAAAGGTTGCCTTACAGTCCATGCATTCATCAAGGGTCGGTCCCAAAATCTCCAGATCCAGTCTTTCCAAAGAATAACGATTTCACCCACTTATACTTGTTTTTTTTGTCCCAAATTTGAGTATGTTATACTCCAAGAAGTCCTTTACAACTTTCATTTAGAGGCCGAAGCCAAAATTCAACTAGAACATCACATACAAGTCACTAGAACATCCAAGGTCGAGCTTTTTCTGCCCTAAGTAACCGGTTCCGGTTCGGGACTGGTTCGGTTCGGTTCGAAACAGGTTCCGGTTCGAAACCGGTTTCGGTTCCGGTTCCCAGAAAAAGGAACCGGAACCGGAACCGGTCCCCTTGGAACCGGGAACCGAACCGGACCCTCCTCCGGTTCGGTTCGGTTCCCGGGTAACCCGGGAACCGTGCTCAGCCCTAATCTTTATCGAAACACAATCTTCATATTTCATCTCTCCCATCTCGTTTGTTCAACCAGCGCTTAACACTCAAGTCTACAAAATTGAGTGCCTCAAATCTTATGCATATCATGCTAGTAAAAAAGAGAAACTTTAACTTGCCGCATGGTCAGAATTCATGAGCAAACACATTGGCTAGTGACACTTACAACTACCACACCTATTTTACATGGTCATCTTGGCCTTCAATTTCTCTAGACTCTCTTCCAGTACTTGGAAGTGCATGTTCATTTCATTATCTTGTACAATCGCAATCAACAAGCAATGTCAAATGCAAGAGGGCTCTTGCATATGTTAAACATGACAATGCATGGTCATCTTGGTCTTCAATTTCTCTAATCTCTCTATTCCAACACTTGGAAGTGCATGTTCTTTTCATTATCGTGTACCCTCTTGTTTTTTTAGCAACTTTCGTTCCATCCCTTGACAAGATTGGATCGAGAGGGCTCTTGCATATGTTAAAGATGACATGACATTATGACAAGGATGG
The DNA here is from genome assembly GCA_014182515.1 of Eucalyptus microcorys. Taxonomy (NCBI): domain Eukaryota; kingdom Viridiplantae; phylum Streptophyta; class Magnoliopsida; order Myrtales; family Myrtaceae; genus Eucalyptus; species Eucalyptus microcorys. Next base: position 3,524,308 of record CM024570.1, on the reverse strand, counting down.
ATTCCCACATGAACGTGCACTTTTCTAGTCAACCACCACTAGAGGCGATCGGTAGGCGGCTTGCAAGGTACATGGTTCATGATTATTCTTATATTGGGGCCAATACTATCTTGTGGCAATCATTGAATTTGTGAAATATGAACCGATTTGTGCCACGCCCACTCCTTCAAAATATTCTCTAATTTTTCCAAATTTATTATGTAACCAATCAAGGAGGGGAAATTATCCTTGAGACAGAATGCATCTTTCGATGGAGACACCTCCCAATTGACACGTCAGCATCCCACTGTTTGCCCCATTTGACGAACGACTTCCTCTCATTTTCCTCATGATTCCGATGAAGATTGAAGCATCCTACGAGCACCAGGAGCTTTGCTTTCCGTATCATTCTTGTGCGGGGTCAATATCCCTTTTTCAATCACTAGACTTTTTCAAAACATGGTAAACGACCCATCTTTTGGGTCTTCATAGAATGAAAAAAACATGTAAAATTAGGATCGTTATAAATATGAACCAATGAAATACGAATATCTCATTAAGGGTTCGAGAAAAGAGAATAGAATGTCAATACTTTAGAGGTAATTTATATAAAGGTTTATTTATCTTTTCTTTTTATGCCTGGTTTGCCTCATCTTTGACCTTTCTCGAATTAGAATTCTTCTTTCGCAAGACGAGTAAGGAAGGAAGGAAGAACTTGAGAAAGCAAGCAGCCAAAGGAGAAGCGGCGAGAAATGGGTTTGGATTCGTGCCGACATCACCTTTATTCCCCATAGAGCGAATGGACGACGCCGTGTTGGACCCCAGAAAAGTCAACATCGCATTACCTTTCCGATAACGTACGCAATGTACCTTCTCTTCTCCTTTTTTCCTTATCTTTTCTTTTTTCTTTTGGACCTTTCCGAGGTGTGTCATGTCTTGACTCTCTGAAGAGAGCCTCGGACGAGAGATGGTGACGTATTTGCATCCGAGGCCACACACTTCTTTGGTAGCTTGCGATGTGAGAAGAACAACGGGATCCCAATGATCACTCCGTGGAAGGTACGACATGTCACTTTCGGTTCGCTTGCTTGTGATGGAGCCTAGCAACCGAGCACAATCGAATCCCGCTAAATCGGTCGATGAAACATATGCATGGACTTTCTCCACCCGTAGCTTTTAGATATTTCGCACCCCTTTTATCTATTACTCTTGTCCGGATACAATCTCACAACCTTGTATTGTCGAAAATCAAGTTAAATCTCGCTCGTCACCCAACCCTAGTGGAATGGTTGTCAATGACTTTTATGATTAGTGGGTATTTCAAAGCTAGTGATACTTTTATTCTAAAAATCGAACTTTCTTCCCTTTTTATCTCTAGATAGGATGTTATATAGACAAGACAAGAACTCGATAACTTAGTCCCTATACACAAGATATTTAATTCCCTAATTAGATCTTGAAAGGGATACTTGATCAAATAAACATGTATTCACACAAGTGGGTCTCAATCATGTGGATTTAAACTATTAAGTTGAGCTACCAAACCTAGCTTTTCCTCATCATATCCTAATCTTATCAACCATTTAAACAACTCATCCATAATTTTTCGGTTGAGAATCCAAGATTTGCGTATAATATCAAAGGAGATCGCCCTTCTTATACGTTCACATGGTCTACGACAGTCCACTCTCCAACAAGCATCGCATCTCGAGGAGGGTCAACAAATCGTGGTTTTAATTCTTTAATTGAGAGATGGTTAGGCTTGTGATTAGACTAGAGAGACATATAGACCAAGGAAATCTCTAGTGCCAGCTGAGCAAAATTCTTTGGAAATGAATAAATCGAAGAGGGGGGAGCGTGACCTTGGTTGTCAAATAGGCCAAACCCTAGAAAAGGGATGAGATAAGCACTCATGATGCCACCATGCAAAGTGTGGAGTGAGTGCTCTTGGAGAAATGTGCATTCCAAGTCAAGTTCTATATGCCTGGCCAAAAGACAAGTCAAGAGAGCATGTGAGTGGGACATAGAGAGTTTGATCAAGTTTCATATATATAGAAAAAAAAAACTAACGAAACCCTAGATTTTGTAAGCCAATGAGGGATGTGCACGTATGTGCACGATTCATGATGATTTGTAGCCGCGTCTTTTTCTGAACTTTAAGCCAAATCAAGATATAAATCAATGAATGCGTGCACCACATGGAATGGCGTAGGTTCATTAGCTTTAGTGATATTCGATCTTGTCGAATGAAAGATCATTACGTGGCCCCTTTTGGTTAGGGCTGCCGATTGCCAAAATAATCTCTAAAGTGTTCAGCAATTTTCCATTAAGCACGCTGTTCTCTTCAATTTAAATTTGCAATGTTGTCATCCAAAGCTACATGTTTAAAGCATGGGAAATCAAAAGCCAACAAGCCCTTGATAGTGAAGAAGTGTTCAATGTCCCTATAGTTTGTCAACTAAAACACAAACAACTAGACCATCTCGCCGAGCTAAGTTTTCAAAACCCTTTAAGAAAGAAAAGTATATGATCAATATTGATATGTAAAAGAAATAATTTTCATCCAACACTTCGCAAGTACAAATTATACGTCTTGAAGAGAACCCGTATCAAGCATGCTCGATTTTTACCACAAATCGTATCAGCTAAAATTAGCCAGATTGTCATCTCAATTAACCAAGTGTGTTGGAAAGAGAAAAGAACCGAGAGATAAAAATGCTCTAGGAGCTCAGAAATTGGAGATGAAATGAAAAATGAGTAGTAATCCCTTAAAAATAGGCAACTTGGCATTAATATAAATGAAATATGAAATGCAGGTATAAAATAAGATAAAGGGACGCTAACTTTTGGGTTTTAACGAAGGGAGATCGAGCGGCGATATGCTCCCAACAATTAGGGTCCAAGCCTTTGCTTTTTGGCATCTGCTTAGGTGGCTCCATGAATGCATCATCACTCAATTCTCCTATTTGTACCCAACATGATCCTCACAGCTTCAATGGCTTAGACAAAGACACCTCTCTCTCTCTCTCTCTCTCTCTCTCATATTCAAGAGAGTCTACAGTCCACACATTGCTGGAAACCTCATACAAAGTTTGCAGAGTGGAGCAAAAGGTCAGTTTTTCTGCTTCTATGCCCTTGTAACTTACATTTTTCCATTTTCTCCTTGAGTTCATTAAGACTCGTTCATGCTTGTTCATGGGAGTTTCCGTGTTTGATGTTTGAGAAAGTCGTGCACACAAAAGTGGAACAAGCCCTCATGGAATATCGAACTAGAACTAGGGTCCTGTCCTTGGCTAATCATTATGAGAGCACTATACATTAGCAAGATTACCGGATCTAATATTATCATCTTGCTGCACTTTTGTTCCTTCCTCTAGCGTCCTCGTTCACTTTCATGAGAAAGGTTGTTATCATTCGAGGGTTCCACCATATTTCTTGAGCTGCTTCTTGAATATCTTCTTGCACATTGAGTGAACCACTTAGGGTCGAATACTTTCAAATTATTAAATGCTCTAACAAGTCTTTGAGAATCGTTGTGTCGGTTTCTATATACTCATAATTGATGTTCTTGCACTTTTGAAAGTAAATTAATCGAAAGTCATATTTGTCTTGTAATGGAGGCTAGGTTCTGATTATTGGCATATATACCTTGCTATGTATGAAAATACTATACATTAGCAAGATTATTATATATGATATTATCATCTTGACTGCATTTTTGTTCCTTCCTCTAGTGCCCTCATTCACTTTCATGAGAAGGGTTGCTATCGTTTGAGGGTTCCACCATTTCTTCATGCCGAACCGCTTAAGGTCGGATACTTTCTAATTATTGAATGCTTGAACGAGCCTTTGAAAATTGCCGTGTCAGTCTCCGTGTACTTATAGTTGGCGTTCTCGTACTTTTAAAATCAAATTTATCAGAAGTCATATGTCTTCTTGTGGAGGCTAGGTTTTGATTATTCGCATATATACCTAGCTATTTATGAAAACACTACACATTAGCAAGATTACTATATATGATATTATCATCTTGATTGCACTTTTGTTCCTTCCTCTAGTGTCCTTGTTTTCATGAGAAGGGTTTTTATCATTTGGGGTTCCACCATCTTCCTTGAGCCGAACTGCTTAGGATTGAATGCTTTCGGATTATCGAATGCTCGAATAGGCCCTTTGAAAATCACTGTACTCGCGCTTTTAAAATTAAACTAATCGAAAGTCATATTGGCTAAGGAGGCTAGGTTTTTGGTTATCGGCATATATACCTAGTAATCTATCTGCCCAACCTGAGGGATATTAGACTTCCCATCATCAACTTGGCACCCCCAAAGCTTGACAATAGCAGTTTGCCTTGAATGCCACTTCATGTGAGGTGAAAATTAATTACAAAATTTGATAATTTCCAGATAATACACGCCCATTTTTTAGAAAAAAAATTAAAATGGGGGATTCGGGCTAGTAACTAAATCTAGTGCGGCATCGGATCCTCAATCGATTCATTAATAATAAATTAATTAGGCAAGGAGAGCGTGGGCACTATTTTTTATGTTCTTCTTTTCCCCCTAATTTTTTGTTTAATTAAAAATTGACGTTCCACACAGATTTTTAAGGAAATAAAAGACAAACCGTTCGTGGCCCCAGTTGCCACGTGAAAAGTAAAGTGCACACGAGCGTCGTGCACACCATCAAATCTTTTGCCCGAAATTACATTTTTATACAAAGAAAAGAAAAACAAAAACGACCGTACAAGTTGTCCGTACGCACACCCTTTGATTTCAGTCCTACGAGAGATTTAGAGTTCGATTCGAGAAGGGTCTGTCTTGTCTCGATAGCCATTCCTGCGGCTGGAATTTTTAATCTAGGTAAGTCTCTGATGAAATCTCTATTTAGCTCTCACGATATCACGAATTTTTATAAAATAATAAAGTTCTTCTATTTAATTCTTAATTTTTTATAAGACAGCATTGTTATGACATATTTTGATTAAGGTATGTCGTAAAATCATCAATGTCTCATCAAATTTAAAGAGAAAGAAAACAATTATAGCACGTAGCATTTAATCTGCTTATGGGGACAATACCATATTTTTTTTATAAGCCTAGTTAAGACTAATTTTGCACATGATTTTGATTTTTTTTTAAGTCATGTGTACTTTTATTGTTACACTGTGTGAAGGAGTCATAACTCCATTCCGATATCGCACCAACATAAAACTTAAAATGATTTTGAATATTAGCTAATAAAAAGCTAAAATTGATAAACTACAATTTTTAACTTCACTAATCTGAATAGCAAAATATCAACTATCATGATTGGATTGTCATATGGTTAAACTAATTTTATAATTAAACTCAAGAGAAATATATATATTCAATAAAAAAATTAAAGTAATCAATAATAACTCAAGCAATCATTCATCATGTACAAAATTATTGAATGATGATTTTAGCCCATCAATTAGTGAAATATTCTATCATTGAGTTTAATTATGTCATTTTATAATAATATCATCATTTTGAAAATTGGAAGTATATTTTACATTTTACATAAACCATTCATTTCTATTCCCGCCGAATTTCTTTGGTGAACTAAACAAAAAAAATCCTAATTCATTCAATCCTCACAAAGTATCTTTCTTTTATTTCCATTTCGTTCTATTTCCATTTCATTTCATCGTACCAAACACAATGTAAGAATTTAGTACTCATCTCAATATTTTTTATTTCTTCTTCTTTTTCTTATTTGAAACTTTGAGATGGTGCTAAAATTTTAATTGCAAGAACAACCCAATTTGAGCACAATGGATTCCCAACCATGGTTAGAGCTTTGATTAGGCATCTTCAATGGTGAAGAACACACCCTGCAATTATTTCCCAAAGCCCAAGAATTGCAGAGAAAGATAGAGTTGCAGGTAGGTAGGGCGTGAGGGAGGTTATAGGCTATTAGGATTAGGAACAATCGCTGTCCCCATTTGAAAGGGCCAGATAGTTTTGCAGGGAGGAATTATTAATGTCTGTCTCAATTAATTATATTTTTTAATTTGAAACAAAAAGATATTAATTTATTTAAAAAATAAGGAATAATAAATGTTGGAATTTAAAGATTGGTTTGTGTGACCTTTGTAGGTAGAGTTGGCACTGGCAGTGACTGCTGAAAGTGTTTGTTGTCACTGGCCTTTTGAGCACAGGCTGTCTTCTGGTCCATCCCCCTTTCCCCTTCCCTGTCTCCTTTGGGTGTTTAAGTTCATGTTTTGGATTTTTGGAGGTCTTGCTTCCCAAATTTAATGTGTGAGATCTACCCAAAAAATAAAATAAATAAAAGAATGAATATTGATTATCCAGTTATTATCTCCATTAAAAAAAAATCCCAAAAAAATAGAATTTGCATACCCCTCTTCAAATGTCTAGCTCTCAAATATCATCAAATAGTGATTTTTTTTTTTTTTATGAACTTGTTAAGTTACTAAAAACAAAAACAAAAAAAAAAATTTCCATCATCTGACCAAAAAAAAGACAAAAAAAAAAATCATAGATTAGATGGATTGTACTTTTTGTTGTGTATCTAGTTAATATCTTGAAGATCGAATATATGTCTGACAAGCATTTCTGTCACCATAATATCGATATGGAGGTTGGTTTGGGTCAATGTTACCTAGAGACCAAGGCAGACAGAAAGTTATCATATGGATTTTAGATCCATATGTTTTCCATTTTTGTCTTATCTGGTGTAGCTTTTTATTATCTTTTTACAATGATGGAATGAGTCAAATAGAGTTAAATTATACGATAATTTCATCGTAAAAATGATTGTCGTTATTGACCGGTATAGGCACTTTGAAATTGAGTACATTTGGCTTTTAGATGAATCATGAATCAAATTAGATTGTTTTAGCTATAAACTATAAACTATAAAATTTTTTTAATGGTCATTTTAGTAAAACTTGTAACATTAATTCTTTTAATTACTAGGTGTCCTGAAATCACTCATTAACATGAATTTTATATATCAACTGCAAAAGTCGCAGTCAATTTATAGACTTAATTTTTCATTTTTCGGACAAGCAACCTGTTTGTACTAAATTCTATATAATTTTATGCCAAAAAAAAAATTTAAACATTAATCAAATGTCAGGCAAGACAACCCAGGATGCCACTTGTCAGATTCGGCGGAGGAGGAGAGAACTTTGTTTTTTTATTTTTTTGTGATGAAATCGGTTGGCCTAAGTGGAACCTGCAAAACAGTAGGCCATTCCATAAGAACATCCCTACTATGTTATTATTACAACCCGCTATATATTTTATATTTTTTAAATTTTGGACAATTTATTCGTTATTTAATACGTTTTAAAGGCGCATTAATAGCAAAATTGAAAGTCAACCCCTTTGGTCCCTCCCTCTCACATAGCTGTCCGGTGTGGTGTCACTTTGGGAGTGCTTTTTGTGGAAATTATAAATAAGTTCATTTTATTATTTGGTGGGCAAATCAATTTACTCTAGAGTAGGAAAAAAGAATTTTCCCTTAGATTACCTTTAATTATAATTTTCTCGTAATTATAGGATATTTGATAAAGGCTGGTCATAGTGCTTGTGTATCGTGAGTTTTGCGATCCATTTTTCAATTTTTAAGTCACCAATAAAAGTGATAACCTTAATGCTTTAAAAGAAAGTGCCCTCTTTACATGAGAGCGATATGAAATGGTTAATATCTTTTTTAGAAAATTAAAAATGACTTGGATGTGCTCTTCTAAATGGCCTATATCAAGATCAATGATTTTCTTTATGATGATTTGTTGCCATAAAAGAAGTAATTTATATATATAAATTTGGGATTCTTGATTTTACTTTCTCATTATGAATCAAAGGGAATAATTTGTTTGAGAATATCCCCAAAACACATGTTGACGAGTTAGCGATGAAAATTATGTCGTTTTTCAATGTACCATCTTTCTCGAGCAACATGTAACTTTTCTCAATTAAAGGTACGATGAACAAGTAGTGCTCTAAAGACATCACCACAAAACACATCACTTTGTCTTTTCTCAATCCTAACCTTATACTCGTTCGTACCTATAAATAAGCAAAAAAAAAAAAAAAAACCTTCTTTGTTTTTCCACGAAAATTCAAAATACCATACAAATTTTACAGAACATGAAAAAAAAATTATGCGATTCTAAGTATCAATATTGAAGTATTGTGAAAGTTTCAAAAAATTTCAAATTCGAAAAAGGAAAAAAATCGCACGAATTATAAATTTTAAATTAGGTTAGAGAGAGAGAGAGAGAGAGAGAGAGAGCAAAAAAAAACATTAGTTTTCTTTTCTTCTTTCTTTCTAGTTGAAAGGGAAAAAGTTCGTTTCATAGACCCCGCGGTTTTCAGCTTTTTCGTTTCGGACAATGGACTCAGACCCTCTTTCTCTCTCTATCTCTGCCTCACCATTTTCCCTCCTGATTTAATGTCCGCAGAAAGTAGGAACTCGCTTCGCTTCGCTTGCTGGGAATTACCGAAGCACAAGAAAGCAAAAGGATCGACTGGACACCAAAAAAAAAATGCAGTGAGGGAAACCGGCAGCAGATGAACGAGCGGTAGTTCGGGTTCGGCCTTTAACACACATTGGTTTGCTGCTGCCTCAGCACGGCACAGCAACACCAGCTTTTCTTCTTGTTTCCTGGGCCGCGCCGTTCGTTCTTGTCGCTCGTGCACTTCACTCCCTCCACGCTTCTCAAGACGCCAACCCTTTCATCGGTTTCTTCATCAGTACAAAGAAATCGCAAAAAGAAAGGAACTTGGCCACGCCCCTGATTTATTTAGACGCCCCCAGGCTTTGTTTATCGGTTCTTGATTTGCCCCCCCTGCAGCCGTTCACACACATGAACACACCTTTTCTTGTTCCGCCATTTCCTCTTCAAGAACCCAAGTGCCCGACCCCTGAAATGTCTCCCTGGGTTCAATGCATTGGTGCGGATTGAATCCCGAAGGGGGAGTGTCGTTCTGGTTCTCTGCTGGTGATTTGGCTTCTACGAGCCATAATCTCAGGAGGGTCGGTGGGTTTACGCGTTGAAATGTCCGCATTCTGTTATTTTTTTTTTTGCTTCGCATTGAAACCGAGGTGAAAAAAAATGTCTTTTTTATGCTCCCTTTGTTTATGTTATCCCAACTTTTGAGGCCCTTGAGGTGCTCTCCGATTCGGGGTTCCTGAGACTTTTGGCCATCCGGGTGTTGCTTGGATTAGTTTTTTATGCTGAGTATTGGAGCTGATCTTCCTCAACGCTCGCATATAAAAAGTTTCCCGAGTGGTTCTTTTTTGGGAGCTAGAGCTTGGTACCTCGTACTTAGCCCATCTCGGGGGATTAATTTATAGGATCCTGTAGTTTTTGGTGGGGATTGGGAATATCAGCTGCTGCATCACGGTTTTTTCGGCATTAACAGGGGAAATTGGGTACTTAAATTCGGGGTGTCGGGGGGGTATATGAAGTGATTTGAGCTGCTCGAAGAATTTGATTGCATCGAGGAAGAGGGGGGTGGCGATCATAGTTGGTTATTTTGATATGAATATTAGGCCAATTGCAAGACATGCTGGGTCCTAATGAGGGAGAGAGTGATCAGTTCTTTGATTCTGCTGAGCAGTTTTCGTTATCTGAGGAGTCAGATGTGGCTAAAGATGAAGTAGAATCGAGTCTAAGCGAGTACGACATTTGGTTGAAAGAACCACAAGGTGTCAAAGAAAGGCGTGATACCTTCTTGCGCGGAATGGGTTTTGCTGAATTCAGTTTTCCGGTCGTGTGTTCTGATGAAAGTGAGATAGATATAGATAGGTTAAGTGTGTGCAGTGGAGCTGTTTCGAGCTCATTTTTGTCCAGAACCGATTCTCCAGAGGAAGATTTTGTATGCTCTAGGAATGGACTGGAAAATGATGGAGATTATATGGTTGATGAATTTGATCAACAAGAGGAAAACAAATCAGCTGATGCAGGGACCGATGGGTTTTCGCATTCACCTGTGAAATCTAAACAGACGTCTCTTGAAAGTAGAAGGAGATCGAATAGATGGTGGAAATTTTTTGGGAGCAAGAGAGACAACAAGCATAACATGTCTACTCCTGAAGCTTTCAAACCAGATCCTGAAGTACCCAGATTGAGAAAGCTGAACACCCGACACAACAAAAAGAGGTGGATGGACTTATCTGCACTCTACGTTGGACAAGAAATCCAAGCTCACGACGGCATAATCTGGACGATGAAGTTCAGTCCAGATGGTGAATTCTTGGCAACTGGTGGTTCAGATGGTGTGGTCCGGATATGGCAGGTTGCATCAGTAGATGCCTCTCATAGTTATGTGGATACTTGTGAAGGTCATAATTGCAGCCTGGTGAAAAATGGCATGTCGCGTCCTAAAGGAAAGAAGTCGAACCATGCCTCAGTTCTAATGCCTGATCAGATCTTCTGGATCAGCGAGTCACCGCTGCATGAGTTTCACGGCCACACAAGTGATGTTCTGGAGTTGGCTTGGTCTTCTTCTAATGTGAGTTCTAGCACAGCCTTCTATATCTTGCTGAAGTGATCATGTACTTTCACTTGTTTCATGTTGGTAATGTTTTACTCGGCTTGATGGCTGATGGGAGCTTTCTTTCATCCTTTGCTGTTGCAGAAGCTGCTTTCGTCTTCCAAAGACAATACCGTCCGTCTGTGGAATGTGGGTTGTGACCAATGCCTGAATGTCTTCCGTCATAGTAATTACGGTAAATATTAAACTTCAGTTCTCCTTATCTCGAGATGTCCTGTTATTCGATAATTTCCCATAATCTTATCTTTTGCCTCTTCGATCTGAAACAGTGACGTGCATTCAATTTGACCCTCTTGATGAGAACTACTTCTTAAGTGGTTCTATAGATGGTAAAGCTCGGATTTGGGGAATATCCAAAAGGCGAGTTGTGGATTGGGTCAACGCACGAGATGTGATAACCGCCATTTGCTACCAGCCTGATGGAAAAGTATGATCAATAGCTTCATGCTGCTAAGCCTTATCTAAAGTTTTAAGAGATAAAGATTATGCTTATCCTGTCTTCTCTTTCTCCAATGCTTTTTGCAGGGAATTGTTGTTGGTAGTATCACAGGCACTTGCCGTTTCTTTGAGATGTCAGGTAACTTTCGCCTCATATTTTGAATGTAGGGCTAGTTTATGAATATGAATAGTAGGTACTTAACTCAATTTACATGGATGCAGGCAATCGTCTCCAGCAAGATGCAGTTATCCATATTCAAGGGAAAAAAAGGACCTTTGGCAACAGGATCACTAGCATTCAGGTTTGGCATAAGTAAAAGCTCGAGTTCCTGAAAGGTTCTTCTTACATTGCTCATAAATAACATTTAAATGATTTCTCATTGCAGTTTTCTCGGGAAAATTCTCGAAGAGTAATGATCTCGTCAGAAGATTGCAGACTCCGTATTTTAGAAGGAACTGAGATCATTTCCAAATACAGAGGTATTGAGCTTCATTCTCATTCGAGGTTTCATGAAACTTTCGCTTATCATTATCCCCATTGTGAAGATTAAAATCAAGGCATCTTTCATCTTTGCCCTGTAAAAATGCATGGCTGAGTCAATTTCTTTTTGCATCTGAGCCATCATTTAATAACCTCGATACCATATTGAGTGAAAAGTCAAATAATTTGAGAAAAGAAGAATATAGCGTTTATCATTCTTGTTGTGTCATATCTCATCTGTGTCCACAAGAATATAAACCAAGAACACAAGCCTCTTGACCAGCGTATAATTTTGCCAATGTGAAATGAGACTTTTTGTTTTGGTTCCACAATCGACCAGCGTTGTTTAAAGCTGTAATTTGCTGAATGTAACAGGGCATCCAAAGTCAGTAAATCAGATGTCTGCTTCTTTTACTTCGAGTGGCAATCACATGGTATCTACTGGAGAGGATCGTGTCTACTTGTGGAACTATGACGACTTCAATCTGTCTCCTTCCAAGAGCACGAAGTCCTTGCGCTCTTGCGAGTATTTTTCATCCGAAGGCGTGTCTGTTGCAACACCATGGTCAGGCACACATAGAGGACCGAAGGACCTAGGAAATCACCAACGCGGATGCTCCTTTTGCATGCCGGATCATAAAGAACCCGAATGTTTTTCACTCGGTAATTGCTTCTCACTCGACAGGTCATGCACGGGCTCTGCCACGTGGCCTGAAGAGAGGCTTCCTCAATGTGAAGTTCCACCCACAGAAGCATATTGCGAATTTGGGAAGCATCAAGTGGACCATTTCTCCCAAGCATGGGGCCTTGTGATAGTGACGGGAAGCTACGATGGTAAACTTAGAGCTTTCCATAACTATGGACTACCAGTCAGGCTCTAGAAACTCTTTTGGATCAGCTCAGGATGAAACTTCAGTTTGTATCTGAAAGTAGAGGGCCAAAAACCCCTGTGAAGTTAATTGAGCTCAGCAATTCCATGTTCTCCTTGTCCCCTCAAAGATGGCAGAGGACAAGAGAATTCTTGTTAAGTTAATAGAGCTCAGCAATTCCATGTTCTCCTTGTCCATTCAAAGATGGTTCCCGGAGAAATGATCCAGTAGTCCCCTGTTGTCCATCAGAATGGGTTTTGTAAGCTTGTCGAAAGAGGTCATGTAAGTTTCCGTGTAATTAGCATTCTTTCTTGAGTAGAGCGAGTTTTCTGAGCACAGCAAGAAAGAAATACTATGTGTTTTCCGTATCGAGTATTCAGCAAGATGTTTGCTTGCCTGTTGGTGCAAGTCACCGGACTTACCGTTGAGGCAGCTGAGGTTGTATGAGAAGTTGATTATGCCTTATTCAATCGAGCCAAGAAAACAAGGAAGTTCGGCAGGAAAGCCGGAAAATTGATAGCCCGGCAAAAGCAGAGGATTTCACATGTGTTGTATGAATGGTGTGAATGCAATTGTTCTTGGAGTAGCTTGTAAAGTGGAGGTGTGCTGCATTCCCAACACAAAACGCAGGGGCAGATGAATGGAGTGTTGCAGTTGTATATGAAGTAGCTTGTAAAGAAGGGAAGTTAGAAGGAAGAGGGAGGTGAATGCAGGGGAAAGTGTGGAAGCTGTGGAATGAACATGAGGAGTAATTGAAGTTGTGAATGAAAATTGGATTTTGAATTAGCTGTAATATAGACAAAGACGAAAAGAAATATTTAGAGAAATCTATTAAATAGTTAAAAATTACTGATATTCATTGATTTCAAAGTTACATTTATTTATGAAAAGTTAAGATAAAATTTACTAATTATTAATGGGATCAGGATCAAACTAACTAGTGTCTGTCTAAAATGACTTTTGCCTTTTCACTTTCACAACATTTTAAATGTCGAAACTTGTATTCACATTAAATTTTTTCATAATTGTCTAAAATTTGAATGATATTTTAAAATTTGATGGAAATACAGAGTAATACCCTTTGCTTTAGCTTAAAAATAAACAAAGGTGCTCTCAAAATGTTACAAAAATACTAATTACTGAGAGGATAAAGACTTGATTTTTGTAATTGAGAAAGTTACTAGCCAATATGAAAAGCTTTACTTCCTATAAGGTGAAATTTGGTTGATAGCTCACTAATGTTGGTGCTAATTGTAATTAGATCATAAACTATGACCTCAATAATCTTTGAACTTTATCTTTTAGAATTTGTTTACTTTATCGAGAGCCCCCTTAATCTTTTGGCAAGTTGCTGAAATTGGCGTCCTGTGGCAATTATATGAAAATAATTTTGTAATAATTTTTAAAAAAAACCCAGAAAATATGAAGCAAGTTCACAAGAGGGAAAAAATAAAAAAGAGGGGCGAAAGGCCGCCACTTTCTATTACCTCTGGTCGAGGGTCGCTGAACCTTTACCGACACCCAAGATGGTAGAGCATCATAGAGATAAATGATAATGAAAGTGCTATAATTTATGTTGATTATTTCATTTTTTTTTAAATTTTATGTGGCATTTTTTATAATTAGTTCTTTTTTCGGTACAAATGACATTGATGTGAAGTCATACTGAAAAAAAAATTATAATTAGAAAAAGAAGCAAAAGCACATTGGCTGAGAAATTAAGGATGAGGGTGCTGGGAGGTGTTGCTCGAGAGGTGGGCAAGGGTCTCCAAGCCGCCCCTCTAATTTACCACTTTATATTTCTTTTTTCTTTTTTTACTTTTAAAAATATTCAGTTTAATCTTAAATACGAAAACAATACCTTTTCGAACTTTAAGAAGCTCTATCACTTAAATAACCCCCACATGGGCTATTTCACACAGCGACCGACTAATTTGAAGAATGACTATAACTTTTAGTGCTTAGATAATTCGGAATAGAGTTTTGAACCACAACTATAGATTCGAAAAAGAATGACTTCACTTTATTATCCCATTTTAAAATCGATTAATATCACATAAAACTATAAATCGGTATATTTACGATAAATTTATCTCAAATTAATTTTTGATTTTTCAAAAATCTAAGCCAAAACTAATTCTTGAATAAGTCAAAACCCAAATCGATATAAATTTTTACTTCATTTATCAACGACGTGTTATCTGACTCAACAATTTTATGATTAAATTTGACGCAAACTAACGAATGATACATGCTGCGACTATACTAATTTGAAATTTTTTATTATTCAAAAATTAATTTAGAATAAATTTTGTCACAGATTTATTAGTGTGTGATTTTATGTAATCCCTTTTAAAATCTTCAATGTGATGTTCATTGCACACAAAATCTTTCAAAGCACCTAAATTTATTATATACCCTTCATAAAATCTCAAGATTCAAGATCTTCCTTTTCCTATAAGTGAAATTTTGGATAATACCCAAGAAAAAGACTTCTTCTTCTTTTTTATTTTTGGTCTCCTACTAAGGAAAATGATATTAAACACATGCTAAAAAACAATTTGTTTTTTTTCCCACACCAAGAGATATTTCAATTTTCCCCTAGAAAAATATCACAGTCATCTTCTTCCCTAACCTAAAAACTCATTCTGCAACTCCAGCCGGTGGATAGTCTAGAGAGAGAGAGAGAGAGGGAGGCAGAGAGAGGGAAACCATCTTCTTCCAGCGGCAGACCAACGTTGAAGCTCTTCACGTCTTCCTCGGCGTTTCGCGCCCGTCCGTTCGGTGGTTCGTTCATCGTACCGAATGGCGTCCTCCGCGTCCTTCATTCATTCCGTCTCCTTCAACGCCATCGCCTCTTCTACTCCGTCTCCGGCGCCTTCTCCTTCGCCGTGCTGGAGTCCTACGAGAACCCATTACAGAATTCCGGTGACGGGTCGTCGGAGCTCTCGGCGGCGGTTGTGGGTTCAGTGTTCTTCGTTGGAGTCCAACCCGGAGCATATGAATTCAAGGTATGTGCTGAATTCCCCTGTTTCTTGTCGCCGGAGGCCACCTTGCACTTGGGTTCTTTGATGGGTGTTTGTTTGTGGAAAGTGGTAAGAGGTGCTTGGCTCGGCTGACCCTTTTGATTATGATGGCAATTGTCGTTACGAGTGAGTACTTTGAGGGGCATCGAGATGTGGTTGGACTTCTTTATGGCTTGTGCATTTTTCTGGAGGAGGAAGGGCGTAATGTGCATATTAATGTCATTCACGGATGGAGCCTGCGTGGACCTCCCTTGCAGTACTTGATGATATTGGTGTAGAGGTCGTTGAAAAATGTGATTTTGTCCTCGTTTGAGAAAGAAAGCGATTCCCGAGCTTGCTCTTGGAATAGGAGTTTCTACCTGCAAAAGAATTTTCTTTGGTTTTGGTTCAGCTTTGTTGTGTGATTGTCCTGCTACTGAAATAGAATAGCAAACTATGCATGTTACTGCCCAATCATGCAAAAGAACTTTGGATTTTGTGCCATTCAATTTTCTAGTTTCATCGGGAGAATTTACCAACTTGCATTTTCCTAAGCCTTCAGTTCCTTAAGTTGTCTTACGAATCAGTTCTTTAAAATGATTCCTCTTATCTATAGCTTTCTGGAAATTTTGCTTATCTTTCAGATTCAACTGCTCCCCCCATTATATTGCTTCTATGCAGCCCTGGATGTTGATTGTCTAATGTTTAGAGTCGGGTTGAGTAGCTTGCTACCTCATCAATAACTAAGATCACTGAATATTGGATACTCAACGGTGTGCCAATCAAATCTAGTGGACATTGGTTGGTTAAGAAGAGAGAATGGTTGGTTCCTTGCGGTAATCTACCTACTTCCATACCATAGCGACTCTTATTCACTGACCTTTTCAGCTTTTTATCCCAAGAGAATGAAGGCAAACAACTCATATTATTCTCTTGAGTCACATTCCTCTGGGCTTTGGGTGTGGCGATTGGTTTGGAGGTCCGATTGTCAGTATAAAGAATAGCTGAAACAGAGTCATTGCAGGGAAAGGGACAAACTTGGAGTCTTGGATGGTTCCGTAGCTTCTTGTACAACTTTCTCTTGAAACATTATTTATCCTTTAAACAGACAGAAAGGAAAAAGAAAAGGTTGCTTGCCTTATTATAGCACCATGTAATTTCATTTACCAAATGATTTACTGAATCTTGGGACTTGGGCAGATCTATGATCTTAGATTGTAAAGTTGATGAAAATCTTTGAGTTTCCAGAAGTCCACTACATATTTCTAGGTGTTGAATGTCTTTAGCACCTTAAGTTCTTTTTCTTAATTTGAGCATTTCTATGTGTTGAAATTGTGCAATTTCTTGAAATATACTTGTCCTTATAATCTTTTAGCTTTTGTTAGTATGATGTAATATTATGTCCAATGAACGGAATCTCAACCACAGGAGTGGTCTTCTTCCTAGGCTAAAATGACAGTGTATCATTGTCTTAGATGAATCTCTCTTTACCCTGTGTCATTTTGTCAGTTAGATATTCAATGTACAGGCTCTTGTTGTTAGAGTGGCATAGTCACAGTTATTTAAAATTTTCATTTTAATGTGGCCAACCTCTCAAGATCAATATGTTGAAACTTTTCTATTTCAAGGTTTTCCTCAGCCCAACTAGCTGTTTTTGCAGGCAACCTCATATATCTTCTCTGGGTCCTTTTGGAGTGTCAATGAGGGAATCAAGCATGGCCAAACCCTCATTCAGATGGCGGAGGGTGTTGCTTAAAGTGAGCGGAGAAGCACTTGCAGGTGATCATGCTCAAAACATTGATCCAAAGGTGAAGATTCTAATAGCCATCTTTGGCGCTGTCATTTATCTTTTCTCTTTTCATATCTCATGAAACTTGGCCTTCTGTTTTCATGTAGGTCACAATGTCTATAGCAAGGGAGGTCGCAGCTGTCACTCGGCTGGGCATTGAGGTATAAAGTTGCCTGTGTATGACTTCTTGCATGATTTATACCAGTACCCTTCTGCAAAGAGTTAAGCTTTATCCTTTTGTACCTTTAATGTTCTTCCTCATAAGCATGCAAGAGATCTTTGTTGCAAAAGGAAAAGTAGAGAATAAAGGAACAGAAGAATGTTTTAGAGACTCAAAGGACTTCATCCTACACAGACAAGCTATTTTAGGCTTTTGCTGATTGTCATTTGTATATTTCTTTCCTGAACCAAGAGGACCATCCTGAATTGCTTTCTTGAAAATCTTGAGTAGACAATCTTCATATATTTTTACTCATTTAAATGTTCCAGGTGTGAAAAATGAGTATGGCATGGTCTGGTCTTAATATTAAAATTGTTAATTAGATTTTGGCCCAATCAAACTCATTTCACTGTGAGTCAACTTGCTTGCTTGTTCCTCATTCATAAGAGCATTCCTGCAGTTATAAGATGTATTTTGAAATATTGCAATATAATTAATTGGAGTTGAGAACATTTCGTTAAATGGTGGGAACACTCATGCCGGAACCTTTTCCTTACATTCTCTTCAAATAGTTTTCTCGATCTTCTTTGTCATCAGGTTGCAATTGTGGTTGGCGGTGGGAATATCTTTCGTGGATCCTCCTGGGCAGGATGTAGTGGCCTTGATCGTTCATCAGCAGATTATATTGGGTATAGCCTTTTGCTCTCTTTGTTTTCTCACAAAAAGGAAATGTGCATTCACATGGGCTACACACAAGTGTGAGTTCATGGAAGATGGCTGTTCTCTGGATATATAATGCTTGTGACAGCGGTCGTTCATTTATGCTTGTACTTTGCATTTTAGGATGTTAGCAACTGTCATGAATGCTATATTTCTTCAAGCAACAATGGAGAGCATTGGCATTCCCACCCGTGTCCAGACTGCATTTAGGATGTCCGAGGTTGCAGAGCCATATATACGTCGAAGGGCTGTGAGGCATTTGGAGAAAGGGAGGGTTGTGATTTTTGCAGCAGGAACTGGAAACCCATTTTTCACCACGGACACTGCAGCAGCCCTTCGCTGTGCAGAGAGTAAGTTGGACTTCTCTTTAGCAAACACAATCTTGTAGATCTGTTGCATTGAGGCTAACTCATTGGCTCAATATTACCATTTGGAAATTGCCTCTTGAAAACAAGTTGATAAAATTGGATCGTCTTTAAGGCTTTGAACCTTGCGGTATTGTGACAAAGTTCATCTAACTTTCTCAGTTATGGACAATCTGTGGTTTGATTTCAATTTGTGAGTAGCTTTCAGAAAATTCTGTGGTAGGAGAGGGAGGACCCTTTATCATTGACTAAAGTTTCTCTTTCATATTGCTGATGCAGTTAATGCGGAGGTGGTCTTGAAAGCTACGAATGTCAATGGAGTTTATGATGACGATCCTAGGCGCAACCCAAATGCCCATCTTCTTGATACACTAACTTATCACGAGGTTACCTCGAAGGACCTCTCGGTCATGGATATGACTGCCATCACGCTATGCCAAGAAAACAACATTCCTGGTGAGTAAACGTGCCCATTCTCTAGTCATTAGATTTACTCAAAAGTCATGTGGTAGGCATCTTTATGAAGACAAGAGTGATGTTGCCCTTACACTGATTCACTTGTTGCAGTCGTCGTCTTTAATCTATCCGAACCGGGCAACATTTCAAAAGCAATAAAAGGGGAGAGGGTGGGTACTCTGATCGGGTCGACATGGAATACACCAGTCGGTATGTCATAAAGTAATGATTCAAATTGCTGGTTGGTGGCTTTTCAAGATGAAGTCGAAGATTTTGCACTTTAGATGTTTTTGTTACCTAAATAGTAATCGGATGTTCTGAGCATCAAACGGATTATGGAACATGCGGAAGGCTGGGAGGGGAAGTACGATCTCAACTCAAGTTCACTGGCATTTTGCATTTTATCAGAGCTTTTTCTTGAAGTGTGTCATTTGTAAATAATTCCTTTATTTGCTGACTAAAAAAATTCTATTCGAATTGGGTTTTTTACTTGCAAAAACCTTTGTAGATAATGTTCAAGTCAATTATCATCTGTCCTATACATCCACAACTAGATTATCAGTCTACAGTGAGACTTAAGCTTTAGTACCTCTCGTTTTTGCAAGTGCATTCACATTGTTGCGGAAAAATGTGATACTCACAGCAAAGTGCATCTACTTTCTACTATTGTCTGCTTCCTATGGAAATTCGGTCCCCCTTTTCGACAGAGTCGACGCTTTTCTCTATTAAGAACTTCCGCGAAGTTTAACAAAAGAAGAGAGAGAGTAAGAGGGGGTGGGGGAGGGGGGTGTTTGGTCTACTGAATTTAAGGAATCCTATCATTCGATTCCTGGTGTTGATATGATCCACCGGCTGGCAAGATGAGGACTAGTTGATTGTTGATTGACATTGAACACACCTAAAGAAATGCAGAGAGCCTGTTTTTTTTCCACACAGAAGATCATGATCCGCCGTTTAAGCTGGGGGAACTTTTGTCACTTTAGAGACATTTAACACGTGAGACAAGTCACACTCAGAAAACAAGAGGCATACAGAGGATTCCCTGTAGACAAGCACAATGACAACTCGAAGGGTAGCTTTTGTTCAAGGAAATGTGGAGGCAGAGGCCATCAACTCTGGTGGAAACCAACAAACGATGATCGAGCAGCGGCATGTATGAAACCAGGAATCATCATTCAGCACGTCATCAAATTTCTAAGTAATTCCACAAACTTTCCTAGATTCCACATTTACACTTCAAAGAATTGGCCGACAAGTTGCTCGCAGAAAGGGACAAAAGCGGCCTGAGCCAAGCCCTCCCCGCTCAGCAAGCCAACCAAAGCTATGACGGTCACTGGATGCAATAATGCTGCTACATCCTTTCTCTTTTTCCACACAAAGTACGGATCAGAAAAACCCCCCAAACGTTATCCTCCAGCTAAGCTGTAGGGCTCGCCAAAATCAAACTTTTCGGTCTGCCAATGATACATAATAAATATAGTACAAAATCTAAATTTCGTGACGAATACAGAACTCTTATGGTAAAACCTAGAAGAACCTGCTAAATCGATCACCCCATCTTTCTATCATTCGAATGGACTAAAGTTACCAATTTCTTCCCCTAGTATAAAGTCAAAAATATCTGCACTACAATCCAACCCAAATGGCCATACTGAGTGAAAAAAGAAAAAATTATTAACAAAGGAATAATATCCACTACAAGAATCTTACCTACTCTCTGTCTCTCTCTGCGTCTTCAAAGGCAGCTTCTTGGTGCTGCCTCCTCTTGCTCTCTTTCTCTCTCTAGAAAATGGATCCGGCTTCGTGGAGTCAGTCAAAGTCAAATCAAGCCCGACCCGTCGGAGGGTTTCTTGGTTTTCCCGAGATGGAGTCTTCCCCTTTCTTCACGCACTCAATAGTTGAACAGGTTGAAGAGATCGACGGATGCTGTCGGCGAGGGAGAGAAGGCCGTGATCCAGGTCGACGCCGACGGGCTGTTATAGCTGTTGTTCGCGGGCCAGAACGGGCTCAGGTCTTGCAACATGTGGGGCTCCGTCGCCGGCGAGAAGAAACCCGCGGATATCGCCGGTGGGGCCGCCGGGGTCAGTATTCCCTGACTCTGGGCCAACTGGACGTCTCCCAACATATACATCAGCTCCTCGTCGTCGCCGGCCACCGCCGACGGCCCGCCCATCTCCGCCGTGGCGGCGGCAGCGGCGGCGGCGGCGAAGCCCTTTTCCCTGCCCGTCGGGCTGGTCCGCTCTATCGCCGCCACTCTGGCCGCCGGGGACACGTCCCCGGAGGAGGAGGTGGAGGAGGACCCCGTGAGCTGCTGGACGATGGACATGAAGTTCCGCTCCTCGACGTGGATGACCTTCGGCGAGATGTCGAAGATGATCGTGGGCTGCTGCCGGTCCGCCCCCGCCACCGCCCCCGCCGCCGGCAGGTGGGCCGGGCGAGGGGCCCACGAGGAGGAGGCCGCCGGGTGGGGCAGCTGGTGAGGGCGGGGCGGCTTCTGGACGGCGTGGGACTGCTTGGCGACCCGGAGCGGGGTGGGCCGGGGGCCCTGGAGAGGGAGCTCCTTCTTGGGCGGCGACGGCAGCGGCGGCTGCCTTCCTCCGCCGGAGGGATAGGAAGGCTCCATGATCGAGGCTATATCGGGTCGGTCTTGATGGGGGAAGAGGAAGGAAAAGGAAGGAAGGGGGGGGGATGAAGAAGAGGCCGAGATTTGGTGGGCAGCGGTCAAAATGGATGCTGAAGCTAAGAGCAGAGCAAAGGAGGAGAGAGAAGTGAGAGAGAGAGAGAGAGAGAGAGAGAGCATTACATTTATGACCGGAGAAAAGTCAACAATTCATCGAAAGGGTCCTCCTGTAATTTTCCAAGGGCCCAGCATTTGTTGTTTTATTATTATTGGCGCAGAGCTTATGCAAGGATGATGATGGTTGGCTGAGGTGGGCAGAACGCCCCTGCTAATTTCATCAATGGGGCGCACCGTCCTCCTCCTTCTAGAGAGATTAGGGAAACATTAGAGCTTTTCACATTGATAACCCGTTTTTGCATATGAATCCGGACTGATCCTTAACAGGCTTAAAGGAGAAAAAAATAGGAGAATATCTATTTATGAGAATGTCGCTTTCTGCATTTCCATCTAAATAAGGAAGCGAAAGATCTAACTTTGTTATAATGGGAGCATATCTAACTTAGCTATAAGAATAAATAATCATGGTTTCTCTCTCTCTTCCTCTTATGCTAACATCAAAGTTCTGGCATATGGTAACCAGAATTGGAAGAGCAACATTCATTTCCCAATCAGTTTGACGGGTTTGATGTACCCTTTTGGAAAACAAGGATTTCAAAACTAAAAAAATTACCAAATTTTGATGAGGAAGTAAGTATGGCCAGAGCCCATGTTTAACTGTCTGCCGCCACGCCATGGGAAAATTCTTTGTTATTACCTTTTCTAGTTGTCCGGATCTCTCTCCTTGTCGTGTATAAGAATCTCTAATCAATAAATGCGGGAGATATCATGTCTAGTTTGGAGGAAGGGGAGGCCGTCTGGACCTCTCCTTCTTTGGCCTGCCTCATAAGCTTTTTATCTACTTCGACCTGTGACCTCTTTCTTTGGCGTGCCTCGGAACCTTTTTATGTACTTCGACCTGTCACTCGACCCTATGAGCTAATCACGTTTGAGGCGTTTAGTGGCACTTTTGAGGATCGCTTTCTTTGGCATGCCTCATAATCTTTTTATATACTTCGACCCGTCACTCGACCTGTGAGCTAATTTCGCTTGATGCGTTTAGTTGCACTTTTGAGGAAAGCTTTTAAGAAAATATAAATGATTCCAAGTTAAAAAAAAATTCAAAATGTAAATTGTGTTTGTTAAATTGTGATAAAAAAAAGTCCATTATGAAATACTTTAAGTAAAAGAGTGTTTGAAAAGAATATATTTACAAAACACTTCAGTTATAAAAAAAATATATATATAGTTTTCCCTAACCGACCAAGGGTAGGTGGTTGCCCTCATTAGGGTCGCACGATTGCCAAGGCCACTTGCTATCTGGATCGAGCAATCTCAGCTGGCCTTGTGAGAGTTGCATGACCCAAATAGCATTTGCCTAGGTCGCACGATCCCCCAATGACGGTCGCTTAGGTCGCTGACAACAGTTGCCTGGGTCGCTGCGACTAGGCGGGCCTCTCTTTAGCCTGTTGTCGACCCCTTGCAGCCATAGCAATCACACTGATCAACCCCAACGGAGAAAAATATGAGCAGTCACGAACAAGGGCAAAATTAGAAAATCAAAAAGTTAGTGAGGATAGTTTTGGAATTTTATTTTTTACTTCCCTCTACCTTCTTGCATGTTGAGATAGCTGAAAACTCAAGGCAGCCTATGACTTGACTTGGGTTTTCGGCTTTTCAAATGCAAACTTTTCCTCAATGTGGGTTTCAAAAATTTTACCAACCACCCAATGCTTGACCCAAAGAGCTTCGGACGCCCAAAGTCGCTTCTCAAAGCCTTTACCAAACACAACCTTAGAATGTTTTTTTTAGTTTATCATTTATTGAGGAAGAAAAAAAAATCATCAATTTTGGGAAAAAAAATCAAATTAGGGCGTAAAGTGTGCTTTTTTTTTTTTTCAAGAAAAGATCCAAAGCAAACATTATTTCAAATAAGAATCCGAAGGGACTGCTTAGGGTGTATTTGTTTGTATTCTTTTCTTTTTTTTCTGTTTATGAACAAAAATTCTGTTTTTTTGTTCCCGGGAACAAAAAAATAACAGAAACGCGTTTGTTTGCGTTTTTGTTCCAAATCTGTTTTTTTATTCCCGGGAATAAAATTGGAACAAAAACAAGAACAAAAAAAATTTGTTTTTTGTTTCTGGAACAATTTTGAGAAACAAATTTTCTCTCTTCTTTCTTTTCTTCTCTTTCTTTTCTTTTTCTTTTATTCTTCTTTTTTTTTTGGCCGATCGCCGGCCTCGGCCATGACCGGTGACCGGCTGTCGAGGGCCGGTGACGCCATCAAGGGCCGGTGACCTCGCCGGAGCGTCGCCGGTCCCCGGCAAGGCCGAGCATCGCCGGTGCGGGGCGAGGCCGAGCCTCACTAGTGGTTGGGCGAGCTCAGCCTTGCCGAATCTGGGCGAGGCCGTCAGCCCTCGTCGGCCGGTCGCTAGCCATGGTTGAGGCCGGCGACCGGCCAAAAAAAGAAAAAAAAAAAAAAAGAAAATAAAAAATTAAAAGAACACAAATTTACCAAACTTGTTTGTTCTTTTTTTTTATTTATTTATTTTTGGAACAAGTTTACTAAACGCGTTTTTCTGATAAAAAATTGTTCCCCGGAACAGAAATAGTTTTTTCTATTTATGTTCCCTAGAACAATTTTTTAACAGAAACGTTACCAAACGCATCCTTAATCTTAAATAAAGGTCCAACTCATCAGTCGACAACTAGACCATGGCCAATTTCATCCATTGTAAGTTTCTTTTGCTTTTTTTTTTTTCTTGTACTTTTTTTTTTTTTAATTTCTTCCTTTCTTCATCTTCTTCAGGCCTCCATCTCTTGCATATCTCCTCCTCCATTGTCTTGCCCCCCTACCACCGACCTCACCATTGACGCCTTTGATTCATCCGCTGCTGCCCTCGACAGCAACTCCAACACCTTCATCGTCAAATGGAGGTCGACTGAGCCTTAGATAGAGCACATTGACTACTTCCCTGCCTAGGCCGATGACGACATGATTGGTGCAAATGCCATCCTGCGACTGATGTCGAAGGACGTGGAGTACACGGGCGCTGTCGCTAAGGGCATGCTAACATTCATTAGAAAATGACACTAAAAGTGCCATAAATTTTGTATGGAACTCACTTTAGTACTAAAACTTTTTGAGGAATCACTTCAGTATTACATTAGAGGAAAAAAGATCAATTAAACACCTCGAGTGACAAATTCCAGCAAATAATTTCACGTGGCCTTATTAGTGAAATGTCAATTCTTGCGAAGCTTTATTATAAAAAATAAAGTTCAATACGGACAATGAAGTTGCCCCATAACAAAACAACCCCTTTCTATAGATAATCCCCCACCACCACCCTTGCTCCAACTTCCCCTTTCTTTTTCTTTTTCTCTTTGCGTAGAGAGAGAGAGAGAGAGATCGCATTGTGATGCAGGTGATATGTCCTATAATGATGTTCTGCTCTACATTGCAAGTTTGAGCTACTAATTTTATTACAAAATACGTTGGTTCTCAATTTAGATTTTGAAGAAGCGAATTTATCCCCCGACTATTTAATTTGGGGGCAAAGTCTGCTATACTATGTCTTTTAAGGCAATAAAAGCCGACTCACTTTACTGGCATACCATATCAGACAAAGAAATATTAAAATAAAGACACACCGGATTTTCGGCATCTTAAATCAACGTCAACACTTAAGTGATCATTTTTCTACAGAAATGGTGCTAAAATGATTGCTCAAAAAGTTTTGACTTTAAGGCGAGCATTCTATAAAAGTTATGAGACCCCTAGTATCCTTTTCCTAACATTCACCATTAGTCCCTAACGATATTGATGAAGGGACCAAGGAGTTTACCGGTGTGGTTTCTTGCAATGAAAATAGAGTGATTATAGGTGGCCAGGTCGGGCTACACTGAGTTCGGTGGTGAACTCAACAAATGCATTTGGGTGGGCGTACGTAACCTACTAGCAGCACACGGGAAAGCGGTTCTTTGTGTACTAGATTTGCCCATATGTGGGTGCAATTTTGACCGGTTGGTTTGGTGTTCAAGCTTTTTGTTCCCAATCCGAAAAGCCAAGGAATCAAAGGCTTGCGAAGAAGAAGAAGAAGAAGAAGGAAAAAAAAAGAAATAAAAGAAGAATGAACTAAATTGGTGTCGCTCTAAAATCGACTGCAGCACCTTGGTTCGCCGCCGCCCTTGATACGTTTTGGGGAGAGAGGCCTGAAGAAGTAGAAGAAAGGGAAAAAAAGAAGAGAGAATATAGTAAAGAAAACAAAAAGAAGAAAAAAGAAAGAGGAAAGAGAAAAAAAAAAAAAAAGAAAATTAAAAGTTGCAATGGACGAAATTGCCCTTGCTTTAATCACCAACTCGGCCTACTTATGAGTTCTGGATCATATTTGAGACTTAGATTGGTCTACTGGTGAGATTGGTTTTGAGCTTAAGGGCTCGCATAATAACTATTTTATTTCTTCTTTTTTTATTTATTTATTTTCGAGAACATGTTTGAAATAGAAATCTATTTGATAATGCAATTTCAATTTTCTATTTATGGAACAAATTTTTACTTTGGAAATAGGTTTAGAATAATTGGAAATATAAATTTTTTTACCTTGCTATTTTTGAACAAAAGTGAAAAATAAAAACTATTTTTACCACTTGTTATTACTACTAGTCAACTACCCATCCATCATTGCTGGCTACCACCTGTATAGCCTGCCGACGGTCCACCACCAATGGCTCACCAGTCGCCGGCTGTTGGCCATCACTTGAAAGGAAGAAATTTTTGTATCATTATCAAACGAATTTATATTCTAAGAATAAAAATTTTGTATCGTTATCAAACGCGTATATTCAAAAACTCGTTTGGGGAAATCTCTTTCTGGCCATAAATTGATTTATGGAACAAAATGATTATCATTGCACCTGAAGTAGCCATTTCGAATCCTATTTGAAATAAGATTCATTTTGAGGCCTTTGTTGACGTGGTCATATATTTCGAGCTCTTATTTGTAAACTTCTTTAATTTTTCTTAAGGCTTTGTTTTCCTATTTGTTCTAGGCCCCTTGGACCTTTTGCTGTAACTTCCTCCACTAGATATTTTGCGTTGATTCGTTCTTATTGAACCAATTTTCTTCCTCCCCTAAGCCCTAAATTTGCAGCTCAAGGCTCACGTATCTTGGGTGTCCTAATTTTTCTTCCTAATTTCAAGCGATGTTGTTTGAGTGAGAGCTAGGTTTGTGTTTTGGTCGAAATGAAGTCATTGCAGGCACCTTAGTTCCATGTCAGCATGAGTCATGAAAGTGATGGGTCGTGGAATAACACGGAATAACTTTAAGGTCATCATTGGATGAAAAATTGCGAGATTTTGTGGGAATGGAGTACTTAAAACTCCCCACTCATCATTTTTCGGAAAAAAAAAAAATATGGGCTTGAAGTGCACTTATTTTACAATAAAATGTCTAAAGTAGATATTATTTCAAATAATGATTTGAAATGATCATTTAATCTCAGATAAAGATCCAACTTGTCTACCGACAACTAGACCATGGGCAATTTTGCAATTTTTCTTTTCCTATTCTTATTTTTCTTATACTTTTTATTTTTCTAATATCCTTCTATTTCTTTTCTTTCTTTCTTCATCTTCTCCATGCCTCTGCCTTCTGCATATCTCCTCCTCCATTGTCCCCCCTCCCTCTCTCTCTCTCTCACCATTGATCTCGCCATTAACACCTTCGACTCATCCGCTGCCGCCCTCGACAGCAACTCCAACACCTTCATCATCAGATGGAGGTCGATTGAGCCTTGCTTCCTAGCCTAGGCCGTCAGCGGCATGACCGGTGCAAACGCCATACTGCGACTGATGTTGAAGAAGGTGGAGCACACGGGCTCTAACGTCGAGTACATGCTAACATTCACAGGAAACTAATACTAGAAATGCTATAATTTTCATATGGAACTTACTTTAGTGCTAAAACTTTTTAAGAGATCATAATGTTGGGTTAGAGGAAAAAACGAATCACTTAAATACTTCCAACGATAAATTCTGACAAAAAATTTCACGTGGCTTTTTTAGTGAAATGTCAATTCTTACGCAGCATTATTATAAAAAAGAAAGTTCAATGTGGACAACGAGGTGGCCCCATGACAAAACGACCCCTTTCTGTAGATAATCCCCCATCGCCACCGTTGCTCCGAGAGAGAGAGAGAGAGAGAGAGAGAGATTGCATTGTGATGCAGGTGAGATGTCCTATGACGATGTTCTACTCTGCATTGCAAGTTTGAGCTTACTAATTATATTCCAAACTACATTAGTTCTCAATCTTGGTTTCGAAGAAGAAGCGAATTTGTTCCCCAAATATTTAATTTGGAGCAGAGTCTGCTATACTATGTTGTTTAAGGCAATAAAAGCTTATTCACTTTGCTTGCAAACCACGTCAAACAAAGAAATGCTAAAATAAAGACATATCGGATTTCCGACATCTTAAATCGGTAATAACACTTAAGTAATCACTTTTCTATAAAATAGCGCTAAAGTGATTGCTCGAAAAGTCTCGACATTAATGTGAATGTCTTATGAAAGTTGTGGGACCCCTAGGATCCTTTTCCTAACATTAACCATGAGCTCCTAATGATACCGATGAAGGGACCAAGAAGCTTACTAGCGTGGTTTCTAGCGATGGTGACGGAGGGGCTATTAGTGGTTGGGTCGGGCTACACCAAGCCTAGTGGGGAACTCGATAAATGCATTCAGATGGGCGTACGCGAACTACAAGCGCAGCTCTTCGTGCACCAGATTTGCTCATATGTGGGTGCAATTTTGACCGGTTGGGTGTTCAAGCTTTCTGTCCCCAATCCGAAAAGCCTTGGAAACAAAGGCTTGCAAAGAACCCAAAAAAGAAAAAACATAGGAAGAAAAAAAAGAAGTAAATTGGTGTCGCCATTCATTTGATGGCAAAGTCAATTCCAGCACCTTCGTTCGTCACCGCCCTTGATTCGTTTGGGGAGAGAGGCCTGAAGAAGAAGAAAAAAAAAAAAAAAGTTGCAATGGACGAAATGGCCCCTGCTTAAATCACTAGCCAGTAACAATTCGGCCTACTAGTGAGTTCAGGCTCATATTTGAGACTCAAATTGGTCTACCGGTGAGTTTGGATTTTTATTTGAGATTAGGAGCGTGCATGATAATCATTCTATTTTTGTCTAAAACTATTTTTCTATTTCCAGAAACAAATTTGGAACATAATTTCATTTGGCGATGCAATTTCATTTTTCTATTTTTGGAATAAATTTTTAGTTTAGAAATAAATTTGGAACATGACTGAGAAGTAAAAATTTTCTACTTCTCTATCTCTCGAATATAAATGAGAAATAAAAAAAATTTTCATTGCTCATCCTCATTACTAGTCGGTTGCCCACCTGCTACTGCCACCACTAGTCATCGTTCGCCACAGCCAGTGGCTGTTTGCCAGTTGCTCATCTACCGGTTGCTGTTTGCCGATCCCTCGTCCGTCACTACTACCCAAGAGCAAAAAAATTTACGTCATTTCTATTCTAAGAACAGAAATTTTATGTCGTTATTAAACACATATTTTTGCTCAAAAACTCATATATTGAATAGAAATAGAAAATTTTATTTTTAGAATATAAATTGACTTCTTGAATAGAATGATTATCATTCATGTCTAAGTAACTATCTCAAACCCTTATTTAAAATAAGATCCATTTTAAATCCTTTTCTGAAATGGCCGCATTTCAAGTCCTTATTTGAATTTTTTTTTCTTATTTTTCTTAAGGCTTTGTTTTCCTTTTTGTTCTAGGCCATTTCAAATTTTAGAATAAAAATTCCAAATCTCCACTCATTTTTCTTAAGATTTTAGAATAAAAATATAGGTGTCCATTTGGTAACATTTTCGAGAACACGTGTTTCAGTTTTTTTGTTTCTTAAGTTTGAAGAGAAACGTGTTTGGTAATTTTTTTTGTTCCCAGGAGTAAATTTGGAATAGAAACAATAAACATAAAAAAGAAGTTGTTTTCTTGTTCTCGGACAACCCAAGAAACAAGCCTTTTCTCTTTTTCGTTTCTTTTTCCCTTTTCTTGTGTTCTTTTTCTCTTCCTCTCTTCTTCCCCTTAGCCCATCACTGGCCTTGGCGATGAGTTGGTAACCAGCCAGACGAGGCCCAGCAACCTCGCTAGAGCCTTGACATGACTGGATGAGCCTCCCCGAGCCTCACTTGGCCACCGCGAGGTCACCTTCGCCCACCCAGGTGACATTGACCTCACGGTGGTTGGACGAGGTTGAGCTTCACCTAGCCCATGAGGCTTGACCTCACCCAGCCACCACGGGGTCGATGTCGCTTGGGTGGGCGAGGCTGACCTCGCAATGGTTGGGTGAGGCTCGACCTCATAGTGGCCGAGTGAGGCTCAACCTCGGCAAATCTGGGCGAGGCTCAGGGGGACCTCATCGACCCTCATTTGGCTAGTCGCCAAGGTCGGCAACCGACTAGAGAAAGGAGAAAAAAGAAAGAAAAATGTAATAAAATTATTAATAAATTTAAAGAAATTTTAAATCACAAAAATATTTAAGGTTGTACCAAACGCATTTCTGTTCTAGGAATAGAAATTTTGTGCAATTACCAAACGTTTCAAAATACTTAGAAATTGTTCTCGAAACAAAAACATTATCATACACACTCTAAGTAACCATTTCGGATCCGTATTTGAAATAAGATCTATTTTAAGCCCCTTTTTGAAATGGCTGCATTTTAAGTCTTTATTTGAAATTCTCTTTTTTTTTCTTAAGGCTATTTGAAATTTTCTCTCATTTTTCTCAAGGCTTTTTATTCCTATTTGTTCTAGGCCCCTTTGACCTATTGCTATAACTTCCTCCAAAAAAACATTTTGCCTTGATTCCTTCTTATTGAACCAATTTTCTTCCTCCCCTAAGCCCTAAAATTGCAGGTCAAGGCTAATGTATCTTGGGTGTCCTAATTTTTGGCCCTAATTTCAAGCCAAGTGAAGCTAGGTTTGCGTTTTGGTCAAAATGAAGTCACTTTAGGTCCCTTAGTTTTTTTTTTTTTTTTGGTAAGGCACTTTAGGTCCCTTAGTTCCATGTCAATGGGTGCCATAAAGGTAATGTGCCGTGGAATAACATATCATAACTTT
The DNA here is from genome assembly GCA_014182515.1 of Eucalyptus microcorys. NCBI lineage: Eukaryota > Viridiplantae > Streptophyta > Magnoliopsida > Myrtales > Myrtaceae > Eucalyptus > Eucalyptus microcorys. Next base: position 3,493,621 of record CM024570.1, on the reverse strand, counting down.
GAAGTCATCATTGGATGGAAAATTGTGAGGTTTGCATTTTGGCCGAATGAAGTCACTTTAGGCACCTTAGTTACATGTCAGCAAGCACCATGAAAGTAATGTGACATAAACTAACACGTCATAACTTTAAGGTCATCATTGAATGGAAGATTGTGAGATTTTGTTAGATTACTATCAATTGTTTAAAAAATTTAAATTGTTAGATAAATGTGCAATTTATTATTTAAATATTGTAACACCCTCGCATTTAGTTTGGTCTGTGGACACATTTAATTAGGGCCTAGAAAGATTTAAACTCATGACCTCCTATTCTGATACTAAATGAGATCTCGTGACTCCACTACTAAATGTTCTAAAATCTTAAACCGTTAGATAAAATCATGGTTTAATATTTAATTATTCTATCACTCTCTCTCTAACTTAATTTGGTCTTTTTACATAGTATTAAGTGTGAATGTATTTAATTGGGGAGGCAAATAGAGCTTAAAAAGATTTGAATTCAGATTCTCTAGCACTAACACCATGTGAGAATTTGTAAGGCAAGTATAAGCTATTCTAAAAGCTTAAACTGTTAGATGAAGGAGTAGTTCAATATTTAATTATTTTATCAAAAATTGATAGTGGTCGAATTTTGGTACCAACTGAAAATTAATACTTTCCTATGAGACCAAAAAAAAAAAAAAAAAAAAAAAGGTTTGGATCAATATCAGGACCCGAGTTTAAATTGGCAAATTTTTTAGGGATTTAGGTTTGGTTCGCCATAATTTCAATTCATATGCAATGAGAAAAACAAACTTACCAATAAAAGCAGCACTTCATGGCCAAATGCTATGCATGGAGAAAAATTTTCAAGATCGGCACACATGGATAAACAACTAAATACACTAAATCCACAACATATGGCTGAAAATGGGATAAAGTATACAAGGAATGTTAAAACTTGACATAGGTGGACACTTCAGTGTCAAAAGTTCCAAAAGATACACTTAAAGTGCCATTTTTTTAAAAAAGTAGGACACTTTAGTACTAAGTCTGGTGACAATAGTTGAAAATCCGACGTGGCATTTTTTTTTTAATAATATATGAGGTTTACATGGCTCACTGGAAGCCAACTCAACAACGATCTAACAAAAACGACGTTGTTTGGCTCAAAATTGAATTTTAATATAAATACTAATTAAAAATTAAATTAAAGCAGAGAGAGGGAGAGAGATCTGCAGCAAGCTTCGGCGAGGGCTTCCACAGCCCTCGCCAAACTTGTTCCCCCTTCCTTTTCTTTTAGTTTTTTAATTTATTTTAATTAATATTTATATTAAAATTCAATTTTCAGGCCACGTCAATAACAAAACAATGTTGTTTTGCACCTATCTAGCCATGTTAGCACAAAAAATGACATGTCAACAATTTGGCTAGAATTTTTTGCCAATGACACTTTGTTCAATTTTTCTCTAATGTTGGCGCTTCAAAGTACCTTTCGAAATTTTTAGCACTAAAGTGTCCTCCTATGCCAAATTTTGACACTTCAGATGTTTGCACCTCGACAAAAATGACAATGAAATGACATATATTTTAAAAATATATAAGCAAAAATTCACAATTAACAGCAAAAATGGCAATAAACAGAATATGCCTCATTTATTGCTAATCTAGTAAATATAGTTCAAGCTTTACTCTGCCTCTCTAATAAATCTCTTCCTATATTATACAAGGACAAAGGAATTCAATTTTCCTTTTGTGCACTCTCAGCTGCGTTGAGCTGTCCACGCGTGTCAATCGTGAACATTCCACTCCATGCTTACCATCTGGTCATAAAGGACAGCTTTATTACCCAATTTGTCGCTCTCACCGAATATGGCACCGAAATTTGGATAATATATCTGTGCCTCTTTCGATCTGATTCAATCCAATCCTCTCATTTTGCTCTAGGCGAATCCTACTTTTCTCTTCAAGATTTGAGTTTGTGCCTTGCAATCAATAGCAAGAGAGGGAGAAAAAGGAGTTGTCTACATAGAAAATCTCAAAGCACCTTGGAGAAAAAGAGGGCACCATGGATGGGACAAGGGATCTTCCAGATCTAAGAGGTTTGTGAACTCAATTCTCACTTTGATTATATGAATGTGAATGCAAATAACATTTTTCTTGTCATTCTAATGTTTGAATATTTGTAAAAGGTTGGAGCTTTTGTGTAATTTTGTAGGAATTCTCTTCCATGATGCAAATTGTTTTTATATGGCAGATCTCGAGACATGATCTGTCCTTCATAATAACAAATAGTTTAGAAGAGAGATTTCGGAGATAAATGGATTAGAAGTATGGAAATCGATGGAAAAAGATGCGTGATTTCCGCGCCTCCTTTAGACTCTGTTTGTTTTGCGAAAAATAAAAAGATTTGAAAAATATTTTCTTAAAAATGATCGCTCATATCACTTGAAATAGTTATTCAGTTGAAAATTATTTTATTTATAGTCAATAATTTATATCAAAACATTTTTTTGAATGATGAAGATTTTTTATTTATTTATTCATTTTAGGGAAATTTTCAAAAAAGAGCCTGAAGTATAATTTTTTTCTCAAATAAGGGCTCAAGTGGATTTTGTTTCAAATAAGGATATGAAGTGATTTTGGTTGTTTCAAATAAGGGCCTGAAGTGACTTTGGTTGTTTCAAATAAGAACCCGACCTCGTTAGTCGCCGACCGACTAAATTTTTCGACAAATTAAGGCTATTTTCATCGTTTGGCAATTTCCCCTTTTTTTTTTTTTCCTAGTTCTTGTTCTTCCTCTAGCCACCGCCGATGCCCACAGAGGGCTGGGTGAGGGCCACCCACGCCGGCCATAGGCGAGGGACGACCTCGCCTGGGTGTGGCCTAGGGGCCATCAGGGAGGCCGACTGGCCATCGACGAAGAGGAAGAAGAAGAACCAAGAAAAAAAAAAAAAGGAAGAAAAAGAAGGGAAAAATGACAAATGACGAAAATACCCTTGATCGCCGGAAAATTAGGTTTTTATTTGAAACGAACGTAGTCACTTCATGCCCTTATTTGAAACAAACATAACCACTTCAGGTTCTCATTTAAAATAACATCCATTTCAGATCTTTATTTGAGAAAGTGATGGCACTTCAGGTCCTTATTTAAAACAAGATCCACTTCAAGTCCATTTTTGGAATTTTTCATTCATTTTATAAGTGATACAAGTGATCGTTTTTATGAATTTTTTTTTCTAAATCATTTATTTTCTGTAAGGCAAACGGAGCGTTAGAGTGTTCCGATCTATAACTTTTTTTTCCTTTTTTCTTTTCCTTCTCGTCAATTTATAAGTCTCCTCCTCCGGTCCACATTGATCCAAATTGTATTGCTTTTTGCACCTAATTTTATGATCAATATAGGTTACAAACGCCAATATCATTTATATCGTTTTTAATTAAATTTGTACGTGGGTGATATTCATATTCACAATCCACCGATCAGAGGTTTAATTGAACATAATAAATGATAGAAAGAACAGCCCCAAAGAAAATTACAAATTATAAGACGGATTATTTTATACCGCACCCCACCAACCATGCCTCTAAGCCATCATAGCACCACGCGTCTTCAAAGAAAAAGTCAACCCAACCTTGTCTACCATTCAAATTGGATGAAGTCAACTTATATCAGTGATCGTACTAATTAGACTGATTGCAAAATTCAAAAGTTTCAGATTGCGGTTTCTCGGTAAATCTCAGGAAGACTTACTCCTGATTTTTTTTAATGAAATGTTAATTCTCACGCGGCTTTATTATAACAAAAGAAAGTTCAATGTGGCGGCCCCCCGCGACAAAACGGCCCTTTGGGCCCTTCCGTTCCTCCAGTTTCCCCTTTCTTTTTCTCTTTTCAGAGAGAGAGAGAGAGAGAGAGAGAGAGAGATTGCATTGTGATGCAGGTAAGATGTACTATAATGATGCTCTGCTCTGCATTGCAAGTTTGAGCTACTAATTTTATCGCAAAATAGCATTGGTTCTCAATTTAGCACTTAAATGATCATTTTTCTATCAAGTGATGCCAAAGTGATTGTTCAAAAAGTTTTGACTTTAAGGTGGCCGTTTGATGAAAGTTATAAGACCCCTAGTATCTCCTTCTTAATGTTCACCGATAGTTCCTAATAATATTGATGAAGGGATTGAGGAGCGTTGTGGTTTCTAGCGATGGTGATGGAGGGGCTGTTGGTGGTCAGGTCGGGCAACACCAAGCCCGGTGGTGAACTCGACACACCCCGTGTAAGCAGTTCTCCGTGTACTAGATTTGCCCATATGCGGGTGCAATTTTGACCGGTTGATTGGGCGTTCAAGCTTTCAGTTCCCAATCCGAAAAGTCAAGAAAACAAAGGCTTGCAAAGAACCAAAAAGAGAATGAACTAAATTGGTGTTGCTATTCGTTTGATGGCAAAATCAACTCCAGCACCTTCGTTCGCCACCGCACTTGATTCATTTGAGGGGAGAGGCCAGAAGAAGAAGAAAGGGAAAAAAATGTAAGAATGAAAACAGAAAGAAGAAAGAAGGAAGAGTAAAGAGAAGAAAAAGAAATAGAAGAGGACGAAATGATTTTCTATGATGTTTTTAATTTAATGTTAAAATAATAATTTATTTCAAATTACAAAATTAAATAATAAATTATTATAAATTATTATGGAGTCCATATTTTTAAAGATGCGTGGCTCGAGAAAGAGACAAAGATAAAGCATTACATTTATGACCGGAGAAAAGTCAACATTTCATTAAGGGTCTCCCGTAAACTTCCAAGGCCTCTCGTTTTTTGTTTTATTATTATTGGCACTAGGCTTATGCAAGGAGGACGATGGTCGGCTGAGGTGGGCAAAACGTCCCTACTCATTTCATCAATGGAGCACACCTTCCTTCTTCTTCTAGAGAGATTAAGGAAAGATTAGAGTTTTTCACATTGATTACTAATTTTTTGCGCATGAACCCGAGCTGATCGTTAAAAGGCTCAAAGGAGAAGAAATAAGAGGAATAACTCTCCAGGGATGGGACTCCCGATGTTGCTTTTTGTATTTCGATTTAGATAGGGAAGAGAAAGATTCGGATGCATAATCTAACCTAGTTATTAGAATAAAATATTTATGGTTTGTTTCTCTTCTCCTTATGCTAAAACCGAAGTTCTGTTTTCTGGGTAACCAAAATTGGAGGAGCAACATTCAATTCCCAGCCAATTTGACCGGTTTTATGTACCCTTTCGGAAATCAATGCTTTCAAAGCTAAAAATATTACCAAATTTTGATGAGGAAGTATCCATGGTCAGAATGTCTAGTTGTCTGCTGCCTCCCCCTGGGAAAATTTATCGTTTTCACTTTTTCCAGGGGTCCAGATCTCTCTCGTTGTCGTTTTTAAGATTCCCGAATCAAGAAGTGGTGGATACGACGTGTCTAGTTTCGAGGAAGGCGAGGCCATCTAGACCTCTCTTTTTCTAGGCGTGCCTTAGAATCTACATGTGTACTTCGACTCTGTGCCTTGAGCTTATGAGCTAATCTTGCTTGGCTGTTTTAGAATGTTTTTCTAATTTATCATTTATCGAGGAAGAAAAAGATAATAAACCAATATATTCTTGCCATTCATACGATGGGAATGGATTACTTAAAATTCCTCACTCATAATTTTTCAGAAAAAATTTCAAATGGTGGCTTGTAATGACCACTCGTTCAAAAAAAAAAGGTCTGAATTCATCGGTCGGCAACTAGACCATGGGCAGTTTCATCCATGGTAATTTTTCCTTGATTTTTTTATACTTTTTTTTTAATTTCCTTTTGTTTCTTTTCTTCCTCTATTTATCTTATCTAGGCCTCCATCTTCTGCATATCTCCTCCTCCAATGTTCCCCCCTTTGCATGATTGGTGCAAACGCCATCCCGTGACTAATGTCAAAGAAGATGGAGCACACGAGTGCCATCACTAAGGGCATGCTAATATTTACAAGAGAATGCCACTAAAAATGCCATAATTTTTGTATGGAACTCACTTTAGCGCTAAAATTTTTTAAGGAATCACTTTAGTATTACATTAGAGGAAAAAAGATCAATTAAGCACCTTGAGCAACAAATTCCGGCAAATAATTTCACCAGGCTTTTTCAGTGAAATGCCAATTCTTGCGTGGCTTTATTATAAAAAGAAAGTTCAATATGGACAATGAAGTGGCCCCATAACAAAACGACCCCTTTCTTTTTCTTTTTCTTTTTCTCTTTCTCTTTGCACAGAGAGAGAGAGTGAGAGAGAGAGAGAGTGAGAGAGAGAGAGAGAGAGCATTGTGATGCAGGTGATATGTCCTATAATGATGTTCTACTCTGCATTGCAAGTTTGAGATACTAATTTTATTAAAAATACATTGGTTCTCAATTTAGGTTTTGAAGAAGAAGTGAATTTGTCCCCCAACTATTCAAGGCAATAAAAGCTTACTCACTTTACCGACATACCACATCAGATAAAGAAATATCAAAATAAAAATACACCGAATTTTCAACGTCTTAAATAGACGTTAGCACTTAAGTGATCATTTTTCTACAAAGGTGGCGCTAAAGTAATTGCTCGAAAAGTCTTAGCTTTAAGGTGAGCGTTCTATAATAGTTATGGGACCCCTCGTATTATTTTCCTAAAACTCATCGTTAGTCCCTAATGATATTGATGAACGGACCAAGGAGCTTACTGGTGTGGTTTCTTGCGATGACGACGGAGGGGTTATAGGTGGCCAGATCGAGCTACACCGAGACCTGCGATGAACTCGACAGATGCATTTGGGTGTGCATACGTAAACTACTAGCACAAGATGGGAAAACAGTTCTTCGTGTACTAGATTTGTCCATACATGGGTGCAATTTTGACCGGTTGGTTGGGTGTTCAAGCTTTTTGTTCCCAATCCAAAAAGCCAAGGAATCAAAGGCTTGCAAAGAAGAGGAAAAAAAAAAACAAAGGAAAAAAAGAAGAACAATTAACTAAATTGGCGTCGCTGTTCGTTTGATGGCACAATCAACTCCAACACCTAGGTTCGCGACCGCCTTGATTCGTTTGAAAGGGAAAACAAGAGAGAATGTAATAAAGAAAACAAAAAGAACAAAGAACAAAGAGAAAAGAGAAAAGAAAAAATGAAAATGAAAATGAAAAGTTGCCATGGATGAAATCGCCCCAGCCTTAATCACCAGCAGGTGACAATTCAGTCTACTGGTGAGTTTGGGCTCATATTTGAGACTCAAATTGGTCTACTAGCAAGTTGGGGCTCTTATTTAAGACTAAGGGCGTGCATGCTAATCATTATATTTCTTTTTTTTTTCTATTTTTCTATTCGTGGCAATAGGTTTAGAATAGAATTCTATTAAGAAATCCAATTTCATTTTTTTTTTATTTCCTGGAACAAATTTTTACTCCAAAAATAGACTTGGAATAGAAATCAAAAATAAAAATATTTTTCTTTTTTATTTCTAGAGCAAAAGTGATAAATAAAAACTATTTTCATTACTCGCTCTCGTACTAACCGACTACCCACCTATCACCAACCACCGTCCGCTTGTTGATCGCCAACAGTCGATAGCCACTTCCTACCGCCACACGAGAGGGAGAAATTTTTGTATCGTTATCAAACGAATTTCTATTTTGAGAACAAAAATTTTGTATCGTTATCAAATGAATTTTTATTCTAAGAACATAAATTTTATATCATTATCAAACACTTATTTTTTGCTTAAAAACTCATATGGAGAATAGAAATAGAAAAAAAAATCTATTTTTGGCCAAAAAATAATTTTGAAATAGAATTATTATCATTCATGTCTTAAATGACCATTTTGGATCTTTACTTGAAATAAGATCATTTTGAACCGTTTTTAGAAATTGCCGCATTTCAAGCCCTTATTTGAAATTTTCTCATTTTTCTTAAGGCTTTGTTTTCCTATTGGCTCTAGGCCCCTTCGACCTTTTGCTGTAACTTGATTCGTTCTTATTGAACCAATTTTCTTCCTTCCCTGTACCCTAAATTTGCAGCTAAAGGCTCATGTATCTTGGGTATCCTGATTTTTCGCCCTAATTTTCAAGCAACATTGTTTGAGTGAGAGCTAGGTTTGCGTTGTGGTCAAGATGAAGTCACTTCAGGCATCTTAGTTCCATGTCAACAGGCACCATGAAAATAATGCTATGGAATAACACTTCATAACTTTAAGGTCATCATTGGATGGAAAATTGTAAGGTTTGCATTTTGGTCGAAATGAAGTCACTTCAAGCACTTTAATTCCATGTCAACAAGCGCCACAAAAATAATGTGCCTTGGAATAACACGTCATAACTTTAAGGCCATCATTGGATGGAAAATTGTGAGGTTTGCATTTTGGCGGAAATAAAGTCACTTCAAGCACCTTAGTTTGGTCCGTGGATATATTTAATTAGGGCTTAGAAAAATTTAAATTCAAGAACTCTTACTCTGATATCATGTGAAATTTGTAAGTCTATTACTAATTGTTCTAAAATCTTAAGCTGTTAGGCAAATGTGTGATTCAATATTTAATTATTCTATCACTTATACTCATGTTTAGTTTGGTCTTTTTGCTTAATATTAAGTATGTACATATTTAATTGGGGAGGCAATTGGGAATTGGAAATATTCGAACTTAGGTTCTTTAGCTTTGATACCACATGAGAATTTTTAGGGCTATTGCCAACTGTTTTAAAAAGTTAAGCTATTAGATGAAGGCATAGTTCAATATTTAATTATTCTATCAAAAATCGACAGTGGATGAATCTAGGTACCAGCTGAAATTTGATACTTCTCTATGAGGGAAAAAAAAAGGTTTGCATCAATATAATGACTCAAGTTAAAAGTGGCGAATTTCTTAGGGATTTAGGTTTGGATTGCCAAATTTTCAATTCATGTGCAATGAGGGCAACAAAAAATTAGCAATAAAAGCAGCACTTTTTGGCCCAATGGTGTGCACGGAGTAAAATATTCAAGATTGGTACACATGGATAAAGAACTACATACACTAAATCCACAATATATAGGTGAAAATTTGGAATTAACGGCAAAAATGGCAAATGAACGGAATATGCCTCATTTATTGTTAATCTAGTATGTACATAGTTCAAGATTTATGGCGCGTTTGGTTCAGCATTCCCAAGAGATTTTCAGTCTCCAAAGCCCCTTGAGGAAATGTTGGACTGTTTGGCAATCATTTTGAAGTAGCTTTCAAGTGAAAGCCAGCCCAATGTTAGTAGGGATTAACTTTGAGCTTTCAGCATTTGACCAAGTGCTGAAACTTATTTTTTTTTTCCAAAACTATCCTCACTCATTATTCAAATTTCTGATTTTTCCCTAATTATTATTTTTTTAAATGCCAAAATAATGCCAAAAAAATCAAATATATATAAATGCTAAAAAAATTAAATATATTTTGGCCTTTTTAAAAAAATTATTTATATATTTGATTTTTTAGCATTATTGTCAAAATTTTTATATTTAAAAATTGTATACATTATTTTTTTTCAATTTTAAGCAAATAAAAATTAAAAAATTCTGAAGAAGGGTTTGGTCTTTAAAAAAAAAAAAATCATATATATGTATTTTATTTTTTAGCATTATTTTCAAATTTATATTTAAAAAGTTGCATACATTATTTTTTTCAATTTTAAACAAATAAAAATTAAAAAATTTCGACGAAGGATTTGGTTTTATTTTTTATTTTTAATTATATATATGTATTTGATTTTTTTATCATTATTGTCAAAATTTATATTTAAAAATTTGTATACATATATATATTTTTAATTTTAAGCAAATAAAAATTAAAATATTCGGATGAACGGTTTGGTCTTTTTTAAAAAAATTATATATATGTATTTGATTTTTTTAGCATTATTTTCAAATTTATATTTAAAAGGTTGCATACATTATTTTTTCAATTTAAACAGATAAAAATGAAAAAATTTCGACGAAGGATTTGGTCTATTTTTTTTTAAAATTATATATATTTTTTATTTTCTTTTAGCATTATTGTCAAAATTTATATTTAAAAAGTTGTATACATTATTTTTTTCAATTTTAAATAAATAAAATTAAAAAAATAATAATATTAATCATCCAAAGGGTTTTTCAAATGTGTTTTCTACCAAATATCATTTATCTCAAAGTTACTTCTCGAAGCATAGTTTACCAAACGGCCTTTGCATTGTCTAAAGTCCTTTAGATTAAACTGCTTTACATTTTCCTAATGAGTTTTCAAAATGCTAAACCAAATGCACCCTTACTCCATTTCTCTAATAAATCTCTTCCTATATTCTACACTAACGAAGGGATTCGATTTTCCTCATATGCATTCTCAGTTGTGTTGAGCCGTCCACGTGTGTCAATCGCAAACATTCCACCCCATGCTTACCATTCAGCCATAAAGGGCCGCTTTATTACCCAATTCGTCGTTCTCACCAAATATGGCATCAGAATTTGGGTAATAAATATGTGTTCCTTTCAATCTAATTCAATCAATCCTCTCGTTTGCTCTAGGTAGATCCTAATTTTCTCTTCCAAGATTTGAGTTTTGTCTCTTACAATCACTAGCAAGAAAGGGAGGAAAGGAGTTGTCTACATAGAAAATCTCAAGCCTTTTGGAGAAAAAAAGAGAGCACCATGGATTGGACAAGGGATTTTTCAGATCTAAGAGGTTTGTGAACTCAATCCTCACTTGATTTTATGGATGTGAATGCAAATAACATTTTTCCTATCGTTCAAATGTTTGAATAGTTGTGAAAGGTTGGTGCTTTTGTTTGATTTTGTGGGAATTCTCTTCTACAATGCAAATTGTTTTGTATGATAGATCTGGAGACATGATTGGTCCTTTTAAAATAGTAAAGAATTTAGAAGATGGATTTTAGAGATAAATAGATTATAAGTATGGAAATCAATGGAAAAAGATGCAAGATTTTTGCACCTCCTGTTAGGCTTTATTTGTTTTGCAGAAAATAAAATCATTTGAAGAATATTTTATTAAAAATAATCGCTTATATCGCTTGAAATAATTAGTCAAAATTGAAAAATATTTTCTTTATAAACAACAATTTATATCTAAATATTTTCGTGAATACTAAAAATATTATTTATTTATTTATCTTATAAACGATACAAGTGATCGCTTTTTAGAAAAATATTTTACAAATCGTTCATTTCCTACAAAATAAACGAGTTTTAAAGCTTTCCAATTTATAACTTTTTTTTTTTCCTTTTTCCTTTTGTCTTTTCTTCCTGGTCAATTTGTGGAAAATTCCAAAAAGGGACTCAAAATGCTATCTTTTTCTCAGATAAGGACCCGAAGTGAACTCTGTTTCAAATAAGGACTTAAAGTAATTTTAGTTATTTCAAATAAGGGCTTGAAGTAACTTTAGTTGTTTCAAATAATGGCTTGAAATGGTTTTGGTTGTTTCAAATAAGGACTTGACCTCGCCAGTCACTAGCACGCTAAATTTTCTAACCGATTAAGAGTATTTTCGTCATTTGGTACTTCCTCCCCTTTTTTTTTTCCTAGTTCTTCTTCTTTCTCTTCGCTAGTGGCCGGCCGGCCACCAACGATGCCCATAGAGGGCTAGGTGAGAGACGGCCTCACTTGGGCGTGGCGACCCTCACCTGAGGGCCATCTGCAAGATCGACCCTCGCCGGCCCTTGGTAAGGGTTTGTGAGGCCACCCTCCTCAAATCTGGCAAGGGTCGACCTCGCTTAGGCCTTGCATGCAGCCGATTGGCACTTACCAACGGCCGACGAGGTCGCCCAGCCCTCATCAACTGCAGGCAAGGGTCAATCTCGCCTAGGGCCGGCGCAGGCCGACCTCGCGGATGGCCCTTGGGTGAGGGTCACCTCGCCTAGGTGAGGCCGTCCCTCGCCTATGGTCGGTGTGGGTGATCCTCGCCCAACCCTCTCGCCTATGGCTGGTGTGGGCGACCCTCGCCCAGTCCTTTGTGGGGTCGGCCACCGGCGAAGAGAAAGAAGAAGAACCAGAGAAAAAAAAAAGGACAAATGACGAAAATACCATTGATCGTCAGAAAGTTAAGTCCTTATTTGCAATGGACATAACCATTTTAGGTCTTTATTTGAAACAAACATAATTACTTCATGTCCTTATTTGAAACAAACATAATTACTTCGGGTTCTTATTTGAAACAACATCCACTTTAAGTCCTTATTTGAGAAAATAATGACACTTCTGATCCTTACTTAGAATAAGGTCAACTTTTTGTCCTTATTTAAAAAAAAGAGGGCACTTTAGGTCACTTTTTGGAATTTTCCCGTCAATTTATAAGTCTTCTCCTCCATCTTGTGTTGACCCAAATTGTATCGCTTTTGGACCTAGTTTTCTAATCAATATAGGTCACAAACCCCGATATCATTTATATTGTTTTTAATTAAATTTGTTTGTGGGTGATATCCATATTCGCGATCCACCAATCAAAGGATTGATTAGAAGGAAGGGGTGATAGAAAGAATAGCCCATAAGAAAATTACAAATTACAAGATAGATTATTTTATACCGCATCTCTCCCGCGCATCTTTAAAGAAAAATGTCAACTCAACCTTTTCTATTATTCAAGTCAAATCAAGTTAACTTACGTCACTAATCATACTAATTAAACACGTTTTCAGCTTTGATTGCACAAATTAAAAATTTCAAGTTGCAATTTCTCGATAAATCTCAAGACGATTTACCCCTTATTCGACCGACTCCGTTCTTAATAGCAAATAATACACCATGCTCCTGAGGAACGTGTCATGTACTCGTTGCACGAGATATTTTCTAGTCATGACCAACCGACCGGGGGCACTGACGTGGCATTCAGACGCCACGTCATCGATGCCCATTATAAGGGGGCAAGGAGACAAGAGCAACCCAACTTAGAAACCACCCGACAGGACCCGAACCCGACCCGTTTCGCACCTCCTCCTCAACGCCCAAAAAAAAAAAATGAAAAAAAGAAGCAAAAAAGTTCATCTCTTTCCTCTCCCTCCCTTCTTCGCTCCGAATTGAAGCTGGTAAAAAAAACCCTAAATCACTGTCACCTCTCCCCTCTTCAATCGAAGCTCAAGCTCCTGCTCTCTCGCGATGGTGCTCTCGAATTGATGGGCGGAACGCGCGGCCCGCCCCCTCCCGACTGCGCGCGCGTCGCCTCGGAAGGCGTCACTACTCCGGTCGAGGCCACTTCCCCACCCGCCGCCGGCGAGACGGCCGCCGACCCCGCCGCCGCGGCGAGCTCGGTCCGTTGATTCCGCGCGATTCCGCGCTTGCTTTTCGAGTAATCCCGCTCCCCGGTAATGCTTGCTTTTCGATGGGTTTTGTGCGCGCGCGCGCGTGCGAGGGAATTTACTGTGTTGAGTTTGTAATCCGCGGCGGGGGCGAGGGGTTTTAGTTCGGAAGTGGGTGGAGGTGGGAAGTCAATGGGAATGTAAATTTCGCTGCTTTGCTTCTGTTGATGAATGGAAATGTCTTTTTTATGTCTATTTTGGTGGTTATGTGGGTATGCGATTGATTTGTTTGGTTTCCAGTCGGGTGACTGGAAACTGATGGTGGAAAATTTGCGGACCCGGGTTTTGATGTTGTGTTATGAGCAAGGAGGTAAGTGAAAGTCGGTAACTTGGAGATACTTCGGACCTGTATTTGGCTTGTCGGAGGGTTTGCTGGTATAGGTCGACTGGGCATGGGCAGTTTAACTTGGAGATACAGGGTGTTGATGTGCTTTTTTATGGAAAGTGCACGGGGTGCTCCTGCGATTTGCCCTAGTTATCAGTTTAGTGGCTGGTTAGGTTGATACTTAGAATGGCGGTACGTCTGAATTTGTTATACAGTAAAGTTTTATCTTTTATATGATGTAGAGGGAGTGATCTGTAGCCCCAGCATGTGGCCTTTTCACATCCATTTTGGCAAGTTGTTGCCTTCTCACCACTGAATGAGTGAGCTCCTCTGTCATAGTTCTCTTCTCATGAAACCTTGGATCCATGCATACATTGAACTTGGCATCAGCTATTTATTTCTGTGCATGGTAATCAACCTACCTATTTTCTTGTTCAGATTGAGGGAATAGATTCATGTGCATCCTAGTATCTGTCTTGATGGCTTGTTTCTGGAGAAATTAGGTTGTAGTGAGGATTTTCAGTGGGTCTAAAAGCCTCGAAAGGAAAGAAATTCTTATGTGAGGTGAGGAATGTAAATTGACGAGCTTGATTGAAAAGATGAATTTCTGAAGATGCTAAGCTTGAAAAGAATCATTTGTTGGGCAGGCTAAATATGATGATTGGAAGACAATGATGAGTGATAAGGGCATCAAACGAGGGTGGTTAAGTTAGAATAACCTATAACGAGATGACAAAGTTATTTGCAGAGAAGACATGTAATGAGTGGAGAGCATGTTTTTGGTGGTTGAAGGCAAAAAGAATGTGAAGATTATATTGAAGGGACAAGTGTGGACATATGTTGCTCCCTATTTTATAAGAGATTGCCTCATTGTGGGGCTGCATTTTCTCGGAGCTCTGTCTGTGTATTTTGGATTGAGGAATTGGACCTGATTGATTAAACAGATAGTTCAGTAATGAACAATCGCCCCTCAAAACTATTTAGTATCTCTGGAACTCAAATAATGCAATAGATGATTGTGAGGTAGATAGGCCAAAATGATAAGTAATGCACCCAACTGTAATGTTGTTCATCGCCAGACGCTGTTCACCTCAAAATATTTGGTAAGGAACTCAAATTACTCTTGAAGGGTTATAAAAGGCACTATCTCTCCCAACATGTACTTCTTTTGGATTGTCATATTCACTTTGCCATCTCTTTTATTGTATCTTACCATTTTTCCCTGGTTAAATGGGATGATGGCGATAAAATTGCTTTTCTTTTTGTCATGGTGGTGGCTGTTGTTGTTGGTTTTCTTTTCCTCTCTGTGATTTTCACACAAGATGAAATTGTGCACCACTCTAAAATGTCAAGGACACAAATTAAGATGAGTTTAACATCAAGTTTGTTGTTGGTTTCAGATTACAGTGTGTTGATTAAGAGAATTTACAATGAGTGGAAAGCGAAGAAGACACAATTCTAAGTGGGATTTGAAAGAAGAGCCTCCGGTTTCCCCGAAAAAGATGGATTATAGGGCTTGGTCTGGGAGAGCTGATATGCCAACTTATGATAGTAGACTACAGCCAAGGCGAGGGTCTGCAGATGCCAGTCATATCAATGGTCAGAGATGGTCCAGTGTGGAGGACAAGAATGTGCCGAAGAGACATGATTTGGAATCTTCGTCACGGGAGTTCATGCTTGCAAATAGAAGCTTACCCAGAGATGGCATTGGTAGCGTAGATGGTGGTAGAAAGTTGGATCCTGTGCCGTGGGATCGAGATGGAAGTTATAGCACGAGGATGTCTCCTGGTCTGGATGAATGGAGGAAGAGGAATCGCAGTCGCTCCCCCAGAAATAAGTCAGATAGATCACCCGGGTAAGATTCTATACTTGGAACCCTAGCTCGTGAACTTTCTTCAAAACAATTGCTGGTTTGGTTTTTATTTTTTCAAAATAATTGCTACAAGCCAATAAATCTCATATTGATGTACACCAATGTTGCTATTCTTTTTTTATGGTTTGCTTCCACCAGGATTAGTCCTGTGAAATCAGGTGATGGCAGAAATATGACATTTTTTCTCAACTTTGAATGGTCTTGCTTTACCTTTTCATCTATTACAGGAGTAGGAGTAGAAATTGGAGGATTAGCACGAGTAGGAGCAGGAGCCCAGTCCATGGATCTAGAAAGGACTCTGGTATATATGACAAGACCAGGAGCCGAACTGGTGTTTCATCACAGCTATGCAAGGAATTTGCTGTTGGTAGGTGCAGGAGAGGCACTGATTGTCGGTTTTTACATCAGGGTGATCAGCAGTACAATGATAATTGGGAAAGTAGGCACAAGAAAATTGGCAGCACCAGGGAATATTCAGAGAGAAACAGATCTTCTGAGATATGTAACAATTTTCAGAGAGGAACTTGTCGGTGGGGGGCTTCATGCAGGTACATTCATTCTGATGTTCCTGGTAAGGTGTATCCCAAGGAAGCGGCTGCAACAGGAGAAAATGACCAGAGAAAGAGAGACTTGTCCCTTGAACTAGTTGGTGAGGGTGAATCTCACAGGAGAACAGTGCCATCTGATCCAAGGATCACAGACTGGTCCCTCAACAATAGATGGGAGCATAAGTCCGGTGAAGAGAGGAAATTATGGGATGACCAAACTAAACATAATCTGCTTAGTATTGACCAGAAGCAGTTGCCTCCGTTGGAATCATCTGTTAAATTGGGCATGCGTGAACCAAGAGCTAGTGAAATATTCATAGGTAACACTAACATGTCTCCTGACTGGAATTATCAGGCTCAGTCTTCAAATCAGGTGACAGATGATAGGAGTAAAGAGACGTATGCTGCACCATCTCTAATTCATAATGAACCTCTAGTCGCAAGTCGTCAGCTAGATCAAAGTTTGAATGCTTCGGTGCAAATGTACCAGTTGTCCGCTACACAACGACCAGGAACTGATGAATCTTGTCTTCGTATTGACAACTTCAGGGAAAATGGATTGTTATACAATAATAACGACAATATCAATAAAACTGTGGGTTTACTTACTGATTCATATATTCATCCTGACACAGTGCAGAAGCAGACTATTGGCCAGAATAACCATAAACCATGTGCAATGGTACCTCAAATGTCAAGTGTCGGGCAGAATCAGTTGGGGTTTCCAAGTGACCCCAGGAAGGCCGCAAATATCATAAATTCTCTAATGAAGCCTCTCTCTGAGGAGGGGAAACCAGCGAATCACCCTCCTGTTACTGATGCAAATACCTTGCAAGTAACCTCTGCTAATCCTCCAGTTACAGCCATGGTGAGTGGAGAGCATCTTAGACAGCTTAATGACCTTTCGGCTTCTTTGGCTCAGATTTTTGAAGCTGGGAAACAGCTTCCACAAATTTTTACTGCTTTCAACACCCATCAGGGAGTGGATACGACTTCTGTGCAGAGTTTGGCAAGTCTAGGTGATCAAGCTACGCCTTTTCTATCTAGTTTATCCGTTGGATCTCAGAAACACTATGATCCGATATCTGATAGCATTGAGCCAAAGAAACCTGACAGCAACGAGAAGCAAGTCCATCTGTCCGATGTTGTTGCAGATGACAGTACGAAAGTAACTTCTAGTAGCTTACCTCCACCATCTGTTGCTGTTGTGCCCAATGGTACTGTCCTACACAATGCCAGCAGTTCAGGAGGTTTTCATGAAAGTCATCAGACAAGTCTGCTGGAGCCTGCTGAGAGCTCGAAGGTGAAGGATAGCTCTAAGCTGAGGGAGGATGGAGAAAAAGAAAAGGTGAGTGATGAAAGCAAGAAAGGAAAGGGCAAGGACCCACATGAGGATGAGCATTTGGAAAACAGGGAAGGGGGTACTAAGGATGGTGAGAATAAAAAGAGTAAAGAACCAAAAGGTCTACGTGCTTTTAAATTTGCTTTAGTGGAACATGTGAAGGAGCTTCTGAAGCCAACTTGGAAGGATGGCCAAATTGGCAAAGAAGCTTACAAAACTATTGTCAAGAAAGCGGTTGACAAGGTCACCAGTACCATGCAAGGGGCAAGTATTCCCCAATCTCAGGAGAAAATCGATCATTACCTGTCTTTTGCTCAACCAAAGCTTACCAAACTTGTACAGGTCAGCTCTTTCTTTTTATTTATTTATTTAAATTAATCTCTTGTAAACTTCTTCGGTTCAGTTGTATATGTATGTGTAGTCTGTCATTTGTTGATTTATGTCTGAATTCTTATAAAATATACTATTATTTAAACTCTATCAACACTTCTTTCATTTTATTTGATTTTCTTATGTGGAATGTCAGATTCGAATGTTACTTTATCAACATGGAATGTGTGAATGGTACCTGTATGCTCTCATGGATCAAATTTTCTTCTCTTATTACCTGGTATTTGGAGGAGTTAAACAGTAGCTATTTGTTTTAGCTCAGCTCCTTTCAGCTTGTTTGTTGTGATTTTTCACTTTTACGGTTATCTTGTGTGAATTAAGCATTCTAGTAATTGCGATGACTCCTATCTTTTACATCTGGTCCTAGATCTCTTGTCAGTAGCCTTGTGTTTCTTCAAATGTCATGACAATATGACTGTGGTGTTTCTTAGTTCTTTTGTCTTCGGATGTAAAAACATGTGGACACAAACGGACAACCTGTTCATATGCTGATGATCACTTTTAGCACTATGCACAACTAAAGAGAGTTAGTTGCTGGATTGGGCACGTCCTGGCATGTCATGATTGGTTGTCATTGTTAGCCTTTTGCATTACTTTGGCTTAGCTCTGTTTATTTCATTGAACAAGTTAACCTGGTGTTGGTAGTCTATTATGGTCATGATGCTGGAGTTTGATGAAGTACCATCTAGAGCTGCCTCGAATTTTTCCAGGGGACTGATCTCACCTATGCCACATTGTGGAAACTTCTTTTTATGTTCCTTGTATCATTTACTAGTAACAGTGCCAGCTATGGAGAAGTGTCAATCTGTCGTTTTGAGAGTTGACATTCTTAATTAATTGAATAAGTTGAACAAGAATGCAAAGTGAGGCTCGAGGTATTCCTTATTGCCACAGAAGGAGAATTAGGAAATTACCAACTCACCTTTTTTGCAGAAAATGCGATGTCTACTTTGCTGTACTGATTGGCACAATTTGGGAAGATATTATTTAACTGAGGATTTTTCTTTCGCTTACATCTTCTCATTGTATGTTCCGGTGCAGGCATATGTGGAAAAGGAAAAGGAAAAGGAAAAGGAAAAGGAAAAGGAAAAGGAAAAGGCTCGGAAGGCGCCATGAGTGGAGGACATGGAACAAACTTGTGCATCGTTTCTCTTGTTCTGTGCAATGCAACACAATTATTTTATCGTTGCTTCTCCAGTCTTTTCGTAATGTAGTTTTTTAAAGATTACCTGATTCTCTCTCTCTGTCTCTCTCTGTCTCTCATACTAATTCGCCTTTTTGCGGGTTTTCATGATGTGACTGTAGGTTCTCGCTTAACTTCGATTCGCCATCTTGCCCCTTTTTTTCTTATTGTTCTTTAGTTTAAACAGGTCTGTTGTTAATTATTCAAGAGCCATTGCAATATACTACATTTTTACATTCGATGAATAATGATATATCAGGCGATGTACATGAAAGGATTTGAGAAGATGAGGCGGGGGTCTCGTTTGTCTGCTGTGCTTTTCATCTCAAGTAACTTCCATATATATTATATGTATGTCTATATATTATATATATGTATGTATATTTGCGTTCTGTGTTCATGTCTGATATTCACTCAGGAGTTATTTGGTACAGCAATTGGGTGGTTTTTTTGTTCTGCAAAGAAATGGTGAAAACAGGTCAATTGAGGCTACAGTAGATTTGTGTTGTCAAGCTGGAATTGAAGTGTTGACAGCAGTACAGACAGGAGTTTGACTTGAGCTTTTGACAAACGATCATTTCGTTTGTCCTCTGTGCGGTCTTGGACTATGATGCAATGTGTCGGCATATTTTTTAATAAATAAAAATACAAAAATATAGTAAATGAAAGTTCAGAGGAAATTTATGGCTCGATTTGTTATGGAAAATGAATGTCCTGAAAAAAAAAAAAAAAAAAATAAAATATATATATATATATATATATTGTGAAAAGAATTGGTTATATCAGTAAAAATAATTAGTCAATAATAATTATTCTCATTATCAATAACAAATTATCTATTGATATTTTCGTAGACGATGAAAATGTTTTTGGTTTGTCCAATTTTTATGCGATACAAAATAATTTATTTTGGGAAAATATTTTTTATATTATTTATTTGCAGAAAATAAAGGGAGCTTAATAGTAAGTTTGAACTACACGAAATCAATGGGTTATAAGATTTTAAAATATTGAAGACAGACCATCATTAGACACATACCTTCACTAAAAAGTAAAAGTGAAATTTGGTATTCCATTCCTATACTCGATCAAGCAGCCCGGCTCCACTCACACTCCCCTCCCACTGAAATATGGGAAACTTGCCTCTTGGTGGCAACGATGCCTCTTGTGTAACGACAAGTGTCTCATCTCGACCCGACCCATTGATTATAGTGAAACCCTTTCTACCCTATTTATAAATGACATCGTGATTTCTAACATTGAGAAATTTTCTTATATCTCTTATTCTTGGTTATTACTCAAATTGGGTATAATCGGCTATCATCATCAAATTAGTTGGAACCATTCATCAATGCTCACCAATGATAATATTATAGGTACTAAGTGTAAACAGGTCAAGCAAGTAGAGCTCCAAGCTCGTTGATCTTAGATCTAGAACTTTGTTGGTAGAGACACGTGAGTGCTTTCGAAGATTGCACCGGAAGATGAACTAGATTGGATTGTCAAATGAGACACGACCCCATCGGATTGGACCAAAAAGGAGGGACCCAAGATCCGTAGAGGAAGCTGGATCGAAAAGCTCAACAACAAAAGGGTACTAATCCAAGAATTTAGCCCGGTCTAATCTTTATGCGGGTCTTACGATAATCCCATCCAACCTGAATTGAGCTCGCATGAAACAGTCGAGAGATGAAGGGAGGAGAAGGTGTGATAATCACCTTAATTACTCAATTGCCTGTTCAGTTTTATGCCGTCCGTTTTGATCACCTTAATCACTTAACTACTTTTCATTTCAACTGAGGGTGAACATGATTCCAGAGTAGAATTAAGAACTTGAGAACTGGTCCGGTCGTAGGTTGTAGGATATGTATGGTAAGTTCTAGATTCCATGTGAAATTAGGAATTCGGAACCTCGAATAAGGCCTTATGTTTTTCTTATAAATTCAATAATGAGTATGGAATCCGAAACTACTAATGTGAATTTCTATTTTCGACGATATCCACAACTAAGACTTCTACTTTGTTAATATTTCATAAAATTTGTGTATTTAAATATGAGTTGTGATGAGTGAATTGTAACAAATAGTGGTCATTAGAGTTGAAAATTTACTACAATTATTGAAATTTTCAACATCACCCCTTTTTTAAATAATAGAAGATGTGCATATATCTTTTAGTTGCATAATTTTAATGCCAAATGTTTTTTGGATTTTGAATTTGAGAAATCATTTCAATGCAAATGTTTTTCAACATAAAAATTCGTCACCCCTCGACGTTAATTCTCAAAACAATTTATCTCAGTTATTTGTGAGAATAAATATGGCACCCAATATGGTAGAAAATGAGTGGGGGCACTCTAGAGTTGAGCACTGCTGATCTTAAATAAACTCTGGAACAAAACTGTACGACCCTATCTAATCAGTTCTAGTGCGATTCCCATTTTTGAAGTTCTCGGATTAGCTATTATCAATTTGGTTTTTGATTATAGGTGTGGAATCGAGTTGAATTGAGGAATTAGATCGGACTTGGAATCGAACTAATCAACAAGGTTGGTTCCGTGGTCTATAGGGCAAGTCAAGTTATTAACATTAAGAACTTATCTAAACTAGGTAGGTTTTAAATTCCAAGTATGAAATCTACCTACCTAAAAATTGCTCAACCTAGGCACCCCTCCTACTAAATTGTTACTTGCATATATATATATATATATATTATCATTTTTCTTATCAGCGAGTATAAATTATGCACATCACTTACACACAAATTTAATTAAATATAAATATGAATAATGTCAATATGGAGTTATCACTCGCCAATGATTGAAGGCTCTCTCTAGTCTAACCTCCTCACTCTTTTCAATTAATTATGTTCTACAGTAACCTTTTTTTTTACGATTGCATTTCTCCCTCCAACAAACACATTTTGATCTTGTCATTCTCTTTATAAATTGTCACTTATAAAATGATATGTTCATCATACAAAGAAATTATGAGCAATCGTCAAACATAATCCAAAGATTCGTAATAGCTAAAGTCGACAATTTTGGAACCAACGACATGCTGAACTCTACATACAAATAAGCCAACAATCATGAGATTTGCACGAGAACTTCATCCCGTAATTATGTAAAAATTTAACAAATATGAAGCGACGTGAAATCTAAAATTGAGATTAACTAAATTTAGCAAAATGGAAAAGCAACAATTTTTTTTTAATTCAACGTGCACTTTTTTTCTGCGTTTTTCTTTTTTAAATTTTCGTCACGAGCCGAGAAAATCAATGATCCCCAACACGACGTCGCAGATGCGCTTAAGCCCGTCCTCCCGCCGCGCGAGCTCCGGCGGGCAGGCCGTCCCCGCCGGCGACCTCCGGAACGCGTCGCGGCACGCGCTCGGGTAGTCCTCTGCCGCCATCGCGTGCATGTAGGCGTAGTCGTAGGCCTCCGCCGCCAGGTCCCTCGCCGACGCCCGGAGCGCGTCGCCGGCGAGGCCGTACTTGTCGGCGCAGTCCAGGAGGAGCCGGGACAGGGCGGGGTCGCCGGCGGCGCCGCCGGAGGAGGAGCCGAGGGCGAGGGAGGAGAGGAAGGAGGAGGCGGAGGTGGCGTTGGCGAGGGCGGCGGCGAGGGCGATGGAGGCGAGGCCCCTGGGGTCGGCGCGGGAGCTGGAGGGGTCGGACTTGAGGGTGGAGAGGCAGAGGTCGTAGTACTTGGTGGCCCTGCACACCTTCTGGATCAGCGCGGCGTCGGGCTTCGCCTGAGGGGCGACGGCGGCGGCGGCGGCGGCGACGGCGAGGATGAGGAGGAAGAAGGAGGAGGCGGAGATTTGCAGACCCATCTTCTAGAGAGAGAGAGAGAGAGAGAGAGAGAGGGAGGGAGGGAGGGAGGGAGGGAGAGGTGCACGTAGGCTTTGACTTGGGTTTGACATGCATTTTATAGTCGAGTGACAAACTTGGAAATTACACTTTGGGAAGTGTACTTTTTCGAATTTTCAATTTTGGTCCCTGTGCTTCTTCGGTTCTTCCATGATCTTAGCCATTAGTTTAATCATGTGCTGGTCTCGGGTAAAGTAACTCGTCGCGTATGCTGTCTTCTAGTATCTCGAGCATCGCTCTTTTTAGTAATCAGCAAACCTACTTTGAATTAGGTGTACTCGATAACCAACGAAAATTCTCAATAATCTTATAAATCAAGTGAGATGCGAGCTAAAACCTAAGATGAGTTGCTTGAATATAGAATTGTTTGCACTTGGTTGCATGTACAATCAAGCTTGTGCCAATCTTGAGCACCGCCCTTCTGTTCAATATGAAGTGGAATTTGGGTATTGAACATAATATTGAGCAACAAGAAAATGCATAGCTATGAATGTGCATCTTTGGTGCCATGTTCTGCGTTCATTGGAAGGACTGGTCGTGGCAAGCTGGGGGCAGCGAGCAGACCATGCTGGTTTGGCTCTTGGGTTGATGCCAGGAATCTGTTCACGGGACACAATTGAAAGAACGGTTCTCACAGCTCTCGGTGCAATTTGTGTCGTTTCTGAATCGTCTCGTTTCGTAAAATTTAATGGGAAGAGACTCGAAACGAATGGAGACGGAGTCTAGAAAAACAGAGCAGCTGCTCTGACCTGCTGCTGGTGTCCAAGATCAGAGACAAAGAGCCTCACATAGGTCCAACTCAAGTACAGCTAGAGATCAGACAAGGACATTTCCATCAAACTTGTTGCCAAGTTGACAGGAAGATAAAGAAGTACACTTGCTGTCATTGTGAGGTGCTCTAGTAGTGTGGAGGAGATTCTGCACTAGGATAATATGGGGACAATTGCCAGAACACAAGTTCAAGCGTCTGAAGTTGATCTCGTATGAGTTCCTACAAGTAAATCCTGGTTTCGTTTGAGTCATGTTATCACATTGTCCTGTCAGAAACTTATCACCTCTACGCAAGATCGGGCCATGATTGGGACGGCTGGTTGTCCGGTCCGGCTC